>OX243820.1:33593812-33783812 GCA_945859605.1 Lumbricus rubellus
CATTTTTTAAAGAACTGTTTCAAACAATTCTGTTAGCTTACAAACTGTGCATCATGGGCTGCAGTAGCCTAAATTGAAACAAATCCCTTTCTACATGTCTATACAGTATACACAGTCTAACACAGACAGAACGCCAACGCCGTATACATTCATCTTCCTTGCCTTTCACGTCATTCAATACAAAACCAACGAAAATCTTTCGACGACCGCTCTACCATACAAACGTCAATCTCCCGCGCCCGACTCGAGAACGAGGCGTTACCACGACAACCAGTGCGCACGCGCACAACCATCGGTCATCGTATACGCATGATGACGTACGCAGCGCTAGGCGCGAAGGCTTACAGGGGTAGCGCTCGCCGTTGTCATGGTTACCCATTCGCATCGCCGACGGATATATTCGATCATGCGCGACTAATAAAGATAAAAGGTTTCCTTTTAGGTGCTGCTTTTCATACGACGGAATGCGAGCGCAGGACCGTTCTGGGAAATGTAGATTAATTTATGTAGATGCCTTGTAAATATAATATGTATAAAGTATATTGTGTATCCATGGTGGTGCTGAGATTTTTTTAAACACCTACAGAATTATGTATTGAGTATGTGTGTGTGTGTGTTTGTGTGTGTGTGTGTGTGTTTGTGTTTGTGTTTGTGTAACGGCTTGTGTGCTCCTGTGTGTTTGTGTGTGTAACTGTGTGACTGTGTGTGTGCGTATTAGTGTGTCTTGTAGTGTGTGTGTGTGTGTGTGTGTGTGTGTGTGTGTGTGTGTGTGTGTGTGTGGGTGGGTGCTCTCGCGAAAATGCATGTATTTCTGCATTCATGTTTGTCTGTATGTGCATGTTGTATGCATTGGGTGTTAGCATGAAACATATATATATATATATATATATATATATATATATAATTGCGTGCAATGTACATGCGGATGTGTGTATACATAACATATGTATTATGTATGTACCATTGCACTTGTATACATAGGCCTATTGTCGTTTTTAAACCTGATCGACAACCCACATTCAGTGTTATTCCCAAGTCACATGATAATACCATTGCTTCACTTACCCTGTTACCTTTTTAAAAACGTAGGTCTATTCAATAACATTATGAAAGTTTGATAATCTAAAATTCGTTGTATTTTCCAAAAGTATTTAAAATTAGAAATTCAGTTTCTCGAAATCATGAAATTTGCACATAAAACATTTGTCACCTATAATACAGTCGTTTTTGTGTCGGTTTTAGATATATAAACAATGTATAGGCATATATATATAATCTCATAATATGTAGTTATGTACAGGCCCATGTAACTTGAATAGTACAATGACTAAATTATATTCCACGTCGTGTGTGTCGTCATCATTCATCATCATCGTCGTAGTCGTTGTCGTCACCATCATCATCTCGACAGTTATAGTTACAAATGGATTGAATCGGCGTATATTATGTCACCGTGTAAGGCCCTGTGTATATGTTCAACCAGTTCGCTCCTCCATCCAGCATCCCTACACCTTCTCCATCATCCCCTTCCAACGTCCCGGATGTCATCCATCTTCCGTTTCAGCTATTTTTACCGTCTAAGCGATCGATGCTGTGAGCGCTGAGAGACAGTTGCTGGAAGCGCTGGTCGTCCATCGTCCGCTGAAGGAGGCAGTCAGTTCTGTAAGATGGACGATTGTTTCCGGCGGGTTTTGCTGGCCACGAATATTCGAACAGTTGGATTGTTACACGTTCTACTATGTATATATATATACATATATATATATAGCAGGACGTGTAACAATCCAACTTATATATATATACCGTATAATATATAAATATATATACCACAGTCTTGTGTCGTGGGTTATGGGTTATGTTATGCTATATATAATGGATATATGTTAGGTTATGGTGCGCTGTATTATGTTAAGCTATATGTTAAGTTGGGATGTGCTGTGTTATGTTGAGCTATGTTAAGTTGTGATATGTGGTGTTATGTTAAGCTAGGTTATGTTATGATGTGCTGTGTTACATGAATGTTAAGCTATGTTAAGTTGTGATGTGTGGTGTTATGTTAAGCTAGGTTATGTTATTATGTGCGGTGTTACATGAATGTTAAGCTGCTGTGTTATGATGTGTGGTGTTATGTTAAACTGTTGTGTTATTATATGCCGAGTTGTGTTAAGCTATGCTAAGTTGCAATGTGCTGTGCTATGTTAAGGTGTTTCTTATAATGTCTGGTGTTACATTAGACTATTATGTTTAATTATAATGTGCTGTATTATGTTTAGATGATGTGCTATGATGTGTTGAGCAGTATTAAGTCATGTTAGGCATGAATGTATGCACGACATTGTATGTGTTATATATTATGTTTTCATGCAGACCTATGTATTACTATTGTTAATTAAATTTGCACGACGTACAAAGTTACAACGAAATGTGAATCTGGGTCGCAGTTTAATCAGCCGCAAGGGAAAAATGGAGTTATATTATTATATCCAAGTGCTGGAAAGCCATGGTAACATATTATAGTGAATTGTAATGAGTGGCCCTTTGTAGGAAGGAAGTGAATATGAGCCACGATGAGAAGAAAATGGAAGTTGATTCCATTCCTTGAGGGCAAAGGAGACATCAAATGTACGTCAGACCATGACTATAATGTATACTCTGTAACGTGGCTCAGCTTAAAAAAACGGTATCTGATGATCTCAAGTAACGAGGAGGTATTAAGATGTTAGTTTAGTGAATGAAGGTAAAAGGAGATGTGCAGATGTACTGAGGGCAAATGTATGTATGTATGTATGTATGTATGTATGTATGTATGTATGTATGTATGTATGTATGTATGTATGTATGTATGTATGTATGTATGTATGTATGTATGTATGTATGTATGTATGTATGTATGTATGTATGTATGTATGTATGTATGTATGTATGTATGTATGTATGTATGTATGTATGTATGTATGTATGTATGTATGTATGTATGTAT
The DNA here is from genome assembly GCA_945859605.1 of Lumbricus rubellus. NCBI lineage: Eukaryota > Metazoa > Annelida > Clitellata > Crassiclitellata > Lumbricidae > Lumbricus > Lumbricus rubellus. The sequence continues at coordinate 33,596,793 of OX243820.1, forward strand.
GTATGTATGTATGTATGTATGTATGTATGTATGTATGTATGTATGTATGTATGTATGTATGTATGTATGTATGTATGTATGTATGTATGTATGTATGTATGTATGTATGTATGTATGTATGTATGTATGTATGTATGTATGTATGTATGTATGTATGTATGTATTTATGTATGTATGTATGTATGTATGTATGTATGTATGTATGTATGTATGTATGTATGTATGTATGTATGTATGTATGTATGTATGTATGTATGTATGTATGTATGTATGTATGTATGTATGTATGTATGTATGTATGTATGTATGTATTAGGGGTTTCCACACATGCATGGGGAAAATTTTTTTGGCTTTGATTGGATTGCACATAGTCTCATGTTGTTCCTTTTGCAATATTATATCATTTTCCAAAAAAGTTCATCTACAAAGTAATTTTTAGATAGTGCTCATTGAGGTCAAAGTTCTAGTTGCCCTACTTTTGGACAATACGTCTTGGTGCTTTGACATTACAGTCATGGGTAGCATCGTATAAAGGTGCTGAACTGATTTATGTGTTCAATATCTAACTGCAGCACTAATGTATTATCCTTGAATAGTTGGACAGTTGCTTTAGAACATTTGCTTTAGGAATCCTAAAGCTATGGCAGGCATGGAGCAGAGTAGCCTATGTTCTTTGTACATTTAATATAATCATAACAAACTGCACAAATTTTGATTTTTCTTTTCAAACTGCCTAAATCCACCTGTATTAATTAAATGTTAAAAAGATTAATTTCAAAGTGCATAAAAATAATTTTTGATAAGTTATTTTTAGCATTTTTATGCTAATAATTATTATATGCAGTAACTCTCTTGTCATAAAGACATTGTCATGCAATAGCATAACTCTGTGATACTGATGCATATTATTATTAGTACTGCCCAGTTTGTTCATTACCAGTACTATTTCTACTTGCAGATTCAATATTTAGTCTGTTGTTTCTGTATTTAATATTCTCTTCTTCTTCTTTCCCTTCAGATTTGATTCTGATTTGCATCGGGGTAGAGAGTGAATATTTAATATTCTATGCCTCTATAGAGTGCCATAATCTGCTTAATTGGCATCACTTTTATTTCTAATTCGGATTGCTAAAATGACAACCTACTCAATATGCACTAAAACTTCAATTTTGTTAGTTGGTAAAACTGAGTCATCTGCTACCGGTTGGCAACGATCTCCCAACTCATAAAAGTGTGCTAAGAAACTTTTCCACTCCCACAAACTTTAAACACGCTATACATGAAAGTACAAAACTGACATCATTGGCTGTGATGCAAAGATGGAATCGAGCACGAATGCCAACCAACTATCAGCCACATGTAGCTTCAGAAATGAAGGCATTGCATGATAAATATGACTTGACCAAGAAAAATAAAGCATGAGCTTCTGATTTTCATCGGGGTAGAGAGTGAATTTACTGTGAAACTAGATAAACTCTTTGACATTGTGTACTGTAAACTGTAAAGTGATGTGGACTATCTGGTCACAAATGATGAACATAAGCTTTTCCTGGATAAGGAGCTTTCAAAGCAAGAACAAAGGCAGCTGCAGTGCAGAGAAATATACCAAACATACAGAAAGATTGTGAAGAACCAAGGAAATTGTGTATGGCACAGCACCAAGTCAAAAGAGTCGAAATAATTACAGGGAGTGTGAATGTTGTGATGCAAAGTCTGATTATGAAGTAGAAATTTCTAAATATCATAAGAAGCACATGAATGTTTGACCCAAAGGACAGTTCCACTAATGACACTGAGTCTAAAAGTGACAGTAAGTGTCCAGTGTCCTAGATGCATTACACAATAAATGATGTCATCATTAGACGTTTCAATGACTACATAAACATTTCATACAAACAAATTCACCATATTGGATCAAATAGTGCTCTGACATAAACAAGATGGTGTCAAAAGCTGCAATGAAGAAAATAAAGAACCAACTGTGCTACCTTGGACAAAAGTTGTGGAACTATCACTGTTTTCTGCTAAGGTTTTCAGCGAAGAGAAAAGTCAATGGCTTAATCATGATCCGAAGTGGAAGTGATTGGAGCAACGTGCAAGCAGTTGAAGAACAAGGCATTGCATGAACTGATTACCTCCTCTTCAACTGCTTCCTTGTATTGACATCTCTTGGAATAGATACAGACAATTTGTCAATCAACGATCCAGATGTGTTGCTAACTAAGTCACTGAAAGTTGTTAATGATTCAGCAGAGAGCTCAGTGGCTTTGATGAGCACATTTAACCAAACAATAACAAAATCAGATCAAGAAATGCAAAGTTAATACAGATTGTTGAAGACAAAAGGAAGTGAGTAACAGATGCTAGCAAGAGGACATTAAAGTCTTACAGTCCTCGGTAGCTAAATAACAAGATATCACAGCATTCATGGACTTGATTCGATCATCAATATGGAAGCAGTGAGGCCCTAATTGCTTATTTAGTCATGTGACACTTGTAATTGAAGGTTAAGACCATCTGAATCCCCTATGATTCAAACAATAATTTGATCTCTGACAATTTTATTTATTTGTTCACAGCTGCAGTTCGCTATTGCATTGCATTCGTGAGATTTTTACAGATTGAAACTTCAACCTCAGTGAGCACTACCCAAATATTGAGATAGAGATTTGAAAATTTGCATGAAATTTTATTTAGGTAAAAGTAACAATATGCTAGGGTGTGCAAAGTTAAATTCCACAAAAATTTATTTTGGACACCCCTAGTATGTATGTATGTATGTATGTATGTATGTATGTATGTATGTATGTATGTATGTATGTATGTATGTATGTATGTATGTATGTATGTATGTATGTATGTATGTATGTATGTATGTATGTGTGTGTGTGTGTGTGTGTGTGTATGTATGTATGTATGTATGTATGTATGTATGTATGTATGTATGTATGTATGTATGTATGTATGTATGTATGTATGTATGTATGTATGTATGTATGTATGTATGTATGTATGTATGTATGTATCTGTATATATGTGTGTATGTATGTTTGCACTATGCCTAGTATGTATGACATTGTACATGTATGTATGCATGTACGTACGTGCAATTGTACACACACATCAAATTTGCGCATGTACCATGTACGCATGTAGGCACTCATGGACAATTGGACATAATAATAAGCACGTCTGCATCCGTGTCCATGCTGTTTGTTTTTTCAGCATCACCAGCAGCAGCAGCCTCCTCTGAAGCCTGCCGCTGAACCGAAGCCGGTCGTGGCGTTCATCCGAGACCCGATGGTCAAGAAGGTCTCCCCAAACAGCGACTCCTCAGCGAGCGACAGTGGACGCGGCCACAGCAGTGAGGAAGGGGACACGCTCCATCGCACACAGCCGACCAACCGCGACTACGACTTCTCTCCAACGTTCAGTAAACCGACGATTCTGCCGACGGCTGGTGGCCCTGCCTCAGTAGCAGCAGCAGCAGCGGTGTGCATCTCTTGTTCCGCATCCTCCTCCTGCTCCTGCTCCTCCTCCTCGGCTGCGGCTGCTGCAATTGATGAAGGGACGCGTGGCATCGATGCCAAAGGTGAGCACGACCCCGGTTGATGGATGGATGATGGGCGATTGGCGGAGAATTCTTTTTTGACGGTGGAAAACAACTGAATAGGTTACAACACAAAACGATACAAGTGTATTATACAAGACAATACAATACAATACAATATAATACAATGCGAAATCATGCAAGACAATGCAAGACAATGCAATACAATACAATGCGGAATTATGCAAGACAATGCAAGACAATACAATGCAATACAATACAATACAAGAAATTACAAGGCAGTACAATATGGAATGATACAAGGCAATACAATTCAAGACAATATACAGTACAATGAAAGACAATGCAAGAAAAATACAATACGAAATGATGCTAACCAAGACAATATAACACAATTGTATGCAAAGCAGCATTATATTCCTGCAATACAATGAAGTGCGTGAATGCATGTGCAATGCATGTACGAATGCTTAAGCAAATCTATGTAGGAATATATATATTTATGCCAGTATATATATGCGCGTATTAATGTATGTGTGCATGTATCTATTTGTCTGTATTTACATGTGTATGTATGCGTGCAAGTGCATGCAAATAATTATGTGTAAGTGTGCCTATGTCTATGTATGCTCAATGCTCATATGCATGTACACATGTTTCTATGTATGTACATGTATGTCTGCACACTCGCGTTTTTATAATTATGTATGCATGCAACTATGGATGTACGTGAGTACGTGTTTGTATGCATGTGTTAGATATTGTGCAGATGTATTGTGCATATATAAATGCGTCCTTGTGTGTATGTTTGCCGTTGGATATTTATCACGAGTCTCTCCTGAACCGCAGATAAACTGGCAATATTAATGATGTTTGTATTGGAATGGAACCATTGGTCATAACGTTCTATCAATAGTGTTTCCACATGGATGGATACACAGGACCGGGGATGGGGGGATTGTAGATACAGACAGGCAGACAGGCAGGTAGGCAAGCAGGCAGGCAGGCAAGCAGGCAGGCAGAGAGACAGATAGGCAAAGTTGGATGGATGTTCAGTTGTTCACTGTAAGAGAAGCTGAGGGACAGAGAGGCATACAGACACATGTACGCACACAGTCAAATGTATGGAAGAAGACGCATACAGAGGCAGGCACGCAGACGGACAGAAGTCAAGGACAGGCTCAGAGGCAAACAGAAGTGCAGAGACATAGGGGGAGAGAGAGTCGCAGACAGAGATGCAGACAGTCACAGAAGCAGACAGACAGACAGAGACAGACAGGCAGTCAAAGGCAGACTAAGGGAGAGATACAAGGAAACTGTTGAGATATATTATGCTCACAGAGACGCAGAGACACACTTGGAAAGACAAAGAGTCAGACATAGACAGACGCGGACAGACAGAAACAGACGCGGACAGACAGAGACAGACACACAGACAGAGACAGACACACAGACGTGGCCCGACAGGTTTGATGGAGGAATCGGTCTTCTTGTATAAACAGTGTTCATTCATGCCCGACCGGCAAACAACAGCGGTCCACTGGAGCATGAAAATCATTATTAAGTCCGTCCGGGCGAACGGACATGCACGAGCGCACATGAGTGGTCTCTGTCTGCTACAGAAGCTACATCATTTCAATAGCGCACAATACCAAAGTCAATGGACGCTTTGCAGTAACTGCACAAAAACGTTGCCTTGTTCTATTGCAAGCCTTTCTCTGAACCTCTATTTTTGATGACAATTAATTAAACTAAACGCATCGAAATCAACTGGTTTTCTGCTCGGGAGAAACAATAACGCCCACGCTTTCGTCAGACGTGTCTGGTAATACTAGACAAATAACTTATTGTGTTTGATAATAATTTGTCTAGCGCCTGTGCGTGGAGTGTTAGCTATTTAGAGTGAGGATATAGTCCCGAGGGAAGAAGGTCCTCAGGCATAAGGACATACATGTATTCCAGCCGATATCTCTGATAGGGGAATGCAATGCCAAGAGAGAGTTGCCGTCACAGATAAAGGCATGAATGATGTCACTGTATGTTAGACGGTCAGTGAGAGTGCTCGGCCAGTATCTCGGGCGGTGACTCTGCATGTGGATTTATTTCAAAATCGCTAATTTTGTGAATACAAATAATTCTTAAATATATGCACTATGCCAAGACGTTACACACTATACCAGGACGTTACAGAATAGTGAACTATAATCAATTTCAATCGTTAATTTGACAAATTTCTTAATGGCTTAAATAACGAACTACATGTCAAAAGTTATACAGGACACTGAACCACCTGTATAATAATTATATGCATTCACTGTTTATTCTACCAAAATATTCTACAGCATGGCATCAGACGTGAAAGTATTGAAACTTGGTGTAACAGGCAAAAAAGTCATATTTTGAAATTACAGTTAATTACACATAGCCATAGGCCGACATATACTCCCATACCTATATCCGCCGATCGACCGATCGACATAGGAAATTACATCATACACGCACATAGATTTGAGCATATAGACATACAATTATTGTGAGCACATTATAAGCATACATGACTGTACACATATAATTGTATGCATGTATACAATATATGCATCCATATATGAATACATACATACAGGATTACAGGGTGGGCCAAAAAGTTTTTTTCTACAGTTTTTGGCAATATCTTGGCAAAACCAATTTTCAAATAACGTTTTCCGGGCTTAATTGTAATTCGTATCTACGTACAATAGCCATAATTTTGCAAGAAATTTAAAACAGATCAAAAGTTACATCACTTTTAGTGAGCCATCCTCTGTTTTTTGACGATCCATAAAAATAACAAAAATGATTTTATTAGATAATCTTAAGGCTGTGACTAGCGGACCGCCAGGCGGCCGTCGAATTTCAAATACTAGCGGACCACCAGTCACGTGTAACCTGTCACATGACTGGCGGCAGTCCAATACGGAATACTAGCAAGCCGCCAGGCTTTCTATTTACACCAATCCACAAGAGTTTCTAATGGCTAAACAAACCCTAAAACTAACCCTAACCGACCCTCACGACGCCTAACCTGAACCTAACCAACACTCACGAAAAAAATTGGTTGCTTACGCTGTTTCTAGTAATTTTCTAAGTCATTAAAACAAGAAAACTTTTGTCCGACATAAAACCAATTATCGGTAACTGCCGCCATTGTAACAATATTCAAGAATCAAGACTCGTCATGTGACAGGTTACACGTGACTGGCGGTCCGCTAGTATTTGAAATTCGACGGCCGCCTGGCGGTCCGCTAGTCACTTCGTAATCTTAAATGAATGTTATTAAATGAAGATGATATTGCCAGATAATCATTATTGTTACTATAATACTTAGAAAAGATAAATGTACCAGCGTAGCGTCACTGTGACATCGTTTAGCAAGATGACTATGAAATTGCAAATAAAGAATTTCTAATTCATTATTTTGTTATTAAAACAGTAAAATTGAAATTTATGAAACATTAGAATGGCCAGAGGTTTCAATGACAGATCAAATGTGTATTCAGGTACTACAAGAGCAGGGTCTCTTCAGCTTAAATAAGCTCTAATCACCACTTACATGTACTCTGGTGAAGACAGTGAGAGCGTAGGAATTAATTGGTAAATTGAGAGTTAATAAAAATATGCCGTTGATGAAGGGAGATCGTCTTAACGTCAATAATATTGTACTGGTTTCATTGAGAACAATCATAGCCCCAAAATCTCCGGATTTTTGCCCGATACTTTTAATTATCAAGTGTGTAAGCTATAATTAATAATTATCTTAGGTATGATAATTATATTTCATTTGTTGAACTACTTTTTTGTATACCTGATAGCGGTGTGTCTATCAGGTTTTTTGCCAATTAAACGAATATAATAATAATAATAATAATAATAATAATAATATTAATATTAATAATAATAGTAATAGTAATAGTAATAACAATAACAATAACAATAACCATAACAATAACAATAACAATAACAATAATAATAATAATACTTTACAGCCTGAGGGATCTTTACTACCTCGGGCGAAAAAATAATAATAATTATGCTAAAGATATACCACAATCAGTGGCCAAAAGTTAAACCAAGAGCGATAAGAGAATTGATGATCGTATTGGAGTCGATATAATGGGAAAATTTACCTCTAGAACGCATCAGCAGGGTTATAAAGTTTACAAAGAGACGTAGAAAAAGTGTGAGCATTGGTTTTGGGCACTGGACACATTGAACACAAGTTGTGAAACAACATCAAGTTTATAGCCTATGATAACTGTCATTTGAGATGTGATTTGAAAAATTATGCTTTTTTACTTTTCGATGCGTTACGTTTTCGGATCATTAAAAAACAGTGGGTGGACTCGCTAAAGGTGATTTAACTTTTGTTATGTTTCAAATTTTTTAATGAAATTTTACTATTGTACGTAAATATGAATTACCTTAAAACTGTAGAACGTGATTTACAAATTCTATTATCTGGCCAAGATATTGACAAACATTCTTAGGGGATTATTTGTTGGTCCACCCTGTACATGTGTGTAGATATTATTAGATAATAATATTTACCTATTTATTTCACCCGAGTTCCTCGAAGTTTGTATCTCTCTGTATCTCTATGTCTTTGTGTTTGTGTGCGTTTGTGTAAATGTGTGTGTATACGTGTGTGTGTGTCTGGTTAAGACGATTTAACTTTAGCATAGGCTGGTGCGCATGCGCAATCGTTTGGCTGCACCGAGCGAACTCTATCGATGACGATGCGAACTGTTTGGCCTTTGTTTTTCATCAGAATTGTTCGGCGCTTTTAATCAATCGAATGAATGGGAGATGACAATAGAACACGCAATTGTATTCGACGACAAAACAAAACGAGACAATGCGACGGACATTACACCACCCTATCTGTATCTGTATCTCTGTCTTTCCTGCTCAATATCTCTTGCCATCGGTGTCTCTATCTCTGTTTTTTGTCTCTGTCTTTGTCTCTGTCTCTGTTTCTGTCTCTGTCTCTGTCTCTTTGTCTCTGTCTGTCTTTGTCTGTCTGTCTGTCTCTGTCTGTCTGTATGCCTGTCTGTATGGCTGTATGCCTGTCTGTCTCTCTCTCTGCCTCTCTCCACCCACTGACCCCACCTTTCAAGGTCACTAAGTCCATTTTGCTTGCCTGTATGTGTATCCACCCATCTGTGTCCCTCTGTCTGCGTCGTTTCGCTGTTTCTCTCTCCTGTATTATACTCTCTCTTTTTTCCTCTTCGTTCTCATTCCTTTCACAATTCTTTCCGACCTGTATTTAGCCTCCTTCGAATGATTGATGGAATCGTCCAACTCCTCCCAACGTACATGCTTCTCTCCAGCTCTCCCACTAAACATGTTCGTTTCTTTCCAGCTGGATCCATCGCTACGATGACGCTGATTGAGTCCGGCTACGGAGGAGGAGGAGGAGTAGGAGGCAACAGCAGACAATCCGCATCCCTCTGCTCAACCTCCGCAGCATCCGATTCCGCATCCCGTCTGCCATCGTCGCATCTCATCGTCACCCACCCCAGCTGCAGCAACTCCCTCTTCTCCTCAGCCTCCGCAGCAACCGACCACCAACCACCACCGTCACCACTCACCATCCTCCACCACCATCAGCATTCCTTCGATCCGCATCATCACAACAACAGCTGCAGCCACCTCAGCCTCCTCATCAACGAGGCATCGAAGGACAGCAGCCGCCCCTGCCACGGGAGCCCCACCCTCGTCTCCCTACCTCGAAGCTACGCGGCTGCCGCGGGGGCAGCGGGGGTCGGGGTGGGTCGCGCCCAGCAGAGAACTCCACCAACACACGCTTTCACCCTCGACGGTAGGGGCAGAAGGGAGCGCAGCCAGAGCGAGGACCGCGGAGGACTAGGGGGAGTAGTGAGCTACGGGGGTAGGACCCCCGCCGCCGTACGATGGGGCGACCCACAGACCCTCAACCGCCACCAGGCCCACCACCAACACCAACACCATCACCTCTACCATCAACGACAGGATGCTCAGCTCTCGCAATTGCTGACGAGACAACGCTCTCTCGCCAGCCAATCAGCGCTGTCGCTGTGCGGTGGCGACCGTCAGCGAACAGATGGCGCCAGCGTCGTCGTTCGGTGTTTGACGACCGCTTCGTCGTCGTCGTCGTCGACGCTCGACTGCCAGAACGGAAACGACGACGATTGGTCGACGCGTCGTCACGACGACGGTTGTCATGACGACGGTTGCTATGGTGATGGATTGTCAGTTTTAAAGGCAACGCCATCGTCGGAGAAACGGAAGATAAACACGGAAGTGGACTTCAGGTGCAGTTAGAATGGTCGACACCCCTAACACCCTCCCCCACAAATTAAATTTTAACCCGTACGGAGGACGCACGCTTGCGCCCGCGGAAATGCGCGTAAACCCGGGGGAAAAATCGCTTGACTCACGCCCGAAAACATACTGATCTTCCAAGGGCGTTTTCAATGGCATACCACGGGTTAAACTCCGCCCCGCTCCACCAATCCCCAAAATTGTGAATTATTAATTAAGGCTAATTCTGTTATTTTGATCAATGATCATGTCCACTGTCTGTAACCGTTGAAAATGGATAACTCCAAAAATAAAAATTTAATTCTGACTTCGCCCGTATATTCCTCAACAACAGGAATAAGTTGTATTTGGAATAATACGTGATTTATAAAAAAAATTATTAATCACGTATATTCCAAATATACTTACATATTTATCATATTTAATCTGCTTTGAAAAGTTTCTTTGAAGCGACCCGAAAAAGATGATGAGCCCAAAGATAACTGGCTCCCATATATATTAAAAATTGCGCTCTTCTTTAAAAAAGTTAACTTTATGTCTGCTTCACAGAAATATACTCGACGCCAAAATCTAAGCTTTGCCTACCTTAAAAAATGCTCTGTTTCCCCCCCCCCCCCCCCCCGTACGATGGGTACAGACCCGGCCCACTTTCAGCTATATGGATGGGCCCACTTTCAGCGTAGCTCGTACAATAAGTGCGCTTAATCCAGCAATACTGCTCTAACTGCTCACACAATAATTGAGTTTGCGCACTAGCCTGAATCCAATAAAGCGAGTCTAGCCTGATTCTGATTAAATTAAAAAAATACAGGTTTAAACACGAACAAAATAAGTTTGTGAAAAAGAACTCCAAACCACCCAAACGCTCGTGAATAAGGGGATGCCCTGCGCGTGGCTTTCAAGCGGTGTCTCAGATGTTTAGAGCTTACAATAACGATTACGATATCGATTACTGAAGCGAGCATGTACTGCGTACAAAGCTGCAGCGTAGGCCTACAATTATATATAGGTAGGTACTGCGTACAAAGCTGCAGCGTACAATACTATATAAATGTATGTAGGCCCTACTGCGTACAAACAGGAATAAGTTGTATTTGGAATATACGTGATTTCTGAAAATATGCTTTGAAAAGCATACAGCGTACAATTATATAAAGGCATGTACTGCGTACTACATGTAGCCTAAGCTGCAGCGTACAATTATATAAAGGGCCTTTATATAATTGTACGCTGCAGCTTAGGCTACATGTAGTACGCAGTACATGCCTTTATATAATTGTACGCTGCAGCTTTATACGCAATACATGCCTTTATTAAAGGCATGTATTGCGTATAAAGCTGCAGCGTACAATTATATAAAAGCATGTACTGCGTACAAAGCTGCAGCGTATATAATAATTATATAATGGCATGTACTGTGTACAAAGCTGCAGCGTATAATTATATAATGGCATGTACTGCGTACAAAGCTGCAGCGTACAATTATATAAAGGCATGTACTGCGTACAAAGCTGCACCGTACAATTATATAAAGGCATGTACTGCGTACAAAGCTGCAGCGTACAATTATATAAAGGCATGTACTGCGTACAAGGCTGCAGCGTACAATTATATAAAGGCATGTACTGCGTACAAAGCTGCAGCGTACAATTATATAAAGGCATGTACTGCGTACAAAGCTGCACCGTACAATTATATAAAGGCACGTACTGGGTACAAAGCTGCAGCGTACAATTATATAAAGGCATGTACTGCGTACAAAGCTGCAGCGTACAATTATATAAAGGTAGGCTTACTGTATGTACTGTGTACAAAGTTGCAGCGTACAATTATATAAAGATATGTATATACTGCGTACAAAGCTGCAGCGTACAATTATATAAAGGTATGTACTGCGTACAAAGCTGCAGCGTACAATTATATAAAGGCATGTACTGCGTACAAAGCTGCAGCGTATAATTCTATAAAGGCATTGTACTGCATCGTCTTACCTGTATATAGTGCTCCAATATTTTCCTCTGTTTTGTAACTTGACATAATTATATAGCGCTTTTCTACAACAGGATAAATGGAAACAGGACCTCAACAAAAAGAACAGTCCATAAACATTATGACCACGCGGCAGTCCATGGTTGTACAATTCGTTAGCGCCTTCATTTTCTTAGCCACGGCTTATGAGGGCGATGTCCTATAGCCACTACCTCGCCACCTCAATATATATTTAACGTTGATGCTTGTCAACAAATCATAACACTTGAATAAATGTCTGCAGGCACAAAATGTAACGGCGCTATAAAAATTGTCTTGCTGCATGGCACACACCACACAGTTGTGAAACGTTGCTCAACATATAGCCTCTATAGGGAGCAGTGGCGGGGCCAGGATTTCAGTTGGGGGGGGGGCTGAAGTCGCAGAGAGGAAATTTTCCATTTTCACTCCCCAACATTTTTAATGACCTTTTTTAGTCATTTGCTTCATTTGGGGGGGGGGGGGGGGGTTATTATGGAAGTATTCCAATTTTACATGTAAAAACCGGATGGCCCTTTTTAAGGGCTTAGCCCCCGCCCCAGCCTCCCCTGGCGCCGCTACTGCTGCGGAGACTATAGACTTCTGTTTGGCCACGCATTGTCAACACGCTAGTGGCTGTACCAAGAGCCATTAGATAGGCCTATGTGTGGGACTCAGCGTATCAACTATGACATTGTCGACAATCAGTGTGGCTTCAAGCATTAGCCAGACAAAATGTGCGGGCACGTGTTTATGAGAAACCTGGCTACAGAAGTGTTTGATTCTGCGAGATATTATCTACTCATGTCATGACTTTGTCAGTATACGCAGTGTTCATCGGCAAATCTTCCTTTACTTGGCGCTGACTATAACAGCAAAAATCATCATAAGTTATAAAAAAAACTACTAATTACTCGTGGTGCATACTGATTCTACTAGTCTGCTATTAATTACTACTTTATATAGAAAGTAATAAATAATAAAGAATTGTGCTTTTTCTGTTTCCTTATTTATTATAGTTATAGTGCTTAATAGTGATGGGTATATGAACCTGTCAATTAAACACCTTTTATAGCGAAAGAGTTGAGTGATAATTAAAATGAAGACAATTTTTTTCCGGATGAAATCGGTAATATCACTTAGTCTTTGCAGTCTCATGTGTGGTATCTTTTAAACTTTCTAGATTACCTAAGTTTAGTCAAAGTTTTCACAATTTTTGTTTTAGTTTCAGTTTCAGACTTTCAGTTTCCAGAAATGTTTTGTTCTAATTAACCTCTTTAAAAGATTAAGAAGGTCAGTAGTATGTTGTTTTTATTGATCCATTCATTTTGATAAGCAAGTACAAGAAATCTTATTAAATTCATGCCTTCATGCTAATAAGCGGCAGTTTTAAACACTCACCGCTAAGCGTTGCAGACAGACAGACAGACAGACAGACAGACAGACAGACAGACAGACAGACAGACAGACAGACAGACAGACAGACAGACAGAAAGATGAAATTGAAATAATTTTCAGCTTTGTATCACACAAGTTGAGTGGCGGATATTAGCGTATCTGTCTGTCTGTCTGTCTGTCTGTCTGTTTGTCTGTCTGTCTGTCTGTCTGTCTGTCTGTCTGTCTGTCTGTCTGTCTGTCTGTCTGTCTGTCTGTCTGTCTGTCTGTCTGTCTGTCTGTCTGTCAGACAGACACGCTTGTGTGATACAAAGATGAAAATTATTTCAATTTCATCTTTCTATTCTGATTTTAGTTCTAGCAACAAACCATCAGTTCAGTTTTAATTTCAGTTTTCATAACTTTTCAGTTTCAGTTTTAGTTTCGTTTAGCTGAAAATGGGATTTCTATCAGTTAACGAAAAACTTCGGAAAAAGTTTCTCTGAGTTTGAATTGACTCAAATAACGTCGCCGCCGCCACCACCACCACCACCATCACCATCATCATCACTAACACCACCACCACCACTACCACCACTACCACCACCACTATAACCATTACCACCACCACCACCACCACCACCACCACACTACCACCACTTTCTGTCTGTTTGACTGCTCGTCATAATGGAATCTTCATCTTGCGGTGTAAATAACAAAATGCCGACGTCAGCAGAGGGATTTTTATTTGCGATTGCATTGTATTCCGTTGTTTATCGATACCACGACAACGACGTGGTATCGATAAACAACGCTTCTGCGTGAAACTCCGATGCAGTGTTCGCTCTGCATGCGGGAGCGCCTCTGAGTAGCGAGAGCTTGAAGGGGCGCTATAACAAGTGCACATACAAACAAACCACAGTGCCTATCGTTTGGCGCCATTTAGTCCTGCCATTTTAGTCCTATATTTTTAGGCCAGTCTTTAGACCGTTGTTTTTGTGCGTCCAAAATCCAGCTCCATTCAGCGGTAACTTGAGCACGTCTGACTACTAAGTCTGCCCTCATTGACCCGGTTCTATTGATCTCACGCCTCCGATGATAACGCCAAGAGGCTTAGGGTAATGGATGGGAAGCTATAATCCGCTATTAATTAAGGAGAAATGATAGTGCGCCAGCTTAACCTCCATTCATCGGTTCAGAAGCTGTATATATATATATATATATATTATATATATAATATATATAATATTATAATAAATTATAATAAAATATAATATTATATATATAATATTATATATATTATTTTATATATATATATATATATTATAGTTAAGTCCATCGAGTTGTAAATTGAACGCAACGCGGGACTTCGAATCCCAGGCGCTGTGTTTAAAGGCACGAGCACTGTCTCAATGGGCTAACAGTCCACAAAGCATCGTATAGCAAGCAATTGCGTAACGCTTCAAAGTGCTTAATTATCCTGCAATAATTTCTTGTAACGCTATAAAGAAATTATTTTGTTTGTGTGTTCGTTAATTCGTTCATTCACTCGTTCACTTTGAAGCCAATTAATTTGTTGTTTCTGCAAAATCACAATTTCAATAACTAATTTATTCATTCATTCATGAAATCAATTCAAGAATTCATTAATTCATCAATTTATAATATTCACCAAATTCTTAATAGGCCTACCTACACCAGTTCATCAATTAGCAATTAATTAATTAAACAATTTAACTCAACAATTTATTGATTCACCAATCTATTAATTCAATAATTCAACCAAATTTATTAATTCGTTATTAAATATATTATTTTCAACAATCTATTAATTCAGCAATTTAATAATTCAAGAATTCACGAATTCATCAATACATCATTTCACCAATTTATTAATTCATAGCATGCTCTGTCAATACTTCACCCAAACCATGTATTTTAACGTGTCTTTATAAAAAATATTTATAAACCAACTTGCATGTATGGTCGTGCATGCTTGTGCACGACTACATGTAGGTGTCCACGTATGTGTGTTTACATGCGTTATGTATACATGCTTACGCGCCATCATGTATTCTATCCGCGTAGAACAGCATCGCGTATACATTGAACGTTGCTGCTGCTGCTGTTGCTACTGCTGCTACTGCTGCTGCTGGTGCTGCTGCTGGTGCTGCTGGTGCTGCTGCTACTGCTGGTGCTGCTGCTGCTGCTGCTGCTGCTGATGCTGGTGCTGCTGCCGCCGATGCTGCTGGTGCTGCTGTTGCTACTGCTACTGCTAATGTTGCCGCTGCTACTGCTGTTGTGGCTACTGCTGCTGGTGCTGCTACTGCTGCTGCTGCTGATGCTGCTGGACTAGCATCTCTTGCGTAGATCTTTTCTCCCATGGTCCGCGTCGTGCAATTGAATTAATGCCGCTAGATGGCCAAACCAGTTCGTCACTGTCCGACAAAGGTCATCGTGGGTCAAATGCCCCCATTGACCACGACGACCGACCACTGCTCTACTCACTCTCCATGAGTCTGTCTGCGTGTGTCTTTTGTGTGTCTGTGTGTCTGTCTGCGTGTGTCTGTGTGTCTTTTGTCTGTCTGCGTGTGTCTGTGTCTGTCTGCGTGTGTCTGTCTGCGTGTGACTGTGTGCGTGTGTTTGTGTCCGTGTGCGTGTGTCTGTGTGTTTTTTTCTGCCTGCATGTCTCACTGCCTATCTGTATATGTGTATATGTAAGCATGTTCGTCTAACCGTCTGTCTGTCTGTCTGTCAGTCTGTTTGTGTGTCTCACTGTTTCTGTCTCTGTCTTATTTGCTTTCTATTATCGTGCCTCGTCTTTTTGTCTCTTTTGTCTCCTATTGGTCTCATCCCCTGTCTGTATGACGCTCTGTCTGTCTGTGTATCTCTCTGTGTGTCTATGTCTCGATCCCTGCCCGTGTCTCTGTCTGTCCGTCTGTCAATCTGTCTGTCTCTGCCTCTTTCAATATCTGTCTCGGTCTCTGACTGTCTATCTTTGCCTGTCTCTCTGTCTCTGCCTTGTCTGCCTGTCTGTCTGTCTGACTGTCTACATAAGCCTGACTGTCTGTCTCTCTCTCTTTCTCTCTTCGTCACTCTTCCTCCGTACCCACCGCAGCATCCCCCAGTGACACCATCACATCCTCTCAGACACAAACCGTCCGAATCATTTATATTGCGCCAGCAGAAAGATCAAAGTAAACCGCAGAGAATTGAACGAATCGCCAGCCGTGCTTTCTATGAAAGAAGAAACGACGGAAAGTGACCTTCGAGAATAATTCATCATTCATTACAAACAAATATTCATCATAATATTATTTAATGCTTACTAAAACTCTTTGTTTCGTCAAAAAAATTCAAGAAAATAGTTGCTATCCCAAGCGCAAAATATCCCATTATTATTGTCACGCTTTATTGAATTGTCTATAATTGTCTCCAAATTATTTTAGAAGCGCCAACTGGTGACAGTGATGTCATATCCGGTAATACAGGAAGCAGGCATGTACATGTATGCAGGGCTTCCGAGAGAGATGGGGCCAGAGGGAAAATGCCCGGCGACTTTTAGGGGCTATACACATATAGCTTATATGATTTATGCTTTTTAGCTATAATATTACAGAGAATTAACTACAAGCCGTGTAAATTTTAAACTAGCAACTGACCAAAATCATGTTGTATATAAACCACAAAATCGCATAGATACACTTTTATTATTTCGATATGTTTCTAAAAAAGGTTTTCTTCTAAAGCCTTCGGATAGTTTAGCGGTCGGCTCGCTACTGTTCTGCCAAGAGGACTGGAATTTTCCCCGTAAGCCCTGCACAGTGCACGTGTGTATGTGAGCAGGGGCGGATACAGACATTTTTGAAGGAGCGGGACAAAATTTACTTTCGTCTTTTTAAACCCAATGGGGGGAGGTCAAGTCCTGTGCAAATCTCCGAATGTGGGGGGGGGGCACGGCAGGGTTGCCCCCACCCTTCAGGATCCGCCCCTTTATGTGAGTAGGCAAGTAAAGAGACGAGACTAGAGCAACGCACAGTTTATATATATATATATATATATATATATATATATATACAGTGTCCCAATAAATCGGGCACCCTTTTTATAATGTGAATAAAACAGGCAAATCTAAATCGATTTTCAAAATTTCAAAACCGTTTTTATCCTGAGATAATTATCTACAAATTGGTAATTTATGAACGGCTCTCACTAAAAAAATACGTCATAATGACGTCGTTAATTTACATATCGAAACCAAATGTCAACAAAAATCGTTGTGTTCGGTACTTAACATTTGAATTCTCTGATGCAGATGACGTAATTGTGACGTCAATGTTCATGCCAGAAACTTCATATTTGAATCAGTGGAAGATAATTATCTCAGGATAAAAACAGTTTTGAAATTTTGAAAATCGATTAAGATTTACCTGTTTTATTCACATTATAAAAAGGGTGCCCAATTTATTGGGACACAGTGTATATATGGTCTAACGCGAGACAAATACAGCATTACAGCATTGAGAGCAAACACCGGGTCAATTTATAATTCAGAAGATCGCCGATACGATTGGTCGCCATGGGTGACGTCGTCATAGCGACGAGGGATGACGTTTCTACGCTGTTCTGTGATTTGGTCCCCGGTCGCGAGGAGCGCTGCATACCGTTACACGTGACGTCAATGCAGAAGTGACGCAGCGAGTAATGAGAATTCATGACAGCTGCACGTGACTTTGACAAGACAAGGACGTTACAAACTTACAAGGCAGAACTAATCATACATGCATGCATCCATTCACCCATCACTCAATCCATTCACCCATCACTCAATCCATTCACCCATCACTCATTCAGTCCGTTCGTCCGTTCGTCCGTCCGTCCGTACATCCGTTCGTCCGTCCGTACGTACGTCCGTCCGTGCACTTCGGCGTGAAACCGATTCAGTGTCCGCGTTGTAGTCGGGAGCGCCTCTGAGTAGTAAATTTGAAGGGCGCTATAAACAAGTGCTTATACAGAGAATATCGCAGCAACCGTTATTAACGCGATAACGGGTGTTAATACTATGGAATACCATCGTACAATAATTGTGTACAATAATTATAACGAAGCCAAGGCCGTGCTATGTGAATTCCTAGTCTATGACAAAGGTGACATGTAGTCCGAGATTGCTAATTTCAGACAGGACGAAGTGGAAGGAAGCCAATTAAGAGAATGTAATTAATCATTTATTAAGGTCGGGAGAGGGGGTGGTGGCCGTGAAGTCGCCTTGGATTTGGTCGGAAGGGTGTGGGGGGGGGGAATTTCCTGTGTGGTATATGGACGACGATGATGACGGCGACAATGTGTGATGAGGAGATGAGGAGATCGTAATTTAGCGCAATTATTTCGGTGCGAATTTTATTCCAAATTAATATTTGATGAAGAACAAAGCATCGTCGTCGTCATTATCTCGTCCTGATTTATTGTTTTTCTGCAGACGTCACGAATTATTAGAAACTTATTATTAGCATAATTATTCGTAGACAATGTAGTCTAATAGGGGCCTCTGTGTGCGTGTGTTTGTATGTGCGTGCGTGTGTGTATGTGCGTGTGTGTATGTGTGTGTGGGGGGGGGGGGCGTATGCGTGTACGTGCCAATGTGCTGGTGTGCCAAAGTGTGCGCATGGGTATATACAGGGTGGGCCACCCTGTTTAAATATGCATGTATGCATGCATGTAGTCTATGTATTTCATGTATAATTTTGTATATATCGTATATTAATGAGTGCATGTGTGTGGTGTGTGTGTGTGTGTGTGTGTGCGTGCGTGTGTTTGTGCGTGTGTTTGTGCGTGTGTTTGTGCGTGTGTTTGTGTGTGTGTGTGTGGGTGTGTGTGTTTGTGTGGGTGTGTTTGTGCGTATGTTTGTGTGTATGCATGTGTGTGTGTGTTTGTGTGTGTGTGTGTGTGTTTGTGTGTGTGTGTGTGTGTTTGGGTTTGTGGAGAAGGTTTTGTCATCGTGGTTGGAATATCACCGAAGCATCGCCATAATATATACAATGTAGGGCCTTGGAGGCTATAAATGCAATTACTATTGAACCAAAAGAAACATTAAATAATGACTATGACCAAAAAATTCTATTGATTTGTTCTTCACATTGCTACCAAGTACATCGCTTTGCATCATCAGAGCACAGGCTATTTTACAATTTTTTTTTGTGTGAATAAATATGTAGTTAATTATCCTACTAATTACCACATTATTCAGCCTATATCTTCTTTGGCCTATTAGTTGGCCTACGACTAGTTGTCCTTGTGAAAGGTATGAATCTCTAAGCCACTTCGTGCGTTGAAGCCGTGTATGACGGTGGAGGAGCGTCGTTGCTCAACTGTTCGCTAGATAGCGAGGCTATGGTTTCGTATTCGGCAGGTGGCGCAAATAGCTCCAGAGCGCTTTCGGTGAATTCGAAAGGTCCATCGTAGCCTCTTGTTTCGTTGACAATATCTTCGTACTTTGGAAGATCTTGCGTCACGGTCTCATAGCTAGGAGGTTCCATTTGGTAAGTGAAGTCTTCGTCTAAATGCTGATTCGCGTTACGGTCCATTCCAACGGAAAACGTCGTTGTCGATTCCGTGGATGTATCACCCGCTAAAAATATGAACAATGAACAATCCATTGTTATCGACTGAGTTGAAAATCAGGTCTACTTGACATGGGTAACTGCAAACTGCGAGCCGTTGCCCACTGCACACCTTTAAATCAAATCTTTCTGTTGCACATATCGAGGGCTTAAAGGCAAAGGTGCACATCTATGACTACAATGCTAAGAGAGATGTGCACCTTTGCCTTTAAGCCCTCGATATACTGTACTACTTCTTCACTTGTGAGATCAAATTCAGCTTTCAGATATAGTTCACTTACGCCAGTAAACAGTGCTACCGCTTTCCTATCAATCATACCTATGGAAAGTTTGGAAACACGAGGACTAGGTTCAAGGGCGGATCCGGGGGAAGGCAATAATATGCTTTTGAACTCAGTGCATTAATAGGATTTGGCAATTGCTTTTACGAGATCTCGATTATTTCTGTGCAAAATTGTATATTAATCTCTTTAACTCTAGATAAATAGAAGTTACTGTTACCTTTTAGAATGGCTAATCGGGCCTAAACCTTTCGAAAATTGAATACAAATAAGTGAGCGGGTAAGATGTTATAACGTAGATTTATGAGAAGTTGAGGTGTGCAATGAAGATTTCACATGCGGGCTCTTTGGTCACATTATATATAAGTCCAGGGTTTTTAACGTGCAGTTGCACACAACCTGTGCAGTTCTAAATGGATTTGTGCAGTTGTATAAGCACTTCTGTACAGATAAAACTAGCAAAAAGGTCATTGTCCTCCGATTGGAAGTAATTTACCATGGAAAATGGAAAAGGAACGAAGGGGTTGTGCAGTTCTAAAAATTCCTTAAAACAGCACTGCATATAATTATGTCTATGCCTACTACTGTAACAGTTCTTTCCAGTTTCCACTGACACATTCTTTGTTATTATGATATTATCTGGTACCCGAAACACTTCTTTCGCTTTCTCAAAACTACTTTCTTTTCTCTGGGTCTTTCGCACTGGGAGCCCCTCTGATTAGTGTGTGCACTGTGAGAGGCGCTCTATAAATTTATAGGTATACAATAAAATACAATACAATACTTGTATGATGTTGCGCACCGATTCTGTTTCTTGTTGGCGCGTTGTTGTCATCTGCTGTTGTCTTCTTGCATCTCTTGCATCCGCTCGCATACCAACATTGACAACAGCAGACTGCTATTATTGCGAAGAATGTGAGAGGTGCGAAGAAATAGAGAACGTACTCCCATCTGAAATGTAAATGTAGGGTATACAAGTTTTACTCAGCGCCTGTATATCGCCTCGCCTCTGACCCCCTGTTCATTTCTCAATCGGGCGAGACTGGGTGCCCCTTTGCAAGGCGCCTTTGTGACGACATGGCTGTGTTACGAGCCTTACGGCTCCATGTAAATTGTCGTATATAGCCCTAATTATTATTTTTCCCAGATCTATAGGCCTAAGCCTCTAAGGTCTACGTTCAAATCTAATAATATTGAGGGTAACTGTCAGCTAATTTAATCAGTGCACGCCGATTGTCGTACAGCGACGTAAGTAGGCCAGGTGCAAATTGCCGCGCGGCGTCTGCACAGGTGATTGTCTGGACAGCACGTGACGTCTAGACGAGCGTACGTTAATTGTACAAGAAGGGAGTGGAAGTGAAGAAGGAGAGTTGCGTGTTGAGAGCCGTTGAGATAGGCTGTAAGAGTTGTTGTTGAGTTGCGATAGAGTAGACTGATGAAGATAGTAGTCGTGTAGTTGTTATGATAACGCAAGTGTAGTCATTGTTGTGTTGTTGCTGATCGTTTTACTTTATATCGGATTTTGGAGTATAATAAGAAGAGTTAAACACGTCGTCGTTGTTGGTTAACAAAACAGTGAAAGACTGTGGATTCTTTAACCTAGCCATTTAGCTAATGAAACAGTTATCTAGGGATAGGCCTACGCTACCACGAACTTATACGAAGAAGCTTCCGAAGAGACTGAAGGTCACACGTAGAGAAGAAGAGGGAAAAGACTTGTGACATTTGGTGTCGTTGCGGTGAGATAACGATCCAAGTTGCAGGATAACGATCCAAGTTGCAGGATAACGATCCAAGTTGCAGGATAACGATCCAAGTTGCAGGAGAACGATCGTAGTTACGAACGGAGGGATTCTATTCAATCAACAGACGTTGTGGAGGAACGGACGCTGCGAATTTATCGAGGAGCCGAGCACACGGGAGAAGCAACGATACATCGAGCATCCGTACGTCAGTGAGAAACGACAACACAACGACTACAAGGTAGAAAAAAACTTGCTTGTCTATTGAAGTTTGCTTAAAGAATTGAAGTCAGTCAATTGCAAACATTTGAAGAGTAGCCTACTATTTATCGACTAGCATCAGTAAAGTAAAGAAGTAAGATGGAGAAACTTACGGAGAAAAAGCAAGCAAATATTAAGAAGATGTCTACTGATAGACTGATAAAACTGCTAATTGAAGCAGATCTAGACGCAGAAGAAGTTGAACAGATGTCGAGGGAAGAATTGATGAGAAATTTAGCCGAGGTTTGGGCTAAGAAAGAAGAAGAAGGTGCTGTCGGAGGCGCTGCGGAGAAGCCAGTGGAGAAGCCTGAGGCACCGATGTCTATGGAGGCGTTGCTGCAATTCATGATAATGAAAGAGGAGCAGCGTAAACAAGAGGAGAAAGAGCGTAAACAAGAAGAAAAAGAGAAAGAAGAGCAGCGCAGACAAGAGGAGAAAGAGCGTAAACAAGAGGAGAAAGAGCGTAAACAAGAGGAGAAAGAGAAAGAGGAGCAACGAGCGGAAAGAGCAGAAAAATTAGAAAGGATAAGACAACAAGAGATAGACATGCAGAAGCAACAGTTCCAGCTTCAGTTAGAACAAATGAAAATAGATCGTGACGAATCAGAACGAAGAAGGATGGAGTTAATGATAGAGTACGAAAAAGCAAGAAAAAGCGATGAAGAAATACGAAAGCAGCAGATTGAGGACAAAAAGGCTCGCGAGGAAGAAAAAGAAAAGATGCGTTTACAAGAACTGGAGAGAGCAGAAGAAATTCGTCAGGAAGAATTTCAAGCCGGAAAAGACAATTTGGAAAAAGCAGAAAGAGAAAGAGAAGAGCAGATGCAGTTAGAACAAAAGAAACTTGCTATCAAGGAAGCTCAACTTAAAGAAATGGCCATTGAAAAAGAAGAACGCAGAAAGCAGTTAGAACTGTTGCAGCAGAAGATTGAACAAGAAGAACTGCGGAGAATCGAAGATCAAGATCGACTGAAGAAGAGGGACGAAGATGATCGTAAGAGCCGGGAAGTATCAGAACAGATTAGGCTCAAAGAAAGTGAGACAATGGTGTCCAAGATTAAGAAGATAGGTGACGCAATGAAGCATGTGTTACCGAAGATGCCGTATGATATGATGGAAGTGCCATTATATTTTGAAACAGTTGAAAATGCATTCAATAGCTTCGCTGTGGAAAAGCAATATTGGGTGAAATTGTTGTTGCCATCGATGACCCCGAGAGCGCGAACGGTATTGAATCGATTGTCATTTGAGAATTTAGATAAATACGATGCAGTGAAAGAGCATTTGTTGAAGGAATTCAAGTTAACAGCTCGTGAGTACAGGTCAAGGTTTGCAGATGCCAAGAAGACAGCCGAAGAAACGTATACGATGTTCACGGCTAGGCTGAAGAACCTGTTGAATTATTATGTCCGAAGTAGACGAGTGGACAAAGACTACGAGAAGCTGTTTGATTTGTTAGTGGCGGATAAGCTGAAAGAATGTTTACCACCAGGTCCACTACAGTTTGTCTTAGCAAAAGAGGGCACAGAATGCTTGGAAGCTAGTAATGTTGCAGATCTCGCAGATATACATGTAAACAATCGGATTGGTGCGATGTTCCAAGACAAACCGAAATTTGAAGCATGGGACAATAGTCCAAAGCAACCCAAGTGGAACAAGGATAGCAAAGACACCGGAAGCCAAGCCAAGAGTAATGATGCAAAGAAAGATGATTATTCTGGAAAGCAGTGGTCGCAAGATAAACAACAGTCAACGTGGGACAGACAAGCCTACAATCGAACTCCGCCGCTGGGACGCCCAACAGAAAGTAATGCATCTTACACGCCGTACAACAAGTGGGAGAACAAGGAGCAAAGAAGTTTTATCAAGAAGCGTTGCCACAATTGCAATTCTGATAAACACCTAATAAAACATTGCCAAGCACCAGGAGCGGCAAATCTGAGGAAGAACTTTAGCAGAAGTGCAGAAAATCTTCGAGTAAACCAGATACAAGTGATAAATGCACCTCCTGGTTGGGAAGAACAATGCAACCAAGAAACAGAAGTAAAGTCAGTGATGAAGTGTACGCCGCAGTTCACCATACTGAAAGAAGCGATAAAGACTACTTCCATTGCAGAAAGTTGTCGAGAAACAAAAAGTAAAGAGGAGTGTCAACGCATAAAGAAGATATCGTTGCAGCATGTAAATGTGGAGATACGTGGGACTGATGGGCAGCCTGTGCAAGTCGAGGCGTTGATTGACTCGGGGACCGAGATACCAGTAATCAACGAGGAACTACTGAAAGGAACGACAGTAGAAGAAATCGGCAGAGTTCATTTGCAATGTGTAGCTGGAGAGCCGATTCCAGCTAAGTTGGTGAAAATCGAAGTGCGGATGAGCGGTCGTAACGAAGGAGCAGCTACAGAGGACAGGACAATAAATATCGCGCCATATTTAACTTTAGTGTGTGCCAGCATTTCAGCAGAACTGTGTAAAGAAAATCCAGAAAAGTTCCTGCTACATCCAGAGATAATTGCAGAACTGAAAGAGGTTCCACCAATCAGTATATTGCAAGGAGAGCTACAAGCGAATGTGACTACAAGAGCACAAAGTCGGAGAGCAGAAGTCGAAGACGGAGAAGATGAAACGATAAACGAAAGTTCGCAAGAAGATGACACGGAAAGCGAAGATGAACTCAGCATCCAAGATGACGAAAGAACAACATCTGAGAACAATGAAACTGAAGAAGAGATGGCTGCATGTGAACGAAATGATAGTGAAGATTCCGGAAGCGACGCTGAACTGGAGACAAGTATGAGGGACTTGTTCACAGAGAATTCGAACGATGAAAGACAGCTGGAAGATGCGAAGAAATTCGAGGAGCAGCAGAGAAATGACGAGTCACTGAAAGCGTGGTGGAGGATCGCTGAAGACCAAGGATCAGAGTTTATCGTGGTGAATGGATTGCTGTATAAGAAGCATCAAATGCTGGATCAGCTTGTGTATCAGTTGGTGTTACCGAAAGAGAGAAGAATTCAAGTAATGGAATTAGCTCACGAGTCAGTATTTGGCGGACACTTGGGAGAAGAGAAGACACGAGAGAGAATCAAGTTGTCCTTTGTCTGGCCAAAGATGCGTCGAGACGTGGTGAAATTTTGTAAGTCCTGTGAGAAGTGTCAGCTGAAGGCACGAAGTTTGGTGATGGATCGAGTGCCGATTACACCAATTCCAAGGGAAGATGTTCCATTCCGACGGATGACTATGGACGTGGTAGGCCCAATAGAACCGAAGTCAGCAGCTGGGCATAAGTATTGCTTGTGCATAGTGGATTCATGTACAAGATGGCCGACAATCTTCTTGCTGAAGTCATTGACTGCTAAGGCTGTGTGCGAAGCTTTGATGAAGCTTTTCATTGACGTGGGGGTGCCGTCTGTGATCACCAGCGACAGAGGCACGAATTTTACAGCCAGTCTTACAAGAGAATTTTTGAAATTGATGGGATGCTGTCCACGATTCGATTCACCGGGGCATCCAGAGGCAGCCGGATTAGTCGAGAGATGGAACCAGACGTTCAAGAAGATGGTACATCATGTCATTGTGGAAAATCCAAGACAGTGGCATAAAATCATTCCGTTTACCGTATGGGCATTGAGAGAAGTTCCTAACATTTGCTAACTAATTGATTGATATTCTTTGGTTTCTACAGACAATTTATTTGTAATTTTGCTGAGATTGCTAAACCATTGACAGATTTAACTAGCAAGCAGACACCTGAGAACATTATTTGGACTCAGGACCACCAGAAATCTTTTGATTCTCTTAAAGAAATTGTTTTATCGAATGTTATTCTGTACATGTTCGAGGTTGGCAAACCATTTAATTTGTACTGTGATAGCAGTGATTTTGCTGTGGGGGCTGTGCTGTCACAAGTGGACGATGAGGGGATAGAACGTCCCGTTTCATTTATCAGCCAGAAGCTGACAGATACCCAGAGGAGATGGGCGACGATTGAGAAGGAAGCCTATGCAATCATATGGGCTTTAAACAAATTGAAAGAAATCATTATTGGTTCCAAGATTAATGTGTTCACTGATCATAATCCTTTAGTTTATTTGACTGAGTCAATGTCGAAGTCTGCTAAGTTAGTCAGATGGTCTTTATCATTGCAAAATTTTGACCTTCTGTTGAACTATAAGAAAGGAAAGTTGAATGTAGTAGCAGACTGTTTATCGAGATTGTAGTATAAGGTATTTTGTGATTGCATTTAGTATAAGAATTGTTTGTATTTAGTTTAAGCATTATACGTTCGCTAATTTTTAAGATTAATTAGCTCTCTTCAAAAGAAAGGAAGGAGGTAATGTCAGCTAATTTAATCAGTGCACGCCGATTGTCGTACAGCGACGTAAGTAGGCCAGGTGCAAATTGCCGCGCGGCGTCTGCACAGGTGATTGTCTGGACAGCACGTGACGTCTAGACGAGCGTACGTTAATTGTACAAGAAGGGAGTGGAAGTGAAGAAGGAGAGTTGCGTGTTGAGAGCCGTTGAGATAGGCTGTAAGAGTTGTTGTTGAGTTGCGATAGAGTAGACTGATGAAGATAGTAGTCGTGTAGTTGTTATGATAACGCAAGTGTAGTCATTGTTGTGTTGTTGCTGATCGTTTTACTTTATATCGGATTTTGGAGTATAATAAGAAGAGTTAAACACGTCGTCGTTGTTGGTTAACAAAACAGTGAAAGACTGTAGATTCTTTAACCTAGCCATTTAGCTAATGAAACAGTTATCTAGGGATAGGCCTACGCTACCACGAACTTATACGAAGAAGCTTCCGAAGAGACTGAAGGTCACACGTAGAGAAGAAGAGGGAAAAGACTTGTGACAGTAACATAAAATAGATTCAAAATACTAGATTGAGCAGCATTAAAAATATTGTTAAAAAATACTAAAATATAAATGCAAATTTTTTATACATGTTTGCACAATAATTGACCAATGAGGATGACCGTTACCGTAACTCGAGAACGACATAGCAAATTAGCAATTCATAATATAGACTCTATTATATGTCTAGGCTATTGTTTCTTAGAGCCCGAGGAATTATTT
This sequence comes from Lumbricus rubellus, assembly GCA_945859605.1. Lineage (NCBI taxonomy): Eukaryota > Metazoa > Annelida > Clitellata > Crassiclitellata > Lumbricidae > Lumbricus > Lumbricus rubellus. Next base: position 33,624,064 of record OX243820.1, read on the forward strand.
TTAGCTCGGGCCAAAATTGACCTATATAAATTATAGTTGTATTTACCTTAGGGAGGCTATATAAAATAAAATATATTTCATTTTGTAAAATATATCTAAAGACTGATATTTAGCGAAGGAGCCTATTAGAGACGATACGAAAGACCAAGTTCATAATTCGGTGATTGATAAAAACCCTATAGCCTAGGCCTACTGCATGGGAATTCGAACCCTTAACGCAGCGTTGAAAGACGAGTAACTTCTTACATCGGTGTGGAATAGCAATCGCTATTGTGGCACGTGCAGGAACCGACATCAGGGTATAAGTCGGATACGTCGAGACTGCTGTCTTCACAACAGTATCTGAATGTTGAGTCACCACAACAGTATGCAGGACACCACGGTCCACTCACCCAATCGCCATCAGAGTTGCAGTAGTCGGAACAGTAAGTGGAGATCGGGATGGGAGTATCTAAAGAAGCAGACAATAATCATTATTCTATACTTAATAATATTATTGGTTTGTATTGGTATGGATTTTGCATTGTATTGTGGCCCATCGTGATCGTAAAATTTAGCTTCTAACGCGCCACTCGATGGAAAGATCAGAGCACCGGCTTATTCACGAGCGCTGTGTAGAGTCAGGTGGGTGTAAGAAGGTAGGTCAAGGGAGGTCCGAGTCTGGTTCCAGTGGTTCCTGATCAAGAGTGGATCGTAGCCTACTGTTTCGTTCTGTATCCCATTGTTTTCTTGGATCTTTGTGTATCTTTAAGACATTTATCATTTACATTGCATATATTGTATGCCTAGTTGAGTATTTTACGTTGGAATGTTCAGAAGCGCTCCCAGTGAGTAAAGTCCCATGAGAACAAGTAGGTTTTGAGAAGGTTGGTGGAAGAAGATAGACTGCCAGGTGGAATGAAAGAGAGCGAATAGAAGAAGATAGCGTATTCCAAAGAGAAGACCAAATTGAAGCAAGTGATTGAGCTTCAGTCATAGCAGTTTGAATGCGAGAAACCAAGAGGTCAAGTATTACGTTAATCGGATATTTCTTGGTATAATAGTAGGCCTACCCCACTGAGACTTTAAGATCAGAGTGAGGATCTTAAATAATTATTGTATGCGCCTCTGTATAGACCTATTTAGCTCTAGCCTGAATCAATCAAATATGAATTAATTTAACTGCAATTGATTTGATTTCTGTATCGTGCACTCACATTGTTCTGAGCTGTAGCCGATCAACGATGCATGGACGAGAGAAAGAGTGAACAGCAATCTTCCAACTGCCATATTGTTTTTCACCTTTTTCTAAGCGTCGTCGAGACTTATTGACGAGCGCTCCGTGGCTTATTAATGAGCGCTGAGTAGCTTATTGACGAGCGCTCCGTGGCTTGTTAATGAGCGCTGAGTAGCTTATTGACGAGCGCTCCGTGGCTTATTAATGAGCGCTGAGTAGCTTAGTGACGAGCGCTGCGTAGCTTATTGACGAACACTGCACAGCTTATTGACGAGCGCTGCGTAGCTTATTGACGAGCGCTGCGTAGCTTGTTGACGAGTCTTGCGTAGCTTATTGACGAGCGTTGCGTAGCTTATTGACGAGCGTTGCGTAGCTTATTGACGAGCGTTGCGTAGCTTATTGACGAGCGCTGCAAAACTTCGGTGCATGACAACAATGACTCAGCGAAAATGAAGAAAGCCGATCAATATATCCAACCATTCCGCACTAAATATATTATGTAAGAAAATCTAAGTTCTCATCGAGCGACATAGTCTGAAAGTCCCAAGCGACTGTTTACCCAAACATCCACTGTTTCACAGTATAGGCTATAGTCAGCGATCCCGCAATAGTAGTTAGTTAGAGAAAGACAGTTGAGGAAACTCGATTTAATAATATTGACTGAAAATCGACTTGTCTGCATAGTTCAAGTTGGCAGTAATGAATAAGTAAGCATAACATCTGGCGAAGCAAATGTGTCGACTTCAGACCTTTGCTGAAGCCAATTAGGACATGAAGTTTAGTTGCATGCGTAGAAAGCAATCTTAGAAGGATCCGGAGCAGCTCGCGATTGTGGTTTTATCGGCAGGCCTACTGTACTTTGTACGCGTACTGTACAATAAAACACTTAGGCTTATATACAGGCAGACCCGCTATAGATTACAAATCAACATAATAACAGATTAATAATCCGCTTTAAACCGTCATAGGCTAAGACTTCTGTAGACCGCTGTAATAGGCTCGAGACATCTCCTAATATAATTGAAGCGCCTCCAATATTATTACGACGATCGCCTAAACTACAACTTGCATGCTATTGCATGCACAAAGCTATCAGGCTTATCAGAAATATAGTTGGAACATTTTGCACAGTCATTCTGCTGACGGTGGCAGCCTGGTAGGCATCCGATTCTCTGAATTTTTCCTCTGGAGCAGCATAATCCTGTGACAATTTTCTGCATTATCACCAGGATGGTGCTGCATAGGCCTATAGGAGGTGGGACACGTTTTCGTCCTTGCCACCTCTGCTAATGATGGTGAGCTGTGCGATTTTAGCACTCTAAGAGCGTGGAGTGAACCCGAGCAGGTAGCATGGATTCGGTATGGAATGTTGCACGAAGGTCATTGCTGATAGTGACGCCGAGATTAGCCATGGAAGCAACTCACTCCATGTCGAGATGTGGCTGCGAAATCAGCACCTCGCATGATTTGCTGGTGCTTGATCCTAGATCGTTTAGTGTTGTCCCCCAAGTCCCCAAGTTCTTATGCCATCGAATTCCTCTCGCACTGTAGGCTGTTTCTCATCATGGCGCCTCTTAGGAGATAAGCATCTTTAGCATAGCCTGTGTGACGATCTAAGTATAATTAGCGTGAATTGTTGGCTGACTCGTTGATTAAAAAGTCTGGAGTGCAGACCCTAGGCTACTCCAGATTCTTGTATTATATACGCTCGAAGAAAGTTTTGCAACAGTTACTTCTGACAGCCGGTCATTGAACTTTCAGGGTGAGAATTGTCGGGGGTTGGGTAGCTTCACCCCTCCCCAGTCTTTCTTAGAACCCCACGTTAAAGTCTGTTTTGTTTTTCGCACCTCGATTCCAAGTGGATAATGATCCAACCCCTCCGCCCCCAGTTATTTTTCCACAGTTCTTACGCTGGGTTGCCTGCTCCCTGCCGTGCAAGAAGTTTACTAGCCAGCAGCTGAATACGTCATTTGGTTTTTGAACTGTGCGATTTCGTCGGCAACGAAGGAATGACGTAGGCTACCCTGTCGAACGCCTTGTGGAAGTCTACTGTGATGCGCGTTGAATAAGGGTTAGTCTCAGAGTCGCATTTAGACAGTGCGGACACCTGGCACCGGAACAATAAAGGGCAGCTCTGGCCATGCATTGCGAACTTAACATGATATAGCGCCGGTGAATACACTGGTGTCCTGGTGTGGTTTTTGACTTTTGTGGGTGCTGAAAAATTCTCGGAGGCTTACGTTAGGCCTACATTATAGGACCTACATTATTACATCGAAAACTCCTTTTGAAGCAAACAATAAGTCCATAAAGCCATTTTAAAACGTCATTCATGTCGAATCATGTGCAGCTGGAAAAATTCCTTAAAATAAGTCCTGGTCTTAAGTATTCTAAAATGTTCTATAGGCGCTCTAAAAACAAAGCAAACAAAGTCAATTTCTAACTCAAAGTTAGCAAGTAGGAATAAACGCCCCAAGTATATCGAGGTTAGTTTGCAAAAATAAAATACACGCGAAAGAAGTTTTTTAAAACTTTTTCAGCAGAGGGGATAGGCCTACTACGTTTCGGGTGGATGCTCTATTTCGTGACACCGGCATTATGCATCGTAACAGTTTAAAATGCCAATCTTTAATTTGAAAACGTTTTCATTCCAATTTGAACTACCAGAGTAAACTTGAAAGTCAATTTTCTCAAAACAGCAAAATCGACGATGAACCACTTTTGAAGCAGAGGGCTCATAATATTACTGTCACTTTTTCACGATGTTGCACACCGATGCCGTTTCCTGGTGGTGTGTTGCCAGTTGTCTTTTTACACTTGTTGCATGCACCCTGGAGCCTAAGAGCACCAGCGGCAAACAAAGTGCCAGACTAGGACGGATATAGTGACGAAGGCGACGCCTGCGGCACAACAATAAAGAAAAGTCGCCCATCTAAAACGCAGTCAATCAATCAATCAATCAATATCAATCAATCAAAATATTTTATTTTTGCAGCCCAATCAGCGAAATCAAGTTTAACTTACATATCACTGTAACATGAATAGGCCTACACTAAAGGAAGCCCTATAAACGGTACCGTAATAAACATTAGGGCTACAGCGTAGTCCTATTATTATTGAGCACGATGTTTTACTTTACATAGGCCGATGCGATTGTCTATTTCCAAAATAAATTATTTTAAGAATGATATTTTAAAATATGTTATGACTTATGATGCACAATAAAAATAATTTAATTATTTAAAAGATAAATTATTCGTCGACTTTCTTCACAATAATTATTATAGTAATCGCAATGCATTCGTTAAGGAAACACGCGGTTTACGCCAGCGTCGCTAGGAGCGCAACATTCCACGGACGGCCATCGGACTCTATTCTTCTGGTAAAGGGGGTGTACTTAACAAGAAACCAGTCCTGTGTATAAACCATCGACGTCGATGGTATAATTCAGTGTGAGGTGGTTGACACCGTCCCAAACCACCCCGTGGTAACTCTAATGTGTAGCCTATGATAAAATAGAATATCAGTAATCTACAGAGAATTGACGAATTGAGTCCAGGTGACAATTCGAGAGATTGAGGTCATTATAAATATTCGGTATTACAGATCACGTTATAAACTCCTTTTAAACTCGAACCCTCAACGCAGTGTGACAGATAAATAATTCTTACATTGGTGTGAATTCCTTGCAGTCGTTATTCGGACAGGAACATGCGCTGAGGTCAGGGTATATGTCAGATATGTCGAGGCTGCTGTCCCCGCAACAGTATCTGTGAGTCAAGTTACCACAACAGTATGCAGAACATCTCGGTCCATTCTCCCAATCGCCATCAGAGTTGCAGTAGTCCGAACAGTAAGTGGAGGTCGGGTTTGCCGTAACTAAATACTCAGACAAAAATCATTTTTGCTTTATTGGCTTGTACTGATTGTATTTTTGGCTTTTTACATTGTAGTGTATACAATCATCGTAGTTATAAACTCAGAAACTCAACGGCGTAGCTATATATAGCATTTCATGGGCCCGTGTGCAGAGGTCCCGCATGTGTCCCTGTATGACCTTGTAAGGCTGGTATACCTTTAATTTAGTTCGTGCGATCAAGATCACCAAAAAACCAATCAATGGCATTTGCTATTAGTCCTAACATGTGTAGGCCCTAATACAACTCACAGAATAAGCATGAATGCTGCATGAAGGAGACATAAAGTAATTATCTTCTTCTTTCTTCTCTTCCGTCGTTGATATGATGATGAGGCCTTTACGAAATTTCTCCAAACTTCTCTGCTCCTGATTTGTTTCTCTGATCTCGGCTAAGCTGGTGCTTTTCTCCTTCAGATATTCCTTGATGTTATCCATCGAAGTCTTCCTCCGTCTCCCTCTGCTTATATGAGTAATTATAAGTAACTGCAGTTATTTCTCAGTCGAATTTCAAATCTATCAGGTTGCAGACTAGCTTGTCCGCTTATTATAAAATTATTAGTGTGTATGATAAGGTTCACTTAAAGGTTAAAACAATGTCATGGCACCATCGAGTTTTTTCTAGGCTTTTGATTTTGTAAAAAAATGTCAATCATCTATTAATTCTGGTTCGTGATTTGTAATTTGCTCACCAAAAACACGATAAAAAAAGACACGATCATCAATGTTTCATAGCACCCAAATAAGTTTTGCAATATTCTCTGCAAGTGCAAAAAATAGGGTCAAATACGGGTATCCTATCAGCAGGGCGGATTTCGACTGAGAGATGAGAGGACTTGAGAGCAGAATGGGAGTTGTACAAAAATAAAGAGTTAAGCTATAGGCCCCTAAAGTCTTGTTGGGTTATATATACAATACGGAGGCGGCAGAGAAACTGAATTGGTCACATCACGAGCAGTGACACCATAGTACGAGACATCATCGAGGGAAGAATGGAGGGAAAAAAGTCAAGAGGAAGACCAAGAACAACGCTACTGGACTGGATGATGACAAAGGACGGTTACAGAGGGCTAAAGATGGATGCACAGAACAGATATGCGTGGCGTCATTGGACATAATTATGAACCTGCCTGACGGCAGAGAACTAAACAAGAAGAAGACTGTACGATAATATGAAACCTAGGCATATAGGTTTGACATGAGAATCTATTTGATTTTCGATTTGATTTCTTTGTAAATTACTCACATTGTTCGGAACTGTAGCCGATCAGAGATGCCAGGATGAGAGAAAGAGTGAACGCGAATCTTGTAAATGCCATCATTGTCTTCAAATCTTTTCTAGGGGTCGCCGTTGCTTATTGACAAACGCTGATATTGCTTATATTGACGAACCCAATACTTCATTCCGCGAGAAAGCTGAAGAAACGAAATTAATCGGCGTTTCTGGTTAGTTAAAGTCGGTAGGCCTATTAATGTGGAGTAAATGTTTAGTTAAGTACAAGGTGGCTCAATAAAAATGTTTCACTGAATAAAATGCAATATCTTCGCTGAAGGTTTCACGTAAAACGTTTCATGTTTGCAAAGGTTACAGCTGTTTAAACTTTCAATTCCGTATTTTTTAAATTTCCGCCTAAAAATGAACGTCTAATGTAGATTTCCATGTCAAATAATAACCTTTTCACTACAACCTCAGAATTCAGTTTTACAGTTTATCGTAAGGTATGATTGGATTGTCAAATGCCTGCTTTAACACGAGCTCGAATTCATTATAGGCTACATGTAGCTCATGTCCTGCGGAAACTGGTCCCACGTTAGCAGCAAGACTTCCTTCAGCTAGCCATTGTTTTCGAACTTCCTTTTTGGTCAGACCAAACGACCACTTCTCGCCTCTCTGCCAATGTAATTATGATCTGACCTCCGTTACATAAACACATTTTGCAGATAATCTTCATTGAGCTCAGGCTCCACTTTCACTTGGTAGGCTATTTTGCAACGATCCCGCGATGTCCCAGTATCTGTTCACGAACTCCTATTTTATATGGTTTTATCATTTGCAAAAACTTTCCCATGACGTTCAGGAAAGGATTTACAAATTGAGACCTTAATATATAAAATATCGCCAAATACTAAGAGCTTGCTTCACAAAAACTTATTTACAGCTCTTAGTGCGGTCGTATGCCATCACCATCATTTTGTGTGTTGTAATTTGCAATTTTTTAAAAAGAAACCCCATGTATTGGGACGTGATTATGCGGAAATTTAAAAAAATGGGAAAAGGTTTTTGGACAGCTGCTGTAACTTCTAAAGTAATGCAAATTCATTATTGAGATTTTCAAGGATTGCTGACAACTCTCTCCTCTATGAACCCTGATTTGTTTTCATAGAACAATCTTGATTGGTTGCGGAAAAATTGTATTTTTGCTGGTGGGGCATTTTTTTTATTGAGCCACCCTGTAGGTCATATCTGACGTACGTGTATCACTTGATTACCTTGCTTGACAACCAATATTTATCCGGACTATGATGCATCCGAGAAAAGTCATCCGTAAGCGATTGTGTTTTTATCGATAGACCTGAGGGTCTACTGCACTTGGCACGCCTAGGTCTACTGTTTAATAACACACTTATAGTCGATAATATGCCCACAACGTGAGCATAAGATTGCAAATATGCATAGTGATAGATTAACAATCCGTTAAACCGTATCTTTATTTATCTGCCCTCAGGCAGGTTCACGAGTATGTCCATCTGCGTCTCCCTCTGTTCCAATATGCCTTCCTTTGTCATCATCCAGTCCAGTCCAGGAACACCATCGAAGGGAGCCCTGAGGGTCAGTGTTTAATCTAGACGTCTCTGGGGGGGAAAGTTCCCCCCCCAGGATTGACATTTCCCCCCCCAGAAAAATTTGACAAAATGATATTATTTTTTTACTGTTTTCACGAAGTGTTATAATATAGTGATATTATTTACTATTATATGATTATAACGACATTATTTACTAATATAATATATGATACTATCATGTTGCAATGAGTAGGCTATAACTTACTGTATATATTATATAAACACTATTTTTGCCTAACTAAAAACAGAGATGACATCCCTCCAGAAAAATTTGGCAAAATGATAATAGTTTTTAGCTGCTGCTTACATCATCGCATTACATTAACTGTTACAATACAATACACGTAGTATTATTTACTATTATATGGCTATAGTAATTATTTACTATTATAATATATGACACAATCCTGCTAAAATGAGTGTTAAGATGACACCTTAAAATGCTGTCATTGCAATGTGGAAATTCAAAAAGTTTCTGATAAAGTTCTGAACAAATAAAGGTATTTTGTTAAGATGACACCATAAAATGCTGCCATTGCAATGTGGAAATTCAAAAAGTTTCTGATAAGGCTCTGAACAAATACAGGTATTTTGTTAAGATGACACCTTAAAATACTGCCATTGCAATGTGGAAATTCAAAAAATTTCTGATGAGGCTCTGAACAAGTACAGGTATTTTGTTAAGATGACACCATAAAATGCTACCATTGCAATGTGGAAACTCAAAAAATTTCTGACGAGGCTCTGAAAAAGTACAGGTATTTTGTTAAGATGACACCCTAAAATGCCACCATTGCAATGTGGAAATTCAAAAAGTTTCTGATGAGGCTCAGAACAAATAAAGGTATTTTGTTAAGATGACACCATAAAATGCTGCCATTGCAATGTGGAAATTCAAAAAGTTTCTGATAAGGCTCTGAACAAGTACAGGTATTTTGTTAAGATGACACCTTAAAATACTGCCATTGCAATGTGGAAATTCAAAAAATTTCTGATGAGGCTCTGAACAAGTACAGGTATTTTGTTAAGATGACACCATAAAATGCTACCATTGCAATGTGGAAACTCAAAAAATTTCTGACGAAGCTCTGAAAAAGTACAGGTATTTTGTTAAGATGACACCCTAAAATGCCACCATTGCAATGTGGAAATTCAAAAAGTTTCTGATGAGGCTCTGAAAAAATACAGGTATTTTGTTAAGATGACACCATAAAATGCTACCATTGCAATGTGGAAATTCAAAAAGTTTCTGATAAGGCTCTGAACAAATAAAGGTATTTTGTTAAGATGACACCATAAAATGCTGCCATTGCAATGTGGAAATTCAAAAAGTTTCTGATAAGGCTCTGAACAAATACAGGTATTTTGTTAAGATGACACCTTAAAATACTGCCATTGCAATGTGGAAATTCAAAAAGTTTCTGATAAGGCTCTGAACAAATACAGGTATTTTGTTAAGATGACACCTTAAAATACTGCCATTGCAATGTGGAAATTCAAAAAATTTCTGATGAGGCTCTGAACAAGTACAGGTATTTTGTTAAGATGACACCATAAAATGCTACCATTGCAATGTGGAAACTCAAAAAATTTCTGACGAGGCTCTGAAAAAGTACAGGTATTTTGTTAAGATGACACCATAAAATGCCACCATTGCAATGTGGAAATTCAAAAAGTTTCTGATGAGGCTCTGAAAAAAATACAGGTATTTTGTTAAGATGACACCATAAAATGCTGCCATTGCAATGTGAAAATTCAAAAAGTTTCTGATGGGTGAGGGGAACACCCCCTCCCCATACCCCTCCCCCTTACGGGTCTCGGCGCTACGCGCCTCACGAGCGTCGCTCGATTGTCTCCCCCCCCAGAAACCTGAATTCTCCCCCCAGCGGAGGGGGACTAGATTAAACACTGCCTGAGGGTGTTATCGGAAAGAAGCCTGGAGTAGGGCCAAGAGGTTCACATAATGTTTCGAGGATTATGAGAAGGCGTTTGACAGAATAGAGACTGGGAAAACTGATGAATGCACTTAGACGAAGGGGTATTATACGTGTAGATTGGAGAGACAGGAGGTTTATAGGAAACCTATAATACATGAATCAAACAGTGATGGTAAGAATATAATGGGAGTGCCCAGGGGAAGGAGTAATAGGTAGAGGAATGAGGCAAGGGTGCCTACTATCACCACTTCTCTTCAACATAGTATATGTACACAGAAGAACTAAAACAAAAGGCAATGGAACAGACAGGAGATGGTATAAAAGTGGAATACTCATAAAGCCCTAAAATTTGCTGACGGCCAAGCAATGCTGGCGACTACGAGGATGGACTGAGAAATTGATGGATCAACTAAACATGACCTCAATAAAATACACCATAAAGACAAATATCGGAAAAATTATGAGAATCGGCGGGGACTTGGGCGGAGACATGCTGGGAACGAAAGAGTGGTCGAAGGAAGGACGCGAGAATTTGGGCGGACGAATGGCTGAGTCGCCGACGAAATTATTCATCTTTTTGCCAACCAAAATTTCTGACGACCTTTCTTAATCGTTCGGCCGAAATCTCCAAAAAAGCCATTTTCTCTGCCCCCCCAAAATTGATGACTTTTTAAAAGTCATTTCTTCGATAATCTCTTTTGTTGACATTGTAACGTCACCGTTGTGTTCATGACGTAGGCTATCCACTATTGGGGGGGGGGTTGGACCAAGTGCATAGACTGTCCCCCGCCACATTCATTGAGGGGAACCATCCCCCTGTTTCCCCCTAAGTCTCTGTCAATGATTATGAGGATAAGTGGACGAGAGGAGGAGACAGCAATGATAACGAACACGAGTTGTTCAAATCGGAAACAGTACTGTTATGACTGTGACAGGTGTATAGACCACGCCTACCGCGGCACGTACGAATGCCAGTCTGGACATGTGCATTGCATTGTGCAAGGTAGCAGGAAATCCTGAGTGGCCGAGTGGGTTGGTAGCCCGCTCGCCACGCCGGCGGCCCGGGTTCGATTCCCGGTCGGTCGGTTTATCAGAGATTAATTTCTCGGAACGTCACTGCGGGTGGTTCGGTCGCAATATAAACGTGGAGTGCGAGTTTGCACTATGCCTCCGACACTAATCATCTTCGATATGAAAAAGTGTCGTTAAGCTCTAAGTGCAAGATAGCACGCGGCATTCCGTAGTCAGGCGCTGAGAGGATAGCTTAACAATGTTAGATCTTATAGCCTACACCAGCGGTTCTCAACCTGTGGGTCGCGACCCCCACGGGGGTCGCCTGACGATTTGCCAGGGGTCGCCTGGACCCTTCAAAATTTGTACAAAATGTACTAGAAATTTCAACGATAATTATTATACACCATAGCAACTTAAAATAATTTTTACTCGTGCTTCTGCTAAGATTCATTCGTTAGATTGCAACAACTAATTTTTTATTTTGCCATTATTAGTTTTAAATTGCAAATTCCACTTCAACCATTCTGTAAAAAAATGAAACAATATTCGGCTTGCTCAAAGAATGGAGACCGAGCTGCTTAGCCTATATCTCCCAATATAATTAAGTCATAAAATAATATATCATGCAGATCATCAATTTCTACAGTGCTGCTCGCTGTTTATCCATAGGCCTAATGAGCAAATTTGCTAAGATGCCAGCTTAGAACTCGATCATTGCATCTGCAAATGTAAACAAGCGGGGGGGATTATTTATTAAAAACCTAAACCACGTCTCTATATAAGCACTGAAACCCTTAACAATTTTTTTAATATGACAGCTTGAATTGTTAATGTTGCAGTTTATGTGCAGATCCAAATAATTGCAAGAAATTGGGAGGCGACACTCTTAAGTCTTAAACCATGACTAACAGCGTTGAAAAAATTAGCAATTTTATTAAGCTGACAGGCTAAAGTGCAGTCTTTAGCCTACAGTTGGGAAGCTTCAAAAAATTTAAACAATAGGAAGAATTTCTTATGACATTTACTAACGTCTTGAGTCTTATCTTTCAGCACTGAAATTATGAGACATTTGGTTGAGATGGCAACTTTAAATGCGACCACAGCAGTGTGGAAATTCGATTTTTTAAAGAATGGGTCAGGACAATTTCTAAGTCTTAAACCACGGCTATTAGCACTGAAATGATGAGCAATTTTGCTAAAATGGAAGCTTAAAATGCCACCATTGCAATGTGAATTTTTTTAATCGATAACCGGGAATATCCAAACCCTTACTCTGATGAATGGATTTATGAAACTTCCAACTTCACACTAACGAATAGGCCTAGGCTAGATTGCTCTCATAATTGCATGCAAGAGCCAAGAAGCCTCGAGCACACAATATAGCCACAAGTAGTTTTCAAATTATGAAGACAGTGAAAATGCATAAACAACGGACAATGGTAGTATCAAAATGCAGTGAAGGAAGGGTAACTCGATCAATTTTTGGCTGGGGGTCGTCACAACTCTTGGTATGTCAAAAAGGGGTCGCCGCACAAAAAAGGTTGAGAACCGCTGGCCTACACGTTTCTAGTACCATAGCTTATCTTAGTTTAGTAATAAACGTATCGGTAGGCCTACATTACGACTCTGTTGTATTTACGTTACAATGACGAAGATCAACTCTATTTGGGACGGATAGCACAACACCGGACATCGTAGAAATCGAAGGAGAAAATCTACTATAAATAGCAGTGGAGAGCAACAACAGAAGAAAAGATGAAGAATCAACCTTGCCCTGCGAGCAAGCACGCGCACCATCTTGCTGGAAAATAAAGCCAGATGTAGGGCCTAATGTTGAAACATAGGCTAGGCCTGCCTGCAGTCTTCAATAAATCTGGGTAAGAGAGTTCAACGATAAGTTTGATATTAAATTTTAGCCGGCCGAATAGGCTGAAGTTGCGGTCTTTATTGCAGCCGTAACACATGCCAGCTGATCTGATGCTGAAACCATAATGTGCTTTGCAACTTGACCCTTTCGACTAGCCTACCAAACGAATTTCGTGAACATCGCGCTTTTTTCCGTCAGACCACACGACCACTTCCTGCCTCTCTTCCGACAAAGACCGATATCTGACCTCCGTCACATAAACACGTTTACAGATAGCCTTCATTGTGTTCAGACTCCATTTCTCACTTGGTATTTTGCTATGATCACGCGATGCGCCAGTCTCTGTTCACGCAACGTTCGAGTTTTAAAGGTTTTGAGATTATGATTACGAGTTCTCACTTTATCTTCCGCAGAAACTTTGCCCATGACGTTTAGTAGTGAATTCGCGAATTGAGACCTTAATCTATAAAATATCACCAAAATACTAACAGCTTGCTTCATAAACTGCTTCTTTAGAGCTCTTAGTGAGGTCTTGTGACATCATAATCATTTTGTGTGTTGTAATTAACCAATTCCTGAGTCGCTGAGTTTTCTTTTAAAAAGTCGCTATGTAAAAATATAATTACCTTGTAAATAAAATTCCTACAGTTTTCACATTAAATGCTGTATTAATTAGTCTTTTATTTTGATTTTTTTTATTAGCTTTATGCATTAGAATAATTTACATCAACATTATTATGCAAAATTTAATGTGTCTGTATTTAATTGACATACTAATTACCACATTCTTCAGACTATAATTATTTTTACTGGCCTATTAATAATTATTGGCCTACGACTAGCTTTGCTATTTTTCAGGCCTCTTCGAGCGTTGTAGAAGCGTAGGACGGTGGAGGAGCGTCGTTGCTCAACTGTTCGCTAGATGGCGAGGCTACTACATCGCATTCGGCAGGTGGCGCACTTATATCCTGCGTGCTTTCGGTGAGTTCGAAAGGTCCATCGTAGCCTCTGGTTGCGTTGACAATATCTTCATACTTTGGAAGATCTTGCGTCACAGTCTCGTAGCTAGGAGGTTCCATTTGGTAAGTGAAGTCTACGTCTAAATGCTGATTCGCGTTACGGTTCACATCAACGGAAAGCGTCGTTGTTGATTCCGTGGATGTAGCACCCGCTAAAAATATCATCAATATATAGGCCTACTCCTGATTAATGATTAGCCTATAGGCCTACATGTAGGCCTAGGTCTGCTCAAATTCAAATCAGGTGGACTTGAATGACTATCGGTATGAGAATTGTAGAAAAATAACTGAAGATCGGACTATGATCTGCGTGAAATTGGGGTGTGAAAAACAGACTTTACTATGGGGCCCTAAGAAAGACTAGGGGTTGAACTTAAACCAGTGGTGTAGTGGGGGGGAACGCGGAGGAACGCCGTTCCCCCACTTTTTTCCAGGAATAATGGAATATTAATAATAATACTACTAATAATAACTTATTATAAAGAGCGTTCCCCCACTTCATTTTTTAGGACTACACTACTGACTTAAACCCCTCAACCCCCACCCCGCAATTCTCACCCTGATGACTATGGCCGCCGCCAATAACCGTTAACGCTAGATATTAAGGTTAATTACAAAACAGTGAGCTGTAGGCCTACAGCCAACTGTAGAAGTCAGAACAATTCTTCTTCTACCAGAAAGATTTATCTAATGCAAATTCTAGTCTTTAAGTAGGCTACTCCCATGATCCCATCATTGTCGTGGTGGTGGTTCATAGCCATACGATACGGGAATTCGGGAGTTCGGGAAAACAGTTTGAGCTATGCACCTCTTACTCCAATGTAGGCCTACAGGTGTCCGTGAAACTAGAATAACAGAAATTTCGTGAGCAATATCCGCGCACTGTAGTACTGTACCATAATGTAGGCCTATAGCTTCTGAACTGTTGCAAAGTATAGGCTAATGATGTTTTAAATTCATACGTTAGGCCTAGTGGAATTTTCAAATTGCTTCAAGGTAAGAACTCGTTCCACGTTGAACAATGGTGCTATTAGCGCGACGTGTATTGCAGGCTGTCTGTTCTGTTAGCAGTTATGATTTGTCTTCTGCCATTTGCGTTCTTGTGAATTGTTTCAATCGCATAACTGTACACTTTAACCGGTTGCGGTCTGTCAACCGGGTTGTTTCAGTAAAGAATATAATTATTATTAGAAATCGACTCGATCTCTAGTTTGGCGCTAGAGAAATAGCCGAGAGATTAGTATACAGACAAAGATAAAGATCATCAAAACATGCATATTCAGTGTAGGCTACTGTTATATGCATGTGAAACATGGACGCTACGCAAACATGACAAAGACAGGCTATTAGCATTCGAGATGAGGTGCTACAGAAGGACACTACGCATCAGTTGGCAGCAGAAGATAACGAACAAGGAGGTACGCATAAGAGTGAAAAACACCAGAAACATCATACAGCAAATAATGGAAAGGAAGCTCAATTTCTTCGGACATGTATGCAGGATGAACAACAACCGACTAGTAAAGCAGACCATATTTGGAATGATCGACGGTACGGGAATCAGAGGAAGACCAAGTAGAGAATGGTTGGACGATGTCCGGGATTGGTGTGGTATGGACATACACGGACTCAGCCTTATAGCACAGGAAAAGAGTAAATGGAGAAAAACAGTGAAACTTGCGATTGACACCAACGGGTGTTGAACCCACGGACGATGATGATGATGATGATGATGATGATGATGATGATGATGATGATACATATATATTAGGGTGGTTGTTAGAAATGAAAGTTTGAATTGACTGTTCTCCAAGGCGCCATTTGGTTCCATTTTCCCCATAAACATCACACAAAAAGTTTTAAGAGAAAATATTAATATTTAGGACTAGCACAACGCCATCAAAGTTTTACCCTTATAATAGCAAGTCTTCTAACGCTCAAACAGTAAGTATATAGTTGTAATCAACCACGATTCTTCAAACCAGGAATCAATTCAACTACTTGTAGTAGGTCCACATTACAACATAATGATGCTACAGTTATCGCAATCATAATCATCAATTTATATAGCGCCACTTCAAGAGGAAATTCTCATTGGCAAACAAGTTTGTACAACACACCGCAATAGCATCAGAGATAACTTCTCTCATATCATACTCTTTACAAATACTACCTGTTTTTAACCTTAATGTCTTGATTGATAATAATAGCTTACTATTCTTAGACTGTTACACTAATGGAACAGTAATAGTAAATAATCGGGATAAATATAAAATGTGGTGTGGTTTCATCTGTGTCCTACTAATTAATTTATTCTGCAAAATGATCAATATTCCTAATGAGGTCTGATTCCTCATAAATATTTCGTTTTCTACCGTCATTGTTCATGGGACTACTGGGTACAAGGAACTGGTGTAATAATAAAAAGTAACAACCCATTTTAGATGAGAATTTTTATCTCATCTTTAGGCTAATATGCTTTCAACCTGAAACATTATTACTCTGTCTCACAACAGTCACAAGTTAAATTGCATTTGGTCTTTGCATCGGTTTAAGCTATGGTGCGCTTTTTTAAAAGTGATTATGTGTAGTTTTCACCATACACTTCCCTCGAAGTGAAATCTCTGGCATGTTGCCCAAAGAAGGTGTTCATCTCCCACCAAGAGTGTAGCAATGGGTGTTGCCTTGGGGGTGCTATACTTATTCCCTTGGATTGGTTGGTCGTCTGAGGTGTCCTGATGGTCACTGCAGTTTCGGCTGATCCAGCTGATTGCTGAGCATGATGCAGAAATTTTAGTTGCACATAGCTTACGTGTTTGACACCATCGCCTTTCATGTTAATTTACAATAGCCAGTTAATTTACAATAGCTAATTAAGGCAGTGTAATTTGAGTCCACTCTTGAGAGCACTTTCTGTGTCAATTGTTTGATTCTGTGTTCATTCGTGAACTCTAAAAGCATACTTTTAATTGGATAAATTATATCTTATGAAATAGACGATAATGTGAGAAGGCTACACCAGTCCCTCAATTATGATGCTCTCTTTAGGAGTTGTTTAAAAATTGCTGTTTACTCCTATGTGGTAATGAGTATTTCATAGATCTGTAAAAAATTATGATCTCAATTATGGTTTCAACATCTATTTTAATTAATTTCTTGACAGCAGCTCTTTATAGATTTCATCTGTGATGTGCTGTGTCATTCTGCTCTGATCGCCATAGTAAACGAAAATATCATCAGTATTTTTCTGTAGCTCAACTATTTTTGAGTCCGTGTTATAATCAGAATTTGTGTTAAAGTTATGCATGCAATAAAGAGCCTTTAGTGTAACAAAGGATTCTTGTAGATATAAATCAGACCTATCAAAAGAACATAGCAATGTGTTGGCTTGCTAGTATAGGTTTGTGGTCATCGATCTCAGAGAATCACGCGTCAAATGCTATTGTGATGTTCAATTGTTCATAGGAATATAAAATAGACCACTATCAACATTGACAGAAAATTGCTTGTAAACTGCAATTTCGGTATATGAAGTTTAAATATTCATATCTTTTTATCCGCTCAACATTATTTCATGAAATTTTGGAATCATATTCTTGGTCCACTTCTCTAAATATTTGGAAAATTTTAGCTTGATATGTCATCAGGTATTAGAGATATTTGCAAAACAATTTGGTGTTTTTTTTATGGGGCACAGTGTATATATATATTAATTAATATATTAATATGTATATATATAATTATATATCATGCTGTCACACTTGTATAATGTTGCATACCGATTCCATTGTCCGATGTTGTGTTGTCTGTTGTTTTTCTACACATGTTGCATCGGCTCTTAAGCTTGTCGCCTAATAGACCGTGGCAGACGGCTGATATGATGACGAAAGCGACGGGAATCAGGAGGTAAAGAAAAGCCACCCATCTATAATGCAGATCAATCGACCAATCAAAACACTTTATTTGTAACAGCCACATCAAAGAAGGGTTACATATTGTGTTGTATTGTATTGCATTTAAACATTTAGGCTATAAAGCGCCTCTAGTACAGGGTGAGAATTGCCGGGGGTGGGGGGTTCAACCCCCCAGTCTTTCTTAGAGCCCCATGTTAAAGTATGTTTTTCATACCCCAATTTCAAGTTTATCATAGGCCAACCCCCCCAGTTATTTTTCTACAATTCTCATACTGCTCTAGTATACGGTGAATCGTTGAGATACTCTCACAGTGAGCAAGGCCTCGTGAGAATTAAGAAGCAGGTTGTGTGAAGAAAGAATTCAGAAGAGAGACTGCCAGACGAATTAGCCTACAGACAGTGTAGTGCGAACAGAAGAAGAAAGTTGATTCAAAGAGAAAGACCAATTGAGACAAATCAAATCATTTAGGCTATTTGGTGACAAATCAAGAGTAGGCTATTGCACTACAAAGAAACTAAAAGTAGAGTCACACAAGGGACCCTGAAGGGATCTTACATAGCTCGAGGGTACGCGTACCCTAAAATAGAATAGGCCTACGTTAAAATGCGTACGTACCCATAGATGTAAAAAAAACGATGAAAACGGAATAAAAAACGAGAAAACATCGTTTTTTTGAAAAAATAAAACACGACAAAAAACCATAAAAACCGAAACATAACATAACATAATAACATTTACATAACATAACATTTTTTGTTCGGCAACCAACACAAACTTTACAGATACTGTAATTCTACATCCTATATGTTTATGTCGGATCGCCAGGAGACCCAAAAGGGGCCAAAGGTCCCGCTAGCCAGGGCCACCTGAGAGAATTGGTTTAGAAAATATTCAGCACGGCCGACTGGAAAATAAAGCAGCTTTATGAACAAAAAATCTTAACTAGCATACTAATACAAAACAAAAGGTGAGTTAGAAAAGTGGAATAAAGTCAGTGCAGTCATATACAATGTAGCCTACACGAAAAACAAGTGCACACTCCCGTATGAAGGTGAATTAACAGTATTTCCCAGATTGGTAAACTAAAAGTAGAGTCACACAAGGGACCCTGAAGGGATCTTCGGAAAATAATTTGACTTTGCTACATCTAAAACCGCATTTTAACCTTGAAAACCTTGATTAGGAACCTACTACATGCAGACTATTTCTTAATTAAATAATGATGTTAAACGATGAAATAATGACTTTACTTTGTTAGCTGAATCCTTGAGAGTTGGCGGAAAATATAAAAAATATCAGAAAAAATTAAAATTAAGGAAAATAATAACAGAAAGCAAATGGATAAATAAAGTTAAAGAAAAAATTAAAAAACGATAAAAAACGATGGGAAAAATAAAAAATAAAAAGACGACGTTTTTTGGGAGAGAATAAAAAACCGGGAAAAACGTTTTTTACAACTAGGCTATGTACGTAGGGGACCACCTGTCAAAAAATAGAATACGCGTATGGCACGTACCGTACACGAAAATTTTATTCATGGTTTACTCGGCGACCCATTAATTATCCTACGTAGGCCTATGTACTATAATCTGACGTCAACTGTAGGCCTATGCGTCATTGAAACCGGTAGGCCCTACTTTCGGTAGCGTAGCAGTAAATTTAATTCGATAAATTCTTCGTTAATAATTAATTTAATGGAAATTGTACTGTCTTTCTGATAACAGCTAAGTGCACGTCACTGGTTTGCAAATTGCTGTAACTCGAAAGTTGCAGTAGGCCTATGTCTTAGCCTATAGCCTACGCATCAGACAGCGATTCAGCGATGCCCAGAGAACATTGAAGGAATATGCGCAAGTGAAAGTTCCGAAAAATGCGCAAAACAATTATTTGATTGAATGCAATTTTTTCGACAAACAGTTCTGGGTTAGAACAGGCAATCGCATAAGAACACACCTTTGAAGTGCTGCAGCAGAACTGAGCCGACTTACTGATATTAGTGCATTAGGCTAAGTGCAATGTATAAGCTATGCTGGATAAACATTAAACATAGACCTACAATAATGTTAGCCTATATGATAGCATTTCAGCAATAATATTTACTACGCTATATACTGGGTTGTGATTGTTTAACATTCTTATAATGAGCAATGACATGGTTGACGTATTTTATTTATTGTTTACGTAGGCTACCCTAAAATATGGTACGTTAAAACAGAGGCGGATCCAGGATTTCTGGTTAGGTGGGCGTAAATACTACCAATCCAATCCCGTAAATATATATACATAGGCGTAGGAGACGGGGGTCCAGGGGGCAAATGCCCCCCCAAATTTCGGGCAAGTGTGGTTTTTCGGGCAAGCAGTCCGGGAAAAGTAAAAAAAAATGTATAAAGAAATTAAAAAATTTCGGAATTTAGACTAAAAAAAAAAAAAAAAAAAAGGTCGTCAGATTTTTCGGGCGGAAAAGTAACGGGAATTTTCGGGCAATTTCGACCGGACAACTAAAAAAAAAAAAAAAAAAGGTCGTCAGATTTTTTTGGGCGGAAAAAGTAAAATGTTACGGGAATTTTCGGCCGGACGGAAAACTTTTGCCCCCCACTCCTGAAATGTCCCCTACGCCTATGTATATATATATACATTTATATGAAATTAGATCACGCCACACTATAATATACTTTTTCCACTTCAACATCTCTAGTTCTCTACTACATGTACCTGGCGAATGCCGTTCAACTCAAACCTATGACGTTACGAGAAAAGTTCTGGATAACATTGCATCATACGCGGAACATTTGAATGTGCACTGCACATTGATTATAGAGTCCAGGTGACAAATCGAGAGATTGAGGTCATTATAAATATTCGGTGTTACAGATCACGTTACAAACTCCTTTTAAACTCGAACCCTCAACGCATGCGTGTGACAGACATAGGCGTAGGAGACGGGGGTCCAGGTGAAGGGGGGGGGGGGCAAATGCCCCCCAAATATCGGGCAAGTCTGATTTTTCGGGCAAGCAGACCCGGAAAAATAAAACAAGTTTTTAAACAAATTTATTTTTTTTAAAATTCCGGGTCTTTTTGCCCGAAAAATCAGACTTGCTCGAACAAAAAAGGTCGTGAGACCTTTCGGGCAAAAAGTAACGGGAAATTTCAGAAGATTTCGGTCGGATGACTAAAAAAAGGTCGTCAGAATTTTCGGGCAAACGTAACGGAAATTTTTCTTAAGATTTCGGCTGGATGACGAAAAAATTTCGGGCAAGTCTCATTTTTGCCCCCCCCCCAACGCTGAAATGTCCGTTACGCTTATGGTGACAGATAAAAACTTCTTACTCTGTTGTGGGTTCGTTGCAGTCGCTATTCGGACAGGAACAGGTGCTGACATCAGGGTACTGGTCAGATATGTTGAGGTTGCTGTCCTTGCAACAGTATCTGAATGTCGAATTACCACAACAGTATGTGTCATATACATAACATTGCGGTCCACCCGTCCAATCGCCACCTGCGTCGCAGTAATCCGTACAGTGAGTGTAGGTATAATAATACGGGTTGGCCGTTACTAAAGAATCACACAAAAATCGTATTCTGCTTTATTGGTTTGTATTGTATTGCACTTTGCATAGGTGTAGGCCCTATAGGCTACACTATCGTAGTCGTAAACAACACACTGTCTTCTAAAGCGCCACTCGAAAGGCAAGCTCGCTCAGAGCATATAGCATTATAGCTTATTCACGAGCGCTGCGTCGAGTAAGAAAGGTTTTCAAAAGTGAGATCCAATCAAGAGAGGTACGATTGCAAGGACAGCACGCAAGAGATGATTGTAGGTATTGTTTCGTTATTATGTAGGCCAAGTTAACACATTTCTCTGTCTTGAACCTCTGTGTAGTCCAAATGGCTCATCGAAGCATTCCCGTATAGAGTTTATAGTGTATGCTACGTTAATATTAAATCTATAGGTTCGACATGAGAATTTGTTTGATTTTCAAATAATTATTGATTTCTTTGTACAGTGTATACTCACATTGTCCGGAACTGTAGCCGATCAGCGATGCTACAACGAGAGGAAAAGTGAGCAGTGATCTTGCAAATGCCATAATTTATTGTCCTCAAATCTTTTCAAGGCGTCGCCGTAGCTTATTGACAAACGTTGCGTTGCTTATTGACAAACGCTGCGTAGCTTATTGACAAACGCTGCGTAGCTTATTGACGAACGGTGCGTTGCTTATTGACGAACGCTGCGTTGCTTACTGACGAACGCTGCGTTGCTTATTGACGAACGCTGCGTTGCTTATTGACGAACGCTGCGTTGCTTATCGACAAACGCTGCGTTGCTTATTGGCGAACACTGCGTTGCTTATTGACAAACGTTGCGTTGCTTATTGACAAACGCTGCGCTGCTTATTGACAAACGCTGCGTTGCTTTTTGACAAAGCTTGCGTAGCTTAGTGACGAACACTCCGTAGCTTAGTCACAAGCGTTGTGTTTCAGTTTATCAAAATTATTCGTGACAGAAAATTACCTTCAACGAAATGGAAAAAAGCCGAGTATATTCCGATCATGCCGTTATGTTATGTAAGAACACACAATATTATTACAGTAACTCGTCGACGTATAGTTAAAATCCAAAAGCCTATCCTTCCGCGAGAAAGCTAAATAACCGACGTTTCTACAGCAAACTTGTAGGCCTAATTAAAGTCAGTATTAATGAATAATTAAACGTTTCATTGAGTCAGCCTATAGGCCTATATAATGTAGCAATTGCAAACTTTTTTTAAATTAGGCCTATTATCTAACGCGTAGAAAGCAATCAGAGATAGAGGCTCCGTTGGCGGTTGTGATTTTATCGGCAGATCTATTAGGTCTATTGCACTCTGCACAAGTACCGGTAGGCTACTGTTTAATAACACTCCTTTAGGCCGACGCCTCATAAGGCTTAAGATTTCAAATCAGCTTCATATTAATTAAACCGTTATAGGCAATAGATATGAGCTCGTACGTAACACATGTATGCTCATATAGCGTGCAGATAATACAATAGTGCAGCCCGAAAAGTGTTGGGGTTAAAATCGTTGGCGGGGAGGGAACCAATTGTGTGCTTGTGCATGTACGGTTCAAGGCAGTGGCGGAAGCGCCCCATAGGTCGCGGGGGGGGGGTTCATTTGAGATATATATTATATACTGCATATTAATCTTACTGTTGATCTGCCTTATGACCTGTCAAAAACGTTAATGGTTTTAATAACTTCTTGACACCCAATTTTTTCGGCCTGCTGAGTAAATGGCTAAATGCCATGACTCTGACGCGACCTGCCGATTGTTATTTATTGTGGCGCCCCGCAACCACACACACACACACACACACACTCACACACACAAACACACACACACACACAGGCTATATATGGAAAGTTGCGCATGCCTTCAATCAATCAATCAAAATTTATATAGCGCCCCTTCAAGATACTTAGCCTACTCAAAGGCGCTCCCCGCCGAGATCTAGCGAAAAAAAACAGTCAACAGTTTGTGAAATTGAGAACAGCTTTGGAGGTGTTGCAGAGCGCCACTTAAACAGGCCGAAGACATAGGCCTAGGCATAACTGTAGAATAGAGGGAGTATTTCTTAGTAATTATGTTTTTTCAATGCAATTCAATTCATTTTATTGTAACCATCAACAATAATCAGTGACGTAACTAGCGTTGGGCTTGGGGGGCTTAAGCCCCCCCCCCAAACGAAGCTGAAGCCCCCCCCCAAATGAAATCAAGCCGTTGTATGCTTACGGCTAATTTAAATAGACTACGCATGGACGGCGTACATGCAGTTACGGACGGCCGGCCATGACAGCCTAAAAATGGATCCATTTGAGGTCGACACAGCCAAAAATGCGCTGGTCGCTGGGGCTCCGCCCCAGACCCCGCTGGGGGAGCTTGCGACGCTCCCTCAGACCCCCTAGTCGGGATGGGCTTCGTGTCTTCGGCACTCGCAACTTCGCGCCTTCGGCGCCGCCACTTACGACCAATTACAATACAGCGTCCTGGCGCTTGTTTTTTTACACATTAAGCACTGGTCATATACTTAAGGCTTAAGCCCCCCAAAACGAAAAATCCTAGTTACGTCCCTGACAATAATTAGTACCGTAGCATGTTTCACTTACAGTAACAGGATCGTAATTAACAAGGAATTAAGGCCCAATTGTCAATTTAAATTACACAAAGTACTGCAATTAAAGTTGTAATATTCCATAATTCATGGTTCCGTTTACCATTCTAGATTTATACGTTATTTACATTATCTACATTGACTACATTCTGAATATTCTGAAAGTAAAGACTGGACTTTGACCATCGAGGAATATTGTGCAGCCGGGGCGGGGGGCTGTGCACTGCACAGCTTAAACAAACAATTTGGATGTCACAAAAAACAATATTAACAATGTACTACAATTATTTACATTCAACAATTGTAACGCAAACTAAAGTCGGAATCAACAGTAACGCATTGAATAAAGTTGGATGGACTAGGAGCGCCTCTGAGTGGACTTCTCGAAGAAGCGCTTTATTAATTCTTGAAATGAATTAATTAATAGATGGATGAATGGATATATGGATGGATGAATGAATTAAATAATTAATTAATGAACAAACCAATGAATGAATGAATGAATGAATGAATGAATGAATGAATGAATGAATGAACAAATGAATGAATTAATGAATCAATGAACAAATGAATGAATAATGAATTAATTAATGACCGCCTTCCTCTGCTGTCGAACGTCTGATACGAAGATTGAGAGATTGATTAAATAGATGAGAACGATTGGATAGATAGAAGCTCACAACAGCAGCAACCATGCATGCTGATAAATCTCAAGAGGAAACTCCGTGCCACCCCGTCGAAAGTTTTTTCAAAGATGGCCTAATCACGATAAATCTTTCAACTTGTTTCAAGTAGGGTTGCCAGACAGCCTTGAGTCAATTACCAGACTATAGCCTATATATAATTATATATATACACACATATATATATAATTATATATATATATAAATTATGCAGTGGAAGCTTAATTTTGCAACGAACATGTAGATAAGTTGTGATTTTGCTTATGGGAGGTCCGTTGGCCTATCTAGAATGAAACAAATTTGATATGCTGCAGCTCTGTCGTCATGCATGAAAGCTGATTGTATTGTACGTGGGATATTAATAGTCTGATGAGAGATCTCACCCTAATTCTGAGGCTTGCGATGTTGGAACAAGTCTTAGGAAGGTGGGAGGAGGCGGAGCAGTTGGCAATTTGGCAGAGATGAGTGAAGGGAATTGATGCATTTCCCGATATGCAGACCTGCGCGGGGATGACTAAGTAGCCTACTAAACTAAAATGTTTTGAGGGTCATAATAATGCAGGGTATGACTAATCTGAGGTATACGACGTAGGCCTACTATACATGGCCTACATCGTGTAAGCTTATGAAGAAATCTGGAGCAGTGACATTCATCATGTTGATAGACCTATATCGGATATCTTGTAATCAAGTGTACAGCTGAACGGTTGGTTTAGCCTTCAGATATAATTAGGCCTATACCTGAATCCAGCAACAATAAGCAGTGGCATAGTCATTTATCTGTCTGTGTATTGTCCTACCTAGCCTACCACGTGGTTGACTGCATTTGAAGGTGTAGAAAAACGGCAATGTAATTGGAAAATCGCAAACAGATGTCTATTTATGGACCAAGGAAACGATACACTCCAACACTTGTTGCTAGCAATAATTATTTACCGGACACCACCATGTCCGGTCATAGGCGTAGGGGACATTTCAACGTTGGGGGGGGGCAAAAATGAGACTTTTGCCCGAAAATTTTTTTTCGTCCGGCCGAAATCTTAAGAAAAATTTCCGTTACGTTTGCCCGAAAATTCTGACGACCTTTTTTTAGTCATTTGGGCAAAATCTCCATTTTTTTCGGGCAAGTCTGATTTTTCGGGCAAGAAGACCCGGAAAAATAAGAAAAGTAAAAAAATTTAAAACTTTTTATTATTTTTCTGGGTCTGCTTGCCCGAAAAATCAGACTTGCCCGAAATTTGGGGGGGCATTTGCCCCCCCTGGACCCCGTCTCCTACGCCTATGTGTCCGGTAATGCCTGAAATTTCTAACCGGACAGATTGTGCAAATACCGGACTGTCCGGTTCATTACCGGACGCCTGGCAACCAGGGATGCCACTCTGAATTTTGAAAAAAGGTCAGATCCGGTCCAAAAAAGGCGAAAAAAGGCTAGATTGAAAATTTCTCTGAAAAATGCATAGATTTTTCCATTTTTCCGGCTTGAATTTTCTGACGACCTTTTTTCAGTCATCCGACGCTTAAAATTTGATCTCTTTTTCCTTCCCGATAAAATTTCTGATGATCTTTTAAAAAGGTTTCGCTCCAAAATTCACAATTTTTGGTCCATATTCACAAAATTTTCGACTTTTTTCATGTTTTTTGTGCATTTTCACCTTAAAAAGTCTATTTTTATGTGTAAGAAATCGGAAAATCGCCGTGAGAAAAAAGGCTAGATCCTGACCAAAAAAACCTAGAAACCTAGGTTACACCGAAAAAACCTAGATCTAGGTGGAAAAACCTAGGAGTGGCAACACTGCTGGCAACCCTAGTTTCAGGTAAGTTCAGCAGGTGGTGGAATGGACAATATACTTACTTAGGCTTTTATTTAAAAATCCCTGTGTTGAAAAGGGTGTGTGATAATTCCTATTTGATCGTTGTTGAGTTTCCTTTTAAAAAATCGCTAGGCCCTATATAAAAATACAATTACCATGGAGCCAACAGACTTAAATAAATTACAGTTTTGACATTTAATACTCGATTAATTAGTCTTTATTTTGACTTTATCATCAGCTTTATGCATTATAATAATTTACATTCACATTATAATAAGAAATTTAATGTAGGCCTATCTGTATTTAATTGACATAGCCTACTAATTACCACATTCTTCAATCAATCAATCAATCAATCAATCATGCAATCAATCAATCATGCAATCAATCATTTATTTTTTAAACCAATCATTTTTTACAGTTATACAGTTGCAAATCACATATTAAATACTACATCTTCACTGGCCTATTTAGGCCTAATTTAGTTGGTCTACGACTAGCTGGCTTTGCTATTATTTAGGTCGCTTCGAGCGTTGTAGAAACGTAGGACGGTGGTGGAGCGTCGTTGACCAAACATTCGCTAGATGGCAAATCTACGGTTTCGTATTCGGCAGGTGGCGCACTTATATCCTGCGTGCTTTCGGTGAATTCGAAAGGTCCATCGTAGCCTCTGGTAGGCCTATCGTTGACAATGTCTTCATACTTTGGAAGATCTTGCGTCACAGTCTCGTAGCTAGGAGGTTCCATTTGGTAAGTGAAGTCTTCGTCTAAATGCTGACTCGCGTTACGGTTTGCATCAATGGAAAGCGTCGTTGTCGATTCCGTGGATGTAGCATCCGCTAAAAATATCATTAAATTTGTCATCAATATAATTTATACTCCTGATTAATAATTACACATGTAGGCATAGGTCTGCTCAAATTTAAATCAGGTCGACTTGAATGACTATCGGTGTGAGAATTGTAGAAAAAAAACTGAAGGTCGGGCTATGATCTGCGTGGAATTGGGGTGTGAAAAGCAGACTTTACAATGGGGCCCTAAGAAAGACTGGGGGGTTGAACTTGAACCCCTCAGCCCCAGGGGCGCAACCAGAAAATTTTCCTGGGGGGTGCTCAGAATTATTATTGTAAGCGCCGATGGTGCGAAGTAGCGAGTCCCAAAGGAACTTGCTTGATTGTGCAATCTTAAAGACCGAATGACCCCCTACTCCCCCCCCCCCTCCACGCACCAAAAAAACTCATCGGAGTTGGAAAAATTGCGTGGGTCACCTTTTTAGCCTGGGGGGTGCTCAAGCACCCCCGGCACCCCCCCTAGTTGCGCCACTGCTCAGCCCCCCCCCCCCCCCGCAAATCTCACCCAGATGACTATGACCGCCGCCAATAACCGTTAACGCTAGATATTAAGGTTAATTACAAAACAGTGAGCTGTATGCCTACTAGCCACCTTCAAAAGTTAGAACAACAATTCCTAACTAGTTATGATTTATTTCTTCTGTCATATGCGTTCTTGTGAATTGTTTCAATTGCATAACTGTAGGCTACACAGTACACTTTAACCGGTTGCGGTCTGTCAACCAGATTGATTCAGTCAAGAATAATTATTATTATTAGAAATCGACTCTCTATAGCCTAGTTTGGCGCTAGAGAAATAGCAGCTAGGCTATTTGCTGTCACACTTGTATGATGTTGCACAGAGGCGGATCCAGAGGGCCAATCCGGCCATGCCCCCCCCCCCCATTTAAAAATTGCATGAGACGTGGCCCCCTCCCCATTCAGTGGCGGCGCCAGGATTTCAGGTTTGGGGGGGCTGAAGCCCTAAGCCCAACTTAAATTTTTTACGAAGCGCCGAAGGCGCCAAGTTGCGAGTGCCGAAGGCACGAAGCCCATACCGATTAGGGGGCCTGGGGGAGCGTCGTAAGCTCCCCCAGCGGGGTCTGGGGCGGAGCCCCAGCCGCCAACGCATTTTTGGCTCTGTTGACCTCAACTGGAACCATTTTATGCTCTTTTTCCCAGCTATATATATGAACGATAAAATCGTGAAACCTTCAATAAGAAGTCGTTTTGCAGAGTCGCAGACTACCGGTACCAGTATAAGAATGTCAAAATACTATTATAGAAAAAATGGGCTTAGAAATTAAAACTGGGCTTAATCTTAAGGCTACTATAATCACAAAAGTTAAAAGTTTCAGCCTATGGCCTAACGAGTTTATAAGTATACTGTCATGTGGGTAGGCCTACTGTATACATAGGAAAACCCTATAGGAGCATGTCGTATGTAGTGGGTTTCCTAATTTTAAAAACTTATTCTGTGAAGGTTTAACCTATACTTTTGTGTAATTTGCAACCATTGCTTAGTCATTCATTCATTTCAAGAATTTATATAGCACCCATTCAAGAAATCCACTCAGAAGAGCTCCCAGTCGAACCACGGTGAAACAAAAAAGTTTTAAGGAGTTTGTCGAACACTGACAAGTCAACCCTAGGTAGCAAGCGCATCTGCATCGGCCGGGAGACTATTCCAGACTGAAGGACCTACAATTAATAAAGCACGACGCTGACAAGTTGCTGAAAGACCTGGTTTAGAGTTCAATAAAATATGTCTCCACCACGATTTAATTTTTGAATTTCCTCACTGCAGGGGTAGCATTTTAAGATGTCGTCTAAACAAAATTGCTCATCATTGATAAACAATGGATAACACTGTAGAAATTCATAATGATATATTTGAAATATTTATGAAATATTTGGGTAGGCCTACAGTTAAGCATCTCTGAGGCTCCGTCCCCAACCACAAATAGGCCCGGCATTAGGGCAAGGCGAACGAGTCTGCAACCGCCGTAGGCTCTGCGCTTTCAGGTCCTCGCCCTACTCACCTTAATTTTTATTGTGATGATATTGGCAGCTTTAATCGTTTGGCAGCATTAATTAATAGCCTACTGAGGTCATTTTGCCAAATGAAAGTGATTGGGTGTGTTGGAAAAGATTCCGAAAGAGCGAGTCTGCAAATAAAACGAGTCACAACTACTAGTGTACACGTCTGGACTGAAAGTGAGACGGGTCTGTCAGGGTCTGCGACCCGGCATTGAATTTTGTGACTTGCTGGTGCCGGATATCAGTCGGAAAGCAAGTTTAACAATTTTTGGAAAAACAACTAAAAATCCCAGGTCGTCAGATAGCCTAGGCTACAATAAATAGGTAAAAATGGTATGATTTTGAAATTTTATGAGCAAATGACTAAAAAAGGTCGTCAGGTACCAACAATGGGTGAAATTTGTACAATTTTGGGCGAATGACCAAAAAAGATCGTCAGAAAATTTTCGGCTCAAAGCTTCGGTTCGTCCGCCACAGTCAGACCCGGCAACTTTCCCAATCCACTTTCAGCCCTGGGCTAGGCCTACCGGTAGAATTCGAGTTTTCTAGAATATTAAAGCCTGTGGTATACACTATACAGTGCCTTATTGGCAGGAAATCAACTTCGCAAATGTTATGCTTGAGAACCCTTTTCAGAGAATCGCTTGCTGCATTGGGCTACGCACACCCTAGGGCCGGGCTTGACTACAAACTTGTGGCATTTCCCCCAAGTCTCCCCATGAGTGCTGCTGCTAATTGAAACCCCATTTCGTATGTGATTATATAGGACTAGCTGGGGGGCTGGAATTTCGAACTGGCGAGAGAAAGGGGGCTGAGGTCCGGACAGGTCTGGAGAATGGAAGGGGCTGAAAGTCCGAACTGGCGAGATGAAGGGGCTGAGGTCCGAAAGTTAACGGTCTGGAGAATGGAGGGGGCTGAAAGTCCAAACTGGCGAAATGGAGGGGCTGAGGTCAGGATCGGTCTGGAGGAGTGAAGGGGCTGAAATTCCGAACTGGCGAGATGAAGGGGCTGAGGTCCGGACCGGTCTGCAGGTTGGAAGGGGCTGAAAGTCCGAACTGGCGAAATGAAGTGGGCTGAGATCCGGACCGGTCTGGAGGAGTGAAGGGGCTGAAAGTCCGAACTAGCGGGAGGAAGAGGGCTGTGGTCCGAAGCAGTCTGGAGGATGGAGGGGGCTGAAAGTCCGAACTAGCGGGAGGAAGGGGGCTGAGGTCCGGATTGTTCTGAATCCGGGCTGGAGAGGAAGGGCTGGATCCACCAGGACAAGTTTGAATTTTGCCACAATAACATAGTTGATTTCGGTGCCGTTGGTCGTTGTCTAGTTTCCTTATTGCGAAGAAAGCGTTATAGACATTTTCGGCTTTTTCGTTTGGGGGGGCTGAGCCACGTTTAGGGGGGGCTTAGCCCCCCTAGCTCCCCCCTGGCGCCGCCACTGTCCCCATTTGGTTTTTAAAATACAAAGACAATACGACCAGACGACTCAAAAAAGGTTAATATTTCTCTGACATTTCTGCCGGATGACTAAAAAAACAAGGTCATCAGATTTTTCAGCTACGATCACCGAAAAGTTTGCCCCCCCCTCTTCGAAAATTTCTGTATCCGCCCCTGATGTTGCTTACCGATTCCGTTGTCCGATGTTGTGTTGTCGGTTCTTTTTCTACACTTATTGCATCTGCCACTAAGTCTGTAGCCGAATTGACAATAGCAGACGGTTAAAATGATGAAGAAAGCGACAGGAACCAGGAAGTAAAGAAGAGCCTCCCATCTAAAATGCAGTTCAATCGACCAATCAAAATACTTTATTTTTGCACAAAATCAAAGAAAAGAAGCCAAGTTTACATGAGATCGTTATAATTCAAATCAAATCAAATAATTGATTTGGCCACAAATCAAGAATTTGCTATTACACTACAAGGAAACTAAAAGTAGATTCACACAGTGGGATCCTGTCATCATCCTGAAGGATCTTACGGCCTCGCTAGGTAGAGTAACAGTAGGGGCCTGTATACATGTCTCGTGAGCCAAAATAATTATAATTTCATTATAGGCCTACTTATAAATGGTCCAAACTAAACATGTATACCTATATTGAAATCACAACTAGGCTACATCTTAACTAATGGCTACAACGAACACGCATTTCAATTGCCAGTGAATTGCAGAGACACGACATAGGCTATTAGGTGCAAATTAAAAAATAGCATTATGATGGAGTGGACGGGGTGGATCAATCCTGCTATTTGAACAACTCCTTATTACAGATCACGTTATATAGGCCTATTTTTTTAAATTTTGCAACCAAAATATAGGACATGACAGGTTTACACATCTTGCTCATATAGGTTAAAAAAAGGGGAGACCCTAAGGGATAAAATATTCCCGCTGAAACTCGAACCCTCAACACAGCGTTTGAAAGATTATAAGAAACTTCATATTCTTACAAAGGAATGGAGTCATCGTTAGAGCTGCATCCGCTTGTCGGACAGGAGCAGTAGTCGACATCATCAGGGTACATGTCGGAGACGTCAAGGTTGCTGTCCTTGCAACAGTATCTCTGATTCAAGTTACCGCAGCAGTAATCTGGACACGAAGGTCCGGCCTCCCAGAAGCCATACGAGTCGCAGTAATCCGAACAGTAAGTGTAGGTAGGATTGGCCGTTACTATAAAGAATCACACAAAATCGTATTCTGCTGTATTGGTTTACAAGACAGTAGCATTATTGTAAGCTTATTGCATTTTCTATTGTAGTGTAGGCCCTATTTTTTATCGTAGGCCTATATAGTCGTCAAGGCCGTAGTCAGGGCTGCCAGGATTTTATTTGGAAGAGGGGGGTGCTTACTCGACTTTGAGCAAGCCACAAGCAACCGAAACAACAGATTAATTAAGGGATTTGGAAGATGATTTAATCTATTGTAAAATGTCGGATAGAAAATAATAAGAGTTTAAAATGAAATCCACATAATATTATAGTCCGTACCGGTACATCATGATGTGTTAGCATAAAGCATTTCATTATGGCATTATTTCATTTCGGGTGGTGTTCAAACACCCAAAGCACCCCTATCTATACGGTCTCAATTATCCTATTCCTAGTCGTAAACAACACACTTCTAAAGCGCCACTCGAAAGGCAAACTCAGAGCATAGGTCTAGCTCATTCACGAGCGCTGCGTCGAGTAAGAAAGGTTTTCAAAAGTGAGATCCAAGGGAGGTATAGGCTATACCCCGCAGTCGATCGAGTCGTGGGCTACGATCGACTTGGCTCGGCCGACGATCGACTCGATCGACTTCGTCGACTCGCCGACCTTTTCACAACTCGATCGACTTGGCTCGGTCGACGATCGACTCGATCGACTTCGTCGACTCGCCGACCTTTTCACGACTCGATCGACTTGGCTCGGCCGACGATCGACTCGATCGACTTGGCTCGGCCGACGATCGACTCGATCGACTTCGAGTCGACTTGACCTAGTTTTGTCTCTTGCTCACCCCTGAAGTTATATGATCTCAAAATGAAATCTGCGTGACGTCACACTAAGCCTAATTTCGTATTCTCAGTGAATTTATAGTAGATTTGCACTGTAATCGCAGTGACGTCACAATAGGCCTCGTTTAGATTCTGTAAAATTAATGAGTTTCAAACATTATTACGGTTGATCTGCGTAATAATCGAAGTGACGTCACAATTCGTCTAGTTTATACTCTCAAAATGCTCTTCTTTAATAGTGGATATGTATAATAATTAAAGTGACGTCACAGTAGGCCTTGTTTATATTATCAAAATGCACTTCTATAATGTTACATTTTGTATCATAATCGAAGTGACGTCACAATAGGCCTAGTTGTTTTAATTCTCGAGGTGAACCTGTAATAGGCCTATAATAGTAAAAATTGCATCATAATCAGAGTGACGTCACAATAAGCATGGGTCTAGTTTTGTATTCTCAAAATTAATGAAATTATATGATAGTAGATCTGTATCCTGATCGAAGTGACGTCATAAAAGGCCCCGTTTTATATTCTCAAAATTACCATCTACATAAAATAATTTATACAGGCCTAAATGTATCCTGCTCATTCAGGAGCGGATCCAAGAGGGCAATCCGGCCATGCCCCCACTCCATTCGGACCCTCCTCCCATCAGTTTTCAAGAAGCTGTAAGTCAACGCAACGGGAACAGGACGTTGAGAGAGAAACTAGCACATGACTAAAAAAGTCATCAGACTTTAAATAACCGGAGTTGCCACGAGTTTTTAGAAGTTTTTTGGGCGAAAGTCGCCGAAAGACTAAAAGAAGGATTTTTCCATGGAAGACCAACAAAATATTTTGTCGGCCCAAGACCAAATAATTTGACCCCCCGTCAAATATTTCTGTATCCGCCTCTACTGGTTGAACTCAAATCGAAAACGTACGTCTATCAACTTTCACATTTCCACAAACACGAAATCGTCAGCTGCCAAAAGGTTCATTAGCTGCACTCGTGTGGAAAAACTGAATTAGGCCTATACGTCATTATATCATGTAGTTCACTTTGAGACTTCAAGAAATAGTAGGCATAAGATAAATATTTTTAAGTGGAGTCCAGTCGACGGAGCAATGATCGACTCGACTTGCAAGTCGACGATTTTTCGATCGACTCGACTTGGCATGTCTCACGATCGACTCGACTCGCAAGTCGATCGAGTCGATCGAAAAAACTCACGATCGACTCGACTTGCAAGTCGATCGAGTCGACGATTTTTCGATCGACTCGACTTGGCCGAGTTATGATCGACTCGATCGATCGACTCGATCGACTGCGGGGTATAGTATAGGCCTAGTCCGATTTCTAGGACAGAGCTCAAGAGATGATGGCAGGTATTGTTTCGTTATAGGCCTAGGCCTAATATGTAGGCCAAATTAGGCTAACCCATTTCTCCGTCTCGGACCTCTGTGTAGTCCAAATGTTTCATTGACGCATTTCCATAGCCTAATAATTAATAATAGGGCTTAGTGTAGGCTACGTTAATATTAAACCTATATGCTTGACATGAGAATTTGTTTGATCTTCAAATTGATTTCTTTGTACAGTGTATACTCACATTGTCCGGAACTGTAGCCGATCAGCGATGCTACAACGAGAGGAAAAGTGAGCAGTGATCTTGCAAATGCCATAATTTATTGTCCTCAAATCTTTTCAAGGCGTCGCCGTAGCTTATTGACAAATGATGCGTTGCTTGTTGACGAGCCCTGCTTTGCTTACTGGCGAGGCTGCGTTGCTTATTGACGAACGTTGCGTAGCTTATTGACAAACATTGCGTTGCTTATTGACAAATTCTGCGTTGCTTATTGACGAACGGTGCGTTGCTTATTGACAAACGTTGCGTAGCTTATTGACAAACGTTGCGTAGCTTATTGACAAACGTTGCGTTGCTTATTGACAAACGCTGCGTTGCTTATTGACGAACGCTGCGTTGCTTATCGACGAAAGCTGCGTTGCTTATTAACGAAACCTGCGTTGCTTATTGACAAGCACTGCTTTGCTTATTGACAAGCGCTGTGTTTCAGTTCATCAAAATGATTCGTGACAGAAAATGACCGTCAAGGAAATGGAAGAAAGCCGAGTAAAATCCGATCATTCCGTTCTAAAGTCATGTAAGAATAATTATAGTAGCTCGTCGACGTAGGCCTATAGTTAAAATCCAAAAGCCTGTCCTTTCCGCGAGAAAGCTAAATAACTGACGCTTCGACAGCAAACTTGTAGGCCTAATTAAAGTCAGTGCTAATGAATAACTAAATGTTTCGTTGAGTCAACCTATATATAGGCCTATATAATGTAGCAACTGCAGTTTTGTTAAACAGCCAATATAGGGACAATAATGCCTATGTCAAATGCGTAGAAAGTAAGCAGAGATAGAGGCTACGTTAAATGGCGATTGTGATTTTATCGGCAGATCTATAATAGGCCTACTGCACTTTGCACAAGTAGGCTACTGTTTAATAACGCTTCTTTAGGCCGACAACTTATGAGGCTTAAGATTTCAAATCAGCCTCGTAATAATAATTAAACCGTATCAGGTAATAGATATGAGATCGTATCGTCGTACGTGACACAATGTAGGTCTATGCTCAATGCTCATAGCGTGCAGATAATCATAGGCGTACGGGAGATTTCAGCAGTGGGGGGAGGCAAATTTTGAACTTCTGCCCGAAAAATATATCCGTCAAACCGTAAAAAAAGTTGACGACCTTTTTTTAGTCATTCGGTCTGTGTTTGCCCGAAAAACAGCCAGAAAGTTGATGACCTTTTTTTAGTCAGTCGGTCTGTGTTTGCCCGAAAAACAGGACTTGCCCGAACGTTGATGACCTTTTTTTAGTCATTCGGTCTGTGCTTGCCCGAAAAACCAACCAGACTTGCCCGAAAGTGGGGGGGGGAATTTCCCCTCTGCACCCCCACCTCGTACGCCTATGCAGATAATACAATAGTGCAGCCAGAAAAGTGTCGGGGTTAAAATCGTTGGGGGGAGGAACCAATGGACATTGCCGTAAAAAATACTTGTGTGTTTGTGTATGTACGGTTCAAGGCAGTGGCGGAGGTGTCAGTGCCACCATATGTCGCGGTGGGTCATTTGACATAATAATTATTTATACTGCATATTAATCTTACTGTTGATCTGCCTTATGACCTGTCAAAAAGTTAATGTTTTTATATGCTCTTTACATTCAATTTTCTCGACCTGCTGAATAACTGCCATGAATCTGACGCGGCATTTCGATATTGCTTATTGTGGCGCCGCCGCAATCACACACGCGCACAAACGCGCGCACAGTCGCACACACTGTGACACACACACGCGCGCGCGAACACACACAGTCTCTTTTAGTCATACGATTTATTTCGTCATTTATTATTGAAGCAACCATCGAGTAAGTAGGCCTACAGCCCTACACGCATCGCAATACAATACACTTATTACTTCAAGTTCGCTACACGTTTACTCTTACAAGGCAATAATTCTATTATTAGTCTCTGTTGCCTATACAATTACGATTTCTGCAGGGCTGGCAGGCCTCATAGAGGCGAATTTTTTGGACATTTTGGCGGTCTTCTTTGCGTGCATGTTCTTTGTGTGCTTGCCGGTTAGCCGAAGACATAGGCCTAGGCATAACTGTAGGATAGTGGGAGTTTTTCTAAGTAATCAATGAAATTTTTAAAATTCAATTTCATTCAGTTTATTGTATAGCCATCAACAATTAGTTATACTAGCATGTTTCACATAACAGGATGGTAACAAGGAAGGCCAAATTGTCAATTTAAATTACACAAAGTACTACAATTAAAGTTGTAATATTTCATAATTCATGGTTCCGTTTACCATTCTAGATTTATACGTTATTTACATTATCTACACTGACTACATTCTGAATATTCTGAAAGTAAAGAATGGACTTTGGACTTTGACCATCGGGGAATATTGTGCAGCCGGGGGGGGGGACCTGTGCAAACTGCACAGTTTGCACAATTGCCAATGGTCACAACTTAAACAAACAATTTTGATGCCACAAAAGAAAACAATATTAACAATGTAGGCTACTATACTTATTTACATTCAACAATTGTAATGCAAACTAAAGTCGGAATAAAACAATAACGCAAGTAATAAAGTTCCAAATAACCTTAAAAATGCATCCTACCACTACAGTAACAATTCTGTTAAAACTACAATGTCTTCTAATAAATGCATATTTTTCAGCGCAACTAATTTTCAATCACCAATGCAACTCTGGTAAATTCCTTTATTTATTATAATTATTATAATTAAGAATTAATCTGGTCACATGGGCAGCTGCTAGTGATCTAACAACTATGTAGTTTTCTCCTCAAAGTGTGGATGGGCTTACAATATCAAAGCACATTTTCATTTTTCAAAAGCTAAACATTTTATCATAAATTCGTGTTAATGTTCTAATCCTCTTAATTAATTCACTGCACAATAGATGCTCTACTTTCATAAAATAAACGTTATGATGTCGTTAACATCTACAGCAGGAGATGCATCAGATTCAACCCATTTTTGGCTAAATGTTCATTCACACTTCTAGGGATTACGATTTCAATGTGAAATCCATTTTAGAAGCTGATTGGCTAGAGCACAGTGGGTCACTGTAGCTAATTGGCTAGAGCAAGTGGGTCACTGTAGTCAATTGTTTACCGCAAGTGGGTCACTGTAGCCGAGAATCCAAACTTGTGTTACAGAGAATATCACATAATTTTTTGTCACATCCAGAGAATCTCTGATATTTTCTCACCACAGAAGTGCCACAACAATCTTCATAATTATGCTTTGCATGTTATATCAGCTATGGTCTGTAAACAGTTTAAAATACTCTCATGTGGTGTGGGTCACTACACTGACCCAACTGCTTTATTCTGTCCTGGTTTGGTGGGGTCATGCTGTCAGCTGTTTAAATAGAGAATATACTTACTTACTTAAATTTCCAAGTAGAATTTCAATACAGTATTATTTCAACAGGCCACAGAAAACCCATGATAGGCCGAAAACCAATATATCTCTTTGTCATTATGCTCATATCACCATCATTCTTGACGTTACTTTAACATCAACTTACATATTTCATCATATTTACATAATTGCAGTGACACCACAGTAACCAT
Organism: Lumbricus rubellus; assembly: GCA_945859605.1. Classification (NCBI taxonomy): domain Eukaryota; kingdom Metazoa; phylum Annelida; class Clitellata; order Crassiclitellata; family Lumbricidae; genus Lumbricus; species Lumbricus rubellus. Next base: position 33,661,960 of record OX243820.1, read on the forward strand.
AGCCATAACTTTTCTCATTGTCCCGTTGATGTTGTAATACACCCTAACAAATTAACAATGGCTGTAATACACCAAAACAATGGTTGTAATGCACCAAAGTGATGGTGTAATACACCAAAGCGATGGTGTAACACACCAAAGTGATGGTTTAATACACCAAAGTGATGGTGTAACACACCAAAGTGACAGTGTAACACACCAAAGTGATGGTGTAATACACTTAAGTTTATGGTGTCAGCAGATCCTCTGACAGACGGCTTCGTACTTCTCCACACGGCTTTTGAGACTTTCGTTCTCTGCGAGTGTCCGCTCAAGTTCCGTCTTCAAGAACGCGTTCTCCTTTTCCAGGAAGGCCGTTCTCATTGTTATCTGGTTCTCTTTAAGGCGCCTTGCCTCGCGCGATCGTTTGGCCGCCGTGTTGTTCTTTATTCGACGCGCCCAGTATTTGTCGTCCTTCAAATCGTCGGGAACGAAAATCTGGAAAAACAACACGTTGCTTTTTGGTACAACATCTGCAGCATATATGCAAGTTTGGGGCACGGTGGTGTAGTCGTTGCCTTTTAAGCCGGAAGGTTCGAGGTTCGAATCCACCTCGCCGCGTAAGAACCTTTGGCAAGTCCTTCACTCACAATTGCTCAGGGCTTCGACGTGAAACTCTGATGCAGTGTCCGGCGCTCTGCATCGGGAGCGCCTCTGAGTAGAGAGAGCTTGAAGGAGCGCTATAATAAGTGCACATACATACATACATAAACAAAACATGCGCCATTTTCATTTGAGAGATAGCTACAGAGTGCCTCTCAGATCTTTTTAATGTTTGCATGTACCTTTCTCGCTTAAAAACTGCCTTATTTAGCCGTTGTTGCACCATTTGATTAGTTTTTGGATCTGTGTTTGCAAGGTAAAATGTAAAACTTTTGAGCTCACAGCTCTTTTTTGACAACTAGAATGCTGCTATGTCAAGATCAGTTTTGTTCAACCCAGACCTTGGCAACATTCTGTCTCATTTACCAGTCTTCCCTTGTAGTTCCCAATTAACGTCACTTAAACCAACAAAGTATGTCTTCGGAAGCCTTTAAAGGGAGTAATATGATTCCTTACATAAACAAGCACACATGTGTGCTACATTTACATGATTGGAAACAGGTCAAAATAATTTGCAGCAACCTACAAAACCAAACAAATGTGGTTTGTTGTATTGCCAGAGTTTTTTGTGTATCGCATAAATGGGTAAATACGTTTCAAACAAGAAGCTGAACGGCTAAAATCACACACTTCAAAGTCACTTTGTTGCTTTGCTCTTAAATCTATTGGAAACATGTGTTAAAATATATAAAGTAAAAAACACTTGTGGAAACTTTCCGTAGAAACGCACCTTTCGAGATTTTTTCAGCACGGGCAGAAGACGCAATTCTTCGTCGGAGAATGCCCGCTTGCTTGGATCGAATGTTTCGTCACCTGAACCTAAAAGCAAAACGAGAGAATTCTGGTTTCAGGATGTGCACCCATTTTATTATTTACGATAGAAAACAAGGTTTCCACTGCCAGATTAACAACATTATTTGAGAATTTGAAAAGTCCGATCTTTTTTAAAGATTATTGATCAAATGAAGATGAAACAGAACCCATTTAGACACTATGGTTATTGAAAATGGAGTAGTTGAATTAATTAAGAATCAGATCTAGAGAAAATTGAGCAGAAAAAAGCAACATAGACTCTGATACGTAAAAATGAAAAAGAAGAATTGAAGAGAAAATAAATCATAATCGCAAGTTACTCCAAATGACTAAAGTGCTGCCTACACCAGTTTATTTGCAAGCGCTGAATAACTATAACCAGATTATAGAAAATTGAGCAATAAAATACATTAATTAGAAAAAGGGGGCATGTTCGTACTACTCTTAACTCATCGACAATAATTTTATTTAACAAAAGCAGTCGCTAACACTTCATACCCATCTCTCTCGGCAGTCTTACCATTACCATACCTAAAGACTTCAACAGCTCTTCTTCCTCAATTGTCCAATAAACAATGTGTTTTAATTTTTCAGTTTCAATTTAAGCATGTGGTTTCCGGCGTCCAAGAGCATCATGTTAATTTTAAAGGCGTGTCTTGACTGATCACGAGCTTATGATTGCCAAGACGCCCTTGTAACGACACCATAGAAATTGTCTTCACCATTAAATTGTTAATAATAATAATATTGTTATCATTGTTATTATTGTTAGTAATCATCAATCTATTCACCTGAAAACTGCGACATTTGTGACGTCTGTGATAGTTCATCGAGTGGTGGAGTAAAACTGACATTTGATGGCGTGAAACTGACAGCTGTTGGAGTGAAACTGTCATCTGTTGGAGTGAAACAACAAGTTGACGGAGTGAAATGGACAGCTGACGGAGGAGTGTTCACAGAGATTGGAAAGATCTCTGGTGCGGTAACTTTCAGAACTGGACCACAAACCTTTGAAGGATTCCTTCTGCGAGGAGGACCAGCTACTAAAAGAAACAACAAACTTACACTTAAACGCAACCTGAAATGTTCTGTATTACGACAATTTGCTGCCGACTTTCAGTAATCATAGCGATCTGCTGCAAAGTTGACCTAAAACTACTAACTTAAGAACTGTTTCGCCAAAGAGAGCTCAAGAGATATGTTCAAGTCATCTTAAGACGGATTAAGTTTGATGGAAATCATGGATATTAGACTGGAATGCATAGTAGTCCAATTTTCCCACCTTCCTCTGAAAAGATGTGATCTATTGTCACTATTGTCATCCAATCCATTCCAAAAGTCGACAACTATTGCATTGAACGATTTATGTCCTTGAGGCTTCTTAAAAAATTAAATTAAAGGAATCAGATGATTGGAGAGAGCATTTAGATTTTAGAGCATATCAATTATAGAGAATGCCTGAACTTCTACGTCAAAATAAATAGAACAAGATGCTAGATTTCAGCAAGTTGACAACTAAAGTTAAACAAGTAAGTAATAGATGCATATAAAGTTAACTCTATAGAGTCAATTAAGTTTCAAAGAGTCATGATCTTAGCTGCAAAGTTTTCACAAGTCAACAAACAATGGCGTTATCTACAGTAAATTAAGTTTTACCGAGTTATCTTAGCTGCCAGGTAACTCATATCATTGCCATTTCTCAAGAGATATAAGTTTAGCAAGTTACCTGCGGTGTTAGGTAAGTTCTGTTTGACACCTGGGCTAGTGTCTTCAAGCAAAGAACTGTCAATGACGGCCATTTTATCTGGTGGAAGTGCAGCCGGAAGCTCAGCACCAGCCAGCATTGCTTCGATGTCCACCTGTGGACAACAGTTGGGTAAGTCAACATCGAGAAAGGAGCTGAAGTCAACGTTAGTATCGAGGTCTCCAAAACCTTCGATGTTCAGGTCAACGAGACTTGACGGAAGCGTCCTTTCCCAGATGTTCGGTCCGAGAAAGGCCAGCTGTGATGCCACGTAGTCATTCGTGTCGTCCACATCCTTGACTTTCCCTGAAACTAAATTATAACGATGCGCGATTGTTACAAGCAAGGACAATGGATGATGATCTTACGAATTAAATCCTTCCCCTAAATAAATGCATTACTGCAGACTTTACAAAACTGAAACTGTAGATATGTATATGACTATGTGAAATGGAACCCCGCCCCATGACCAGGGGTTTCTATTCCCCTAAATACCCGGACCCAATCCCTTCAACTCCCTCCTACAGGGCCGGTCTTCCCCCTCTTGAGCCGATGTAGCGATATACAGTCCCTCCCCCGAAACAGAGTCTTTCCCTGGCTGAACTGATGCTTCCCCAGATAACTCTGTATTGGAACAAATTTTTTAAGATATAACAGGGAACGTCTTGTTAGATAATTTAGCAACGTAAACTAGCTGTTCAACTTGGTTAGCTATAAATATCATGTGACTGAAGCCTGTTTTGCGTTGAATGGGAGACATATTTCAGCGGGAGACAAAATATTCTCTTCTCCCAGAGACTTTATTTGAGCATGTAGTCTCTCGTAGACCTGAGAGTCGCCGCCGTTAGGTCGACTAAGTCGACTTGATATAGGTCAAGTCAAGTCAAGTCATATTTAATCCAAGTCGCCGCCAATTTTTTCTCTCCAAACCGCCGCCATAATATTCCTGCATAGTCGACTCGATCACTCAAAATTATTCTGAGGCCTACTTACTTATTTGATTTATAAGACGCCTGATGGCCGATGCCTATAAAGTATAAACAAGAAACTAGCGGAAATTCGGGTAATTTCCATTTCCAATGTTTCATAGTTTCTTAAAGTGATGGACTGTGATATAGACGCGTTTGAAAGTTTGTAGAAATTGTAGTACATTGAATCGAGAACGAGTTTATCTGTTTTGGGTCTATTAACTGTAATTATGCAGAAAATAGTACCGCAGCGTAAGCAAATGTTTTCTTCGACTGGAATTCTGCTGAACCAGAAACGTTCTTCCATGGCTCCATGTCGTGCAAATGTGGTGTCCTTCATTCATGACAATTACAGGCAATTCTTTCCACTATCCTATCACGAGTCAACTGAGTAGTCAACTGTTTGACTGTTTACACTCAAGAACTTCTAAGCTGTAACTTAGTTAAGTCTGACGCTCGAACTGCAACATGAGTAGTGTTGTCACGTATAGGCCTACAAGTGGCAATATGTTAAATGTTAATACTAACTGCTGCTAATTAAATAATAAGTATTATAAGAATTAAGAAACATGAACAATGTGTGCAGCATTTAGCTTACGTTACTGTATTTGGCTCCATTGTTGGAGCTGGAATGCTGGACAATGTGTTTTGTGCAACTCTAGGCTATACAGTTTCTAGCTAGAGCCCAGCGCCTTCAGTGTTATAGATTGACTCACTTATTTTTGGTATGACCGAATGTAGGTCAGCAATTTGATATCGTTTTACAAACTGGTGGACATTTTTTCATTTGATTTGATTCAACTTGATGTGTGTGGTTTGTGTAATACAGGGTCACCAGGTCCGCACTACTTGGTAGGGTAAAGTGCCCAATTACTGGCCGCAAGTTGTTTAAAATATTATTTACATTAGTCAATATTGTAGTAAATTTAGCTTATCGTATATTAAATTTTAGATAATGAAAATCACCTGCAATTCAAAATAAAATTTGGTAAAATTGGTCAGAAACAAAAGAGAAATTAAACAAATTCAAGATTTTGTGAAAATGCCCATTTACTAGCCATACATGACCATGACCAATTACTGGCCGCCCGGCCAGTAATTGGTACTCGATATATAATTCCTTGTACCAATACCCGGCAGTGTGAAATTCTTGAGAAAGTTATCCTTTTAGGACATCTAGACATTTATCAGCCAGATATTTATTTATTTGGCATGGGTTTGAAGTGTAAGCGACTTCAATTTATCAGCTTCTGCATACGAGGAAACTAGACGTTGGATTGATTAAAAATAACAATGCTGCAACGAGCGAATAATTTACGACGCTAAATTACACGTTTACCAATTATTATACAGTGTAGTTAGTCATATATATTTATATTTTCCCCCTCCGTGCGAATGCACGCGGTTCAATAAAGTACATACTTACTTACTATATATTGACCTGTGGTATTTGGAGCAAATCCGTAGCCTAAGCCTGAGCATCTAATAACAACAGACCTACAATTAATTGTAAAATATTGGTGTAAAATGTAAATATTGTAGTAAGAACGGTAGACATTTGAAAAGTAATTGCGCTTTAATCTAAGTCATGATTGTAGTATGTTTTAGGAAATGTCTAAGTATTTGCGAACAATTACTGGCCACGTGTACCAATTACTAGCATGGCCAATAACTAGGCAACAACGCGGCCAGTAACCGGGCACTTTCATACGGCAGATAAACAAAATTATTTTAAAAATAAGGAATAGTAAAACAATATTTAAAGCAAGTTCTACAACATTACAACATATTTAGTTTTAAATTTCAGTCAGTTTGATAATGCCGAAATGTGAAGAATGGGTATTAAAATCCTTTGAAAGAAGTTTGATTTTGAAAAAATCAGCGAGATTACCTACGAGATTGACCTAAACTTTGAGACATCAAAACAAAGTTAAACTAGGTCAAATGATGAATGAATCACGTGATTTGGTAGCTTTTAATAGAAACAAAGAATTCAGAATTTAATATCATCGCTAGAAATGCATGATCTGCGTGTTTGAGCTTTACAAAAGTGGCCAGTAACTGGGCACCGGCCAGAAATTAGGCACTTTACCCTATGGGACAGTTACTAATATAGGGCGGGGTGAAACTGAAAATACATCAGAAAATAAGGTCACAGCTTCAAAAAATAATGTTAGGTCTATATAGGCATGCAGTTCCCAGCTGCCAATGCACTTATTAAATGAAACTAGACAGAAGTCGTGACTCCAAGTCACGAAAGTTGGGAGTCAAGTCAAGTCACGAAGGTGGAGTCAAGTCACTTTCAAGTCATGTAGTTCTCCGAGTCAAGTCATAATTCCAAAGTGAAGTGACTCTCAGGTCTAGTCTCTCGGGATGAATTTATTCTTAAGCAGATCAGCCGGGGGAAAATCTATTTCGAAACAGCCTCCGGGGAGACTTTTGGTGGGGCGGGGCGGACTTTGTCATGCGACACCGGCCTTCCCCTCCCGACATGAGTCTTGGCTCATTTCTGATTTCTCCATATTTCATAGGGATCAAGTTGCGCAGGCCTGTATTAGATAAAAGCCCCTGCTCATGAAAACCAAAATCGCATGAAATTGTGTCCCGGCTATGCCCCTCTCAGAGACATTACGTTAGAAAAATTCATGGCAAAACTCCGAACGGCGGTCCCAAATTATAAAATTAAAGAAATCGATAGGCTATCTCCTGAGAAGGCTTTAAACATGATGTGTGGTGAAATAGAAGGTGGATTGATAAAAACCGTTTGATTGATGGACGATAAAAGGAAGCCGGATAAACGGCATTTCAGCTGAAATGGAAGCAGGATGCATGCTGAAATACATGACTGAAATCAACAATCCAGTTTCCATTTCTCAAGTTTAATTTTCGTCAATCCAGTTTCTATTCCACCTATAAGGACCCTTCATCCAGCATCCATTTCGCAAGCGTTTTAAAATACTTTTAATTAGTCCATCTCCCATTTAACTTATTATGTCCATCATCTAGGTTCTATTTCTCAACCGTTCAATTCATCAATCCAGCTTCTATTTCAGATCTAAAAATACCTTCATCCAGCTTATATTTCACAAGTTTGTGTTTTTTCACAAATCCACCGTTTCTATGCGCCCATCCAATAGGCCTACACCGCACTATTACGACACGTCATGTTGATTTAGGCTACTTAATGTTATAATTTGGGACCGCCATTCGGAGTTTTGCCAAATTCATTTCTAGGTCACTGATTCTGACTTAAATAAATTCTAGTCCTAAAATCTAACTCAAATATCAACACCACGCTGGCTCCATGCAGAGGCGTTGAATGTCTACTGTAACAGCGTTTTACATAAATCTTTAAAATATAGCATTTAAAGACCTTTTACTGCATTGATGCAAATTCAAAATTTATTATATAGAAACATATCTACCAAAATCCACAGATCTTGAAAACTCGAACGTGCTGAGCATGCAATTACTAATCATCACTGTTGGTCTTCAACTTTGGCGAAAAAAACAATTCAATATATCCCCAATCCCATTTGCAGGACTAGACGTACAAAATCAAACCAGCTGTTCCTCGGCCTGAGACCCATAGAGCCCTGTCGCGACACCCTGGCACCAGCAATGACAGCCGGTCGCAGCACACCGTGGGATACACTGTCATACACAACATCACCCTGCTTACAGACGATGGCAAGCACTTAACACAATTATGTGTATAATTGGCCCTTTGGCCCAAACATGTTTAAATTCGTCATAAATTCACCCCAAATTAGCCCCCATTTTTATTATTCATCTCCATATGAAAATTTCGCAACGTGGGTCGGTTTTGATGACGATTGTTCCCCTTATCAGTTGATCATGACTTGCAAAACGAAAGGTCAAGGCAGAAGGACTGTACAATAATTTTCAAGAACGGTTTTTATGACCATGTGTTCAGCTCTAACATTTTCCCACAAAGAATTCGTATCGATTACCTGTACGAACTGGCTCTGCCAACAATTCCGGGTTTTCTAAAAGAGATCTCAGCGTAACACTCTGCCGACAAACAGACATTATCCTTTATTATATCCTCGTTTCCCCAAAAAATTTACGTAAACTTCGTGTCGAACGCATTAACCCTATTTTGCTTCTATTCTGTCAGGCCTACGGTGGATCTTAGGGGGCTGGGCTTACAACAAAAGCCACTAGCCCTTACCTGCTGTTTGCCGGAGCTGGTATAAATCGCACTAAATAAAGTAATAGTTTTGCTACACCAGTTGACATTATTATTCAATCAAAAGACTTTCTATCTTCTTCTTTTCACTCTTCCATCAAACGTGCGTTGACGATGATACCAGGCGCAGAGCCGTTTTAACGCCTAGGCACGCGAGGCACGGGCCTAGGGCCCCGCGCAACAGGGGGGCCCCGCGGCGACCAAAAATAATAGACTACATCACATAACAAATGAGCAGCATGTTATACGAACTTTGATGTATGTTAAACTAACATTTATCTTACACTTTTAATACAAACACTGCTGTGTAAGCAGTGTACTATATCATTAACATATGTAAAAAAAATAATGGTATAAGCTTACATGCACATAGAAGGCATGAATGCAATACTCTATATCTGAGAATGAGAGATTGAGGCGGAAATCGTATTACGTTCAGTGTTTAATCTAGGTATCTTCATAGGAGCTCCACCTAAAAGTGACTACCCAGACACTTGATCAAAATTAAGAGCCTAATAGTTTTTAGTTGCCGTTTACATTAGTGCTATAGCCTATCCGAGCTCTAGTAGGCCTACCGTGATATTAGATTATATGTGATTATAATGATAAAATCCACTAATATAATATGATAGGCCTACTATTACAATGAGTATAGCCTAATTTACTGTTAATATTTGTACAAAGACTATTTTTGTACCCGGTACAACTAACACTTAGTGATACCTGGGTATGGCATCATTAGTCTAATACACGGCTTTCCGATTTTGGTAGTTCTTCCTTGGTCTGTGTAATATTATTTTGTAACTATTCTGATAACTGTGTCCTGGTCAGCAATGTAGGATCTTTTGAGCAACCGGAATAAGCTAATTCCAGTGCAAGAAAGTCAGGCATAGACTATACACCTGTCTGCAGTTATACATTATACTGCAATGGTCCAGAAGCAGCAGAACTGATTTGCAGAACTTAATTGATACGCAAAGAAATTATTGTTGTAAAATACTAATTGAGATTTTCACCCACTCTTTTTGTCAGCACTGAAATAATATAATAATTTTGTTAGAATCGCAGCTTACAATGCTACCATTACATTGTGGAAACTGATAAAGAAATTATTATAATTGTATAAGAACATTTATTGAAGTCTTAGAGTAGCCTATTCAGGTCAGCACTGCAATAGTTGAGAAATTTTGTTAAGATGGCAGCTTAAAATGCTGCCATTGCAATGTAAAAATTTAAAATTTTCTGGTGGCGAGTGCACATTTCCTCTCCTTGCCCCTCCACACTCGGCGCTACGCATCCCAGAGATCGACCGGCAAATACTCATTCTCAGTCTTCCCAGAAACCTTGATTTACCCCCAGAGGATGGGAACTACCGAACTAGATGAGACTCATAGCCTAGTTGCGTTTAGAATTATGTTTGTGCCTAGGGCCCCAAAATTCCTTAAAACGGCCCTGACCAGGCGTCTCAACAGTCCTCTGCCTCTTGCTGTGCCCAAGGCTTTTCTCATATGTAGGCCTAATGAAAATGTAAATCTTCGAAAATTTCTCAACGCCCACAAAGCCACGTCACCGGCGCTATCCAGTATCCATGTTCATTTCTTTCAGGTCTTCTATTATATTATCCACCCATTGTTGTCTTCTTCTGCTTCTTAGTTCTTACTCCCTCCACGTGGCCGTCCAGAATCCCAGCTGGTAGCCTAGTCAAAAGTACTGATTTGTTGACATTGGATTTCCTGATGACAATCCTTACTATACTTGATGCGATTGCTTTTTTATTTTCCTCCAAGTACCGCCTCAGCCCCAGATTTTACTCCTCATTAACATAACAGGCTGGTTCTCTGCAAAGCGCACTAGTGTCTAGTGGTCTATAATACATCAGCAGCAAAATTATTGACAGAATGCGGTCTAAAATGATGAGATAAAAGAAGTAGGATAGCTGGCGCCAATGTCTGTCGTTGTAAGAAACGCCCCAGTTAAGCGATGTTGAGGCATAATGTATAAAAGCAGTTGACAAGTGACGACCTTTATGAAAGCGACCACAAACTGAAATCACATAATGTAGCCTAGCTTTCATCTTTCATAACATGCTGTCAACCTTACTTAGCGTTGAAGGCTTAGGCCTAAGCGTAGGCCTACCGACCAACTTAACCCTTTAAACCTCGTACTATGGTCGATGACAATCATGCAAGCTGCTGTAAGTTCTAGCTGAGGATAGCGCCGTTTGACAATTATTCTCCTACAACCGCTCCCTTAGCCATGCACTGATTCGATCAGCTGTTATGGAAATTAATGCTGCTTGGGGAGGGGGGAGATTCGAGTGGCTGACCCCTCCTTAATCCTAGCCAGAAGGAAAAGAAGAAGGGAGATTCGGGTTTGCTGGGATCGATCATTTTCTTCTGAGGACCTTTATCAGTCTTTTAGTTTAAAAAAATCGAAAAAGTATATGATTTTCGCTTACTTTAAAAAACTGATGACTTTTTTTTGTCTTTTAAAAAGTTCTCAGATCTGAATATTTTACCATACAATTTCGTGCATAGACCTAATAATTATGGGACTAAGCATGTAAACAAGACCGGTCGAAACGGCTGATTGTTACACATTTTATATTTGAGGGCGGGGAAATGAATTTATTTAGGCCTACACGTGTAGGGTGCAACACCTCTCGAATTTTTCTGGGAAAATGTCATTCTGGGGGAGATATAAGCTTATAACTTCCTGATCACCTCTTAGAGGTCTATAGATAGAAAAAAACATTGGCTGGCCGTATAGGCTACACGGTCAGTGGTAATAGGCTACTATATATTAATTATGGCACGATCAACCGAGGGAAAGATCTTGACCACCTGCGCAGGCCGCGCTCATATGCTGTGGCCATGGAATCATAATGGGAAACCGGTAATAAAATAAATGCCACGTACTTCTTGCCCATAGCTGCCTGCGATAGCCTATATCAGTGTTCTTCTGAACACCGATTGTGACTCGGTCCCTATCAGCGTGATTCGCTAGCTTAGCCTGCAGATTTTTATTTTAGCAGTGGCAGAGTTACATATGTGCAGTTAAAATGAATTTTGCTATTAGGCCTACCGCATTTACCAGAGTAAAAAATAACAAAAATTATTTATTTATGCTCTGCAATTACTGAACCAACAAGTGTTCTTACGTCATCATGATGTCACGATGATTGACAGCTGGCGACGAACGCTGACCATTGGCCAATCATATAATTACACGAATATTATTTTGTAAGTGAAAACTTTCAAAACATAATATTGTCTCAAATAAATCAACGAGTTTAGGTAAAAATTCTGCTTTCAACATTTCTATATTGACGATGCATAGAATGGGACGAAGAGTGTAAAATTTTTGTTTGTAGGCCTCCTAGTCGTTGCGTGCATTTATAATTTATAACGCCTGAAGTTTGCGCTAAACTTATTGGACAGATTCGACTTTAAACGATGAGGAAATTGCTAATTTAGTGTACAATTATTGCTCGTCATTTTTGCGACACCAAAACCAGGTATTTATTCGATTAATTAAGTAGGTTGACGTACAGACGGTACAGGGAGGGTGAGAATTGCCGGGGGTGGCGTCCCGGGTTTCAACCCCCAGTCTTTCTTAGAGCACCGGGCCATATAGTAAAGTCTGGTTTTCACACCCCCAATCCAAGTAGATTATAGGCCAACTCCCAGTTATTTTCCCAAAATTCTCAATTTCTCACACTGGGTACAGTTCTGCATACTTAATAGGACACATGTATACGATATAGCTGATACTTTATTTTAGTAAAATTAATCTCAACCAATTTCAAGTCGTTTGAAACAGTTGTCGGCTCAAGGACTAAATGAAGATAATATGCTGAAACTAACACATTTGTGGGCTTGGTACATATTTTGGTTTTCACCTATAGCAGGCTGCAGACGGGATTATATAGCCCTATGCACCTTACACAAACACCAACTTTATACACTTGTAAGTTACTAAGCATTGAAATGAGTTATTTTCAGAAACATTCTTTCATTTAATGTGTTTTGTATCAATCCTAAGACCTGTGCAATGTAGACATTTAATCGGATTGTTGCTTTTAGAGTTTTAGACTGCATGCTCTAGTGCTGCAAAGAACTATGAGATCAACTGCTGTGCTTTTATGCTCAGGCTGTGTTCTGCTTTTGGGCATACTGTTACAATTCCGAGATGACGAGTATATAAAGGTAAATATCGATAAGCTATTGGGATGATAAGTGATTTTTTGAATGTGTGAAAACAAGACGAGTAATGTTAAAAATCCTAGGTAGGCCTATTCCATAGTTGGCAATCAATATTTCAGAATCAGAAACTGTGCCAGGTGAAATGGCTGTTCATACTTATTAACTTGGTAAATATCCAGTAAAATTATTCCAGCAAATGTTGAGATTTTGCCGAATGTTTAATTTGGACTTTATTAGGTCTAGGTCTAGTTTCATGCCTAGTAGGAAACTCCACATGATTTGTTTACTAAGGTCTTTTATGTTTGGGACTAATTTGTAGACATAGTATTAAGACTTTAAAAGTTGTCTAATTTGTTTGGTCTGTAACCAGTTTTCAGAGACAGTGTTATCTCATAAATTTTGAGGTCACCATATGATTTAACCTCAATGCACTAACTGTGGCTTGCACATGTGTAGGGCTATGCTGGTCCACCAGTGGCTATGGGCTATGCCTACTTCACTGAAACATTCCCATCACTAGATGATTTCAAAGCCAGGTTAGTCAGACGAGGTTTTACTACATTAAGAACTAAAAATTTCTCAGAGCATTGCAGATTTGGCCAAAATGTTTTTTTTTACACATGGGTGCCTGCATGTATGGACATGATGGGCACTTGGGGTGCTACCTTTAGTCACTACTAGTACTAACTTCTTACATTCCTCCTCATTGCTTGTGCTCATCAGGTTCAAGTCTTTTAGCTGAACCCCGATGCAAAACAGTGGTGGGCTAGCGTGCATTCCATGCCTCTACACCCAGAGAATGGAATCTGCTCTCGCTCTCTCTTTGTAGCTCAAATTCACTTCCATCAAAAAGCGGCTCAAGACTCATTACTGCTGTCTGGCTTTCAACCACTTGGGTCTGTAACTGCATCTTCCTCTGGTGACTCAGATTCACGCTTCGGTGTGACCTTGTGTGCGTTACAAATTTATTTAATGATACTAATAATAATTACCTATTAAAGTAGCATGATTCACAATAACAGGATGGTAACAAGGAAGGTCCTAAGGGATGAATACTCGGCTAACAGGAAAACCAAATTGCTCTGCTAGCCCTACATTAACAGACCTGTGACAGTGTGACAAGATGGTTGACAGCATGAATTGAAAGTCTTTCAATGTATAACATTGTATATAAAATATAAAATTATATATGTTTGTATGGCGTATTTAGATTATAGGTATCCTGGATTTGAACGTGTATCTTCTTTGTTCATACAGATGGGTTGTATCTAAATCAACAAAACACAAGAGCCATGACTTACAGTATGAGGGTAGGAATCAATATTAATTATTTTTACTACACTTCTCGTCCATTACACTAAGCTGTTCACAGAGAGAATAATGGCGTCGCAGACAATTAACTGGCTGGAAAAGCTTGTTTATCTGAATTCATTCCGGCTATTAACTCTCATTATCTATTAATTCTAATTATTGCTGAATTTTACCTGATTTTTACCTGTAAATAGAGGATAATGTCCAGGGGATAGTGTCCGTTTACCACTTAGTCACACCATGGATTAATTATTTAATTTATTTATAACTGCAACATGTTTTAATTTTTCCAGCGCTATGAGATTTATTGGTTTTTAAATCACAGGTGAATGGAAGGTGGAAGAACCTTGGGCTAATCCATTTCCGAATGACTTTGGACTCGTTTTGAAGGTCAGTCTGGAAGTTTAAATATCACGAAGATCCCCAGGTTTCATGGTTTTCTGATCATGCAAAGGGGAGTGCACAGTCTGTTGAAATTAGAATTGGTGCCAAAATGGCAGACATTGGGAATCGTCTTATTGGCATGTATTCTGACTTGCTTTCTGTAATTTTGTTTTACAGCTACTTCTATATCGAATTTGAGAAAAAACAGTGAATTTTATTTAATTATTGTTCAATGAAATAATCACAAACAAGCATTTCAAAAACCTCAATGTGTTTTTGCTTTGATCGTGCACATAAGCTGATATTCTATGTTAAATAGCATTTTATGTGATTATGTGATTTGACTGTGAACCACCAGAACTAATAATTATTTATCTCTACACCTATCCATATTTTATTGGTATTTATTTATTGTTTTAAGCACGGTTATACTCGTATTTATATTCTATCGAAATTCTTCGGTTCAGTGGCCAGATAGAAGTTCACTTGTTGAATTTTTGATGAACTCTGATACTGGGCGTGTAAATACGTAAACAGCTTTGTCAGGAATTTCGTTTATTTTCCAGACTAAAGCGAGGCACCATGCTGTGTCTGTGATGCTTGACGAACCATTCATTTTTCTCGACAAGACTTTTGTGGTCCAGTAAGTATCGCACATATTTATTATATTCACCCATTCGCAGGTTGGCTGCATGTATCAGTTTAGCTGAGCATTGAATGGAAGGCATATCCGGACAGTTGCATTTGACAGTGTGTGTGTGTATGTGTGTGTATGTGTGTGTGTGTGTGTGTGCTTGTATAGCATACTAGAAGTAGCTTGCCACTGGAGATGCTATAGGCATGGTTATTATTACATGGTATTATGTTACACATCGTTTATTATTGTTACATCTAATAAATTACCCAATATGAGAATTGTAGAAAAATAACTGAGGGGTGAGACGTTGATTTATGTGGAGTTGGGGATGTGAAATGAAGACTATACTATGGGGTCCTAAGAAAAACTAGGGGGTTGAACCCACCCCCCCCCCACAACCCCACTGCAATTCTCATCCGGAAGCCATCTGCCCATATACCGGTATGCCGAGGCCACGAAAACTTCTAAGACTACTAACGTTTCATGTAGACAGCTGCCTCTTGAGGTTTGCTCTAGGGTCTTTTCACCTTTTAAGCAGATGTGTGGCATACACGTGGTAATGTATCAGTAATTCTTTAAATCTCGAACAGCATAGGTTACTGTGATGCAAACTATTTTTTGTTGTGGCCTAATTTTATCTTTGAACAGGTATGAGGCGAGGTTCCAGAACGGTCAAAACTGTGGTGGTGGCTACATAAAGCTTCTTTCACAGTCGAAGGAACTCGATCTTGTATGTATCGTTTTGTAGATCTACAACATCGAAGTTATCGTAAATTACAACGCGTAGACGCGGTCTTTATTTTGGCATATCTGCAGTTAAGCTTCTTTAAGTTATCTCTAGTTATTGTACAAGCAGGCATTGCAGTATTGTAAAATGGTAGCTCGTAAATATTAAACTTTGCATTGTAATGCATTGTATGGCCAAGATCACATATATCTATGTATGACTTTGGATGTGTGTATCTCAGCATTCGGATTGCTGGTGTTGCACTTGCAACTATAGATGCATCTTTTGCTCTGTGTAAGTCCCTTGATAAGTCATCTTGGCTATTAGGAAAGTTTGTCTGGTTCATTCATTAATTCATTCATTCAGTCAGAAAACTTATATAGCGCCCCTTCAAGAAGCCTACTCAGAGGCGCTCCCAGCTGGTTGTGTGATTGCTGTCATCATGGCACCTAAAACGTAGATAACCAGTAGATCCTTCGACCACCCAACTGCCATAGTCTGCTTTGTAGCTGCATTGGAACTTACCCGTAGCATGGACGTTTTGGCATGCTAGCCCTCTTTTTAAAACTTTGATCTGTGCTTTTGCTGTTCTTGAGCGTCAGCCCACAGATGATCTTTCCTTCATTCATTGTGGTGCAACTGTATTAGCAGTCTGTTCTTTAGCGTTCCAGTTCTGCAATTGTGCTGAGTGGAATCTACGTAACTAACTGTAGCATCTATCCAGATGTAACGACCTCTATGGAAAATGTGCTACAGCCAAAAGTGCTCTAAGTAATTTGTGTCAAATATATATATTGTAAAGATTCTGATTTCAGTTATTGAATTTAAATGTGTCATTTGTGTTGCAGACCTATTTCAATGATCGAACGCAGTATACGATTATGTTTGGACCGGATACTTGCTCGAACGATCCAAAAGTAAGCAGTTCAGATTTCTTGACTTGTATACAAAGGCTGAGGCCATGCAGGATGTATTTTGGGTCACCAATATAATTTAGTTCAATTATGCATCATATTTTACACATTTTGTGTTTCATTCAAGTATTGGGTATTGATTTTTTTACACGTACATAGGCATAATTTTAAGATTTGCATAACATTTAATCTAGAAATCCACCACTCGGAATGAGCAATTTAGCCAATGCTTTAACATTGATCTTGTTTTGTTGTTCTTGTTACAGGTAAATTGTTTGTTATTGTGTGGTAGCTGAAACTTCTAGGAAAAATATTTGTCCTTGTAATTTCAGATTCATTTCATTATGCAGTACAGAAATCCATTGACCGGGTTATACGAGGTCAGTTGTAATGCTTCGTGAGATTATTCTGGGTTTTATTGCAGTTGCATGATAAGGGCAGACCTGGGCAGTGTACCAGACTGCTGACTTAGAAATATGTTTGGAGGTGAAATCCACACCAGGACAAAGACATGCACTTAGAGATTTCTGCTCAATTTTTAATTTTCCTCTCCAGTGATTTTAGATGTTAAATTACAACGCTTAACATACACTATGCATTCTTGTGTGTCATTGCCTCAGTCAATGAATCAACCGATCACAATTTATATAGCACCTCTTCAAGATCCAACTTGGTGATGTACTAAGAAAGCAGCTGTTGAAGCCGCAAGCCGCTCACCATTTTGGTGGTCAAACGTAGTTGTCGTGGTTCGATGCAATTATTGCTTGGTTAATTACTTTGCAGTTTGTGCTTGCTTGGCAGGAAAAGAATCTGAAGGAATCTGAGAGGAAAATCAATCCGTCCGTCTTTCACGACAGGAACACTCACCTGTTCATATTGGGTAAGATTAACAGTGCATGCAGTAGTTAGAAAGAAGCAGGTAGACAGTCCTCTCCCTCACCATCGGTTCTTCCACCGACAATGTACAGTCAGCGTAATTATTCTGTCGCTGAGTTTGCTAGGAGGTATTAACAGAGCAGAAATCTAATAATTCTAAAGTCTCTGCTCTGGGATTGACAGTCAGGGATGCCATGTACCTACATTATGTCCTTAATTTGATGAAGCATTGAAGACAAAGCTGCTAACACTTTATGTCTATGGCTGCCATTGGGGGTTATCTTTGACAAATTTTATTTGAAGACTTCACAATTCACATCTATAAACTCTGTGCAAGAGTTGCTGCAATTCAGATTCACATTTCTGCAAGTTTCTATTTTGCTGTTTAGTTTAGTATGTGTGTTACGGCGCCATAGAAATCTTCATTGTTATTATTATTATTTTTTATTTTATTATTTTTTATTATTTTAATAATATTATTAATTATTATTATTATTATCATTATTATTATTATTATGACTGCTTAAATTAAAACTATTTAATGCTGATAATAGTTTTCCAACTTCATGACGATGTCAAGGCATTGGTCACTTTTTGCTTTTCTTGTTCTGAGTGTAAAGTTCTTGCGCATTGTTTACGTGTAATATTTTCTAGTAATTCATCCGAACAACTCGTTTGAAATTCAAGTCGACCAGCAACGGCACTTCTCGGGAAATCTTCTGACAGATATGAGGTACTCCGTTGAGTTTGATCACAATGCATTCAGTGGTTTATCTTTGAGTAGATGGTGGTGTTTGTTTGTTCGTTTGTTTGTTTGTATGTGCACTTGTTATATCGCCCCTTCAAGCTCTCTCTTCTCAGAGGCGCTCCCGAATGCAGAGCGGACACTGCATCGGAGTTTCACGCTGAAGCGCTGAGCAATTGTGAGTGAAAGTCTTGCCCAAGGCCCTTACACGGCAAGGTGGATTCGAACCTCGAACCTTCCGGCTCCAAGGCAACAACGCCACCACTACACCACCGCACACCACAATGGTGATTGTGTTGATGATCATGGTGGTGGTGATGATGTGGTTCGTATTCAAAGTGATGGTTGAGTTGGTTGTAATCGTAGTGGTGTTGTGGTAGTGGTAGTGGTGAAGGTGGTCTTAATTTCGATGACTGTTGCGAACTATTTTGTTAGAAATATCATTTGATGTTGACTTTTTTTCAATGTTTTTAGCCCTCCTATCAATCCTGTAAAGGAATTGACTGACACTGAAGATAAGAAACCAGAAGATTGGGACGACAGAACAGAGTATGTGTCGTAACCTACATTTATGAGTAATTAATTAGCGTGGTAGGCTGTTGTATTTATAGATATTGACTGTCTGGCTAGCTGGCTGGTTGTCTGACTGGCTGGCTGGTTGATTTACTCATTGGGTGAATGAGTGAGTTGCTGACTGACTGACTGACTCTGGCTGATTGACTGGCTGACTGAGTTGTCAGCTGATTCAATTAATTGATTGATTGGTTCATGATTGATTGACTCATGATGTTTTGTAATATTTAGTGTCCTTTTAGCAAGGTTCTTTGTGCATATTATGTTACTTTTATCTTGCGTCGTCATTATGGCTTGTGAATATTCTGTTGAATCTAGAATGGTTCTCGGTAAACTGTTACAATTGTTACATACCATTGAATGGTTCTTGGTTCTTGTAGAATTCCTGATCCAAATGTTGTCAAGCCTGACGACTGGTGAGTTCTTGGGTCTATCAGTCCATCTGAATATATCAACTGAAACAAACTCTTATGGTATTACCTCAGTAGAAGTTATGTGAAACTGATGTGCTGGAATTGGTGCTTGTATATATAAAGATGACACATATGTAGGAATTTTATTGATATTGAAGTTGATTCAACATTGCAATGTATCTCTTTAGAGTTTGGCTATCAACTAGTAGTTTATAGTAAATTTGAATTGGCTATTTATATTTTTTTTATTAGATAATGAAAGCATTTTAACTGAATTTCATTTAACATGTAGAAAATCTTGGCTTGGTAGATTTGAATTAAAATTAAAAATTTTAACATTTCATTATAATTATCATACTTGTACGCTTATTTTGAGAAAAAAGAGCTCTTTTATTTATGTATGAATTTATGTTTCTTAACTTTTTAAGCATATTTTAGTAATCCCTCGGACTAATAAAAAAATATCCTCTATTATTACTAGATTCGAATTAATTTGCATTGATTTATAATGTAAAATTATTTGAAGTAGATTGCTTTTTTTACTTGCGAAAGGGATGAGAATGAGCCTAACCTGATCGAGGATAGTGATTCTGTGAAACCTTTTGGATGGTTGGATGATGAACCAGTTCTGATACCAGATCCAATGGCAATGAAACCGGCTGAATGGTAGGAAGAATACTAATTCCTCAATCTTCTGTTAGTTTGATTTGTCGTGAGATTTTGCTGATATATCTTGCCCCGAAATATCTGGCTGATGTTACATTTCAGCCTCGTTCAGCTTCCTCCAACTGTCCACTTTGTTCATTTGACAAACTTAAACTCTTGGTTCCTTAATTGGTCCTTCGCTTAGGAATACGCTTTCTTCTTCTGTTCGCTCTACATTTCTGTCTGGCAGGGCTGTTTTTAAGGAATTTGTAGAACTGCACAACTGCTTCTTTTCTTTACCATCCTCCTTGGTAAATTACCTCCAATCTGATGACTATGACCCTTTTGCTTGTTTTAACTGAAGGCAATGCAATCCACAGGGAAGGCTATTGCAAACAGAGGGACCCACTATTAAAGTCTTTCTAGATTAGCTTTTCATCTCCTACAGCAAGTGATTGATTTTTTATTCTTTCACAGGTGTTCTCACCGTGGAGAATGGAAGCCTCCATTAATCAGTATGTGCAAACACCTTACGTAATGCTTTTGAAATGCATGAATTTGCGATCGTTTCACTTTTAGGCAATTTAAAATGTACAGAATTCTGTGAACACATTTCGACCGACAACAGCCTTGGACCCTTGGTGGCACAGAGAAAATTTCAGTTCTAAAACAGCAACTGCACACTCCTTACGGTGTTGAGTAATTTGGTAATGGTAATTGCAATGGTAATGGTAATTGCAATGGTAATTATAATTGCAATGGTAATGGTAATTGCAATGGTAATTATAATTGTAGTGGTAATTGCAATGGTAATGGTAATTGCAATGGTAATTATAATTGGAATGGTAATGGTAACTGCAATGGTAATGGTATTTGCAATGCTAATTATAATTGCAATGGTAGTGTTAATTGCAAATTTATATAGCGCCACTTCACGAGAGACTTCTCTGAGGCGCTGCTGACCTAACACAATGAAAACACAATCGAACAGAATTCATTCATTCATTCAAAGAATTTATATAGCACAATTCATTCATTCATTCATTCAAAGAATTTATATAGCACCTCTTCAAGATACCTACTCAGAGGTGCTTTCAGCCTCAGCGAAGAAAATGCAACATTTGAGCAAAGTGTATTTTAGCACATGTATGATTCCAAATATGTTACAGATTTTTTTGTTTTTTCAATGGATCATTTCTATTCATTTTGATTCATTTAGAAATATATTATGATGTCAAAGTGCTTTTGAGTATGATGGGGAAACTTTTCTTTTTGTTTGTCAGAGGATTTTCGTATATATAAAAATCTTGTGTTGAAATGCTTAACCTTTGTCAGTCAAGCATAATATTAATGATTTTGCCTAACAACGACCCGTGTATTTTGCGGTATTGGTGTTGTGGTGGTGATGTTGTTTGTTTTGGACTTTAGGTATTGGTGTTGTTTAACTTGCAGGAAACCCCAAGTGCGTTGTTGGCTGTGGGAAGTGGACTCCGTTTATGTATACGAACCCCAAGTACAAAGGTCCTTGGTATCATCCAATGATTGCCAATCCAAACTACAAAGTTTGTGTTTATATTATGTCTTTCGAATTTTACCATTTTATGGAGTTTTACCAAAATTATGTGAAATGCTTTCTGGATCATCTACACCACTTCAAAATGATTGCATATTTAGTTAATTTTGTCGTTATCATTTGACTTAACCTTGAGTGGATGAAGCAAGTTTTGTGGTTTGGGTTTGATAAGATAGTAGGCAAGAGTTGTGATGTGTTTTGTAGTTGACAGCAATGAAGTAAGAGTGAGATGAACTTAGAAGTGAGATAAACTCAGAAGTGAGAGAAGCTCAGAAGTGATATGAACTGTGAAGTGGGATCAACTCAGAAGTGAATTAAACTTAGAAGTCGGATAAACTTAGAAGTGAGTTAAACTTAGAAGTGAGATAAACTTACCGGTACTCTCTGTAGTCACATTTCCAAAGCAGTAGAGAGAAGTTGCGTTATTCCAACACCTCAAAGATTAACATTGCCTGTTAGATAATTGCCGATTAGTTAATTTTTGCTAGTGTTTGACAATATTGCCTGTTGTTATTTGAAGACTTTGAATGCATAGATTTCTTGTTTGTTGTAGGGAAAATGGCGACCAAGAATGATACCAAACCCGAAATATTTCGAAGATCTGCATCCCTTCAGAATGACTGCAATAGTAAATTTTGTCATTATCTTATTCAATCCCACCTTGAATGAATGATGAATGCTTGAATGAATTAATTGAATTGATTCACAAACAAATTCAATCACAACTGTTATTACATGATCAGGGGGGTGCTTTTGGTTACATTTGCACGAGCTGCAACTATGCAGAATTGAGTCTTTTTGTGGTGTACCCAGCAGTTCGGAATGAACTCTGGGTCTCTTATTGAAGCATTTTTATTTGAAACAACTCAAAACCATGCTATTTCGTTCTGCTAGAGTCGGAAACGCTTCTGTAGTCCCCCGTAAAGAAGCGCTATAGACATTCTTGAATGGAATGAATGAATGAATGAATTATTTGATCGATTCTGCAAAGCAGTGATATTTTTCGTGAATAAGAAGTGGAATAAGAATAATAATTATTGTATTTTCGTTCAGCAGAAGTAGAAGTAGAATAAAAATTATTTTGAGAACGAGAATAGAATAAGAAGTGGAATTAAGACCTTCAGAAGTGAATAAGAATAAGAAGTGTATAATTAATCTAAGAACTAAAATATCACTGCTGCAAAGACATTAAGTAGACCTAACGGCTTCTGTGTTGTTGTCAACTATACTGAAGTTTATGACGAACACCGTTAACAATAAATACTTATTATTAGTAGGCAGTGACACATATTATTCACAAGTGACAAATCACTAGATTAGTTAGTTAAAAGTTGTAATTAACATAATTTATGCAGATATAATTAGCATAGTTTATACAATTGTAATTGGCATAAATAATGCAATAGTAATTAACATAATTTATGCAAATTATACATTAAGTAGACCTAACGACTTCTGTGTTGTTGTTGTTGTTGTTTCATCGATAAAAGGCTGCCATTGGTGTGGAGCTGTGGTCCGTGTCGAAGAACATTCTCTTCGATAATTTCATCATCACAGACGACATGTCAGTGGCTGAGATGTGGGCGGCAGACAGCTGGGTGCTGAAACAAACAAGAGAGATGGAAGAACCGGACGACGAGGTTGGCAGAGAATAAATAATTAATTAATAAAAATATTCTAGAAATTAAACTGAAATATTATGCTCTCTGAAATTGCAATTAGAAATTGCATCAGCCCAAAGTATGCAGTGTTGTGTGTGTTGTATGTGCGCATCCAACATTTTTTTGGTTCATGAAATCGTATTTTTTTATAAGGTTGATTCTACATCTGCCCAAAGTATGCAGTGTTGCTGTGTGTTTTGTATGTGCGCATCCAACATTTTTTTGAATTGTGAAATCGTATTTTTTTATAAGGGTAACACTACATCTGCCCAAAGTATGCTCAAGTTGAGTATGCTTCAAGTATGCTATACTATAGCTGCCTTTGCTCCATTTTTTAAGGTACTTTGAGTATACTCTGCTTTGAGATTTCTACTCCATTGCCAACTCGGCTTAATGACATTTTTTGTCCATTTAATGTCTGCCTTTCAATAGGGATCTTGTAATGATGCTATATAAATTCTGATTGATCGATTGATTTTTTGATTGATTTTTTGATTGATCGATAGATTGATCGAATTTTTGATTGATTGATTGATTTATTGGTTTTTTGATTGATCAATTAATTGCGATCAATTGATTGATTGATTATGTTCTCTACAGGTGCCTGGACTCTATCGGACGGTGGTTGATTCAGCTGAGGACCAGCCATTCCTCTGGTCGATCATCGCTTTTCTTGTCATTGTCCCAGGAATCATTGTCATTGTCTACTGCGGTGTGCAAGCGCGCAACATCTACGTAAGTACCCTGCAGTACTTCTTGCAACTTTATTAACTTTTTAATGATCGCTGCGTCAAATCAGAGGGGTTGTCCTCAGATGTATGTTGAGGGGAGGCCCAAGTTTGGTTTCCATTTCTCTTGCCAGCCCTGGTCATGGTAACCCACTCCCTCCCTGTAGAATATATTTGCTGGGGGTGCAAAATAAAATTCTTTAGCAATAGCTTGTTAGATGCAAAGCAGGACATTGAGAATGTTGGTATTTTTCATAGACGATGATTTCAAAATTTTGCTCCGACTGGGTTTTCACTTTGTGTATCTTTAGTGTCATTAGCACCTCAGTGTAAAGAAATTTGTCTAACACCAAAAGGTAACAGTTTAAATAAATAGATATCAATTTTCCAGTGCGTGTGGGGGGTGCGGGCTTCTGTTTGTGGGTGCCCATGATAGCAGTAGTCTGAAATCTACTTGTTGTTTAGACGAATCATAACGTTTGATCTTTAGAGAGAAATTCAGGAGGAACCAGTGAATATGGAAGAACCAACACCTGACGCTGAGAGGGATGAAAGAAAAATCACAGGTGAATCGGTGGTTAATCAAGATACTGCTGCTGCTGCTGCTGCTGCTGCTGCTGCTGCTGCTGCTGCTGCTGCTGCTGCTGCTGCTGCTGCTGCTGCTGCTGCTAAAGAGGCTTCAGGTGATAATGACTGTGACGCACGTCAAGGTGGAGATAATGATGATGATGATGATGATGATGGTGACGCTTGCGGAATGGATGTCAACAATCCAGCTGACTGCAAGGAATTTCTGGACATTTGCGGAGGGGATGAGTTGCAGGTGGAAGAGATGGAGAAAGAAATAGAAACCTCCTTTTCAACCGACTCCTTTGAAGATGAATCCGATGGCACGGAGGAAAACTGATCACTGGCTGGATAAGAATGGCGTCCGTGGTATGGTGAGAATATCTGTTTACGTGTTTTTCACGAATGTTCATTTATTTATGGTTTAATCGGCAAATGTATTTTATTCTGCTTTATGGACGGTGATCAGGATTCTTTGTCAAATTTGTTTTTTGTGAAATAATTATAATTAGATGTTAATATTGGCCTCTTTTAAAATGAGTGTTTAAAAAGTTCTCAGCAGAATATTTGAATTGCAAATGATGAGTAGGCCTAGATCAAGTGGGTATTCTGATTGTAACGACAGTCAGAGCATCCACATTTCTACTGTTGTTGTTGTTGTTGTTGTTGGTGGTGGTGGTGGTGGTGGTGGTGGTGGTGGTGCTGGTGCTGGTGCTGGTGGTGCTGGTGCTGGTGGTGCTGGTGGCGGCGGCAGGGTGGTGGTGGTGGTGCTGGTAGTGGCAGAAAGGTGGTGATGGTGGTATTAAATCTGGTTCAACATAGAAAACCACAAGTTTAGCTAATCTGTCTTTCTTTGCAGCAGAAACTTGGGAAGTTGAAAGTCAAAATGAAGAACTGTTAAAGATCTTTGCTGTAATTATCTCAACTGAGTTTAGTATAAGAAAGGATGTTCACGTCACATGGAAACCTAGCAGACGTCTTAAAATGATTAATGAATTTAGATACACTTCAATCGACAGCATTTCTATCTAAGCACATTATTAAACTATTTAGAATGAGATGATCATTTTGAGTAACTTAGTAAGTTCAGAGATTGTTAGATAATTGATTCGTTTTTCTTAAATAATTGTTATTGACATCTAGGGAACTTGGTAATCTTTAAATTTATACAATGGGTGATGTGAAGTTGCAGGAAAAGCAAAGGATTCCTGATGTATAGAATACTCATTCATGACCTGTTTGTATAGTTAGTACTTTGCTCACATGGTAATTGTTATTATGCAACACCTAGCTCAAAGTTTACCTCAGATTTCACTGAAGAATGTGTGAATTATAAAAAGTGAATCTCAATGATTAAAGATTTTTTTCTTTTATTAGTTAATGTATAAGTTGCTGAGGGATCATGTGTACCTCAAGACAAAAAAATGATAATAATAGTAATAATAATAATAATCGCCACAAACATGGCGTATAACTCCTGGTAACTAGGCTATAGTGTGATGGCACAGTTCTCAATGCATTAGTGTCAATCTCATACAGTGAATCATTTTGAGACTCACAATATAAAAAGCGTTTATTATACAGACGATGATACCTCAGAACTCTATTACCTTCATTTGTGTCCATTCCTTTCCCCTTTTCCTAATATTATCTCCAGAAGAGGCAACGACATTGTCTTGGTGTGATCAGATATCATTAACCAAATTTCGTTTTCTATTTATGATGTCTCTGAAACCGACTGCTTCAAAAATTACTACATGTAAGATTATGCTAAAACATCTACGACTTTAATTAGAAGAAGTCATTCTGCTTCTCCAACTCTCTGCGCAGAATTCCATTTCTCAGCTGCATTTCTCGAACCATTTCTCTCAGACAGAAGAGTTCGTGGAGCAGGTAGATGTCAGACGTGTGACAACATTGTAGACATGCCAACTGAATCACTGCATCTGATGAACTGTTTGATCCCATCGTCGATGAACTCGGTCGAAAACTTTCGATAGTTTCATGGGAAGTCAACGGACTGCAGTTGGCACTTTCAAAAGACTGTTCACTGTCGTCGTGTCTATTGTTGTTTGGATACCTTTCAGACACGTCTACACTGCTGCACTCTTCTCCGCTGCACTCTTTGTTCTCCGCTTCTCTGCGGTGGTCATGAGGGCAGCGACATAAACCTCGCATGGGAGCAACCTCGGTGTCGGATAGAGTCGGCAAAAAATGATCTTCTCCAAATATTTCTGTCGGTTGCTGCACTGCAGGTTGGAATAGGTCCTCTCTGCTGTCTAGGAATTGGACAAGAGTTGGCGACGTGGATCGACTGCAGCTGTCGGCCGGGGTCAGGCAGCTGTTGCATGGAGACTTGTAGATGGACGTATCCGTAAGGCAAGTCGTTAGACTTGTCATGGACTGTGTAGGGTCGATGGTGGGAACAGACTCACAGAGGCTGTTAAACTTCTCGTTATCTTGTGCTGAATGTTGCACCACTTCTTTGTACATCCTGCTGACTGCAGGCGAGTTTGGACTCTGGTTGTCCGAATAATAATTGTAAGTGGCGGACCAGTTGCGCCGCATTTGAGCACGATTTGTGTCGCCGTTTCCCTGAAACTGTTTGGCGAAGGTAGAGGAGCTGAGATTGACGAACCCTAGTGTAGAAGTGTTGTATGGAACAGAGTACCGTCGATGACGGAGATAGTGTGTCGACGATTTGTCAAAGCATTGCTGGCCGACTTGAAGACCAGCGGATTTCTGCTGCACGCTCACTGCAGGCATTTCTCTTGGTTGAAAACCTAATTGTGAACATGCACACATTTTCTGTAGCAATTTTACCGATGGGCGTCTGCCCGCACATATAAGCAAGAGGGTGCACACCCAGACTACTGGCAGCTTTTTTAAAGTATGTATACTTTTCGGTTTTTAACGAAATTTTTCACACTAAAGTAGCCAAGGAAGAAATGGGTGGATCATGGATGAAATACACGAAAAGTCTGGTATGAGCTTGGAGGCGCTAAGAGAGGCGATAAGAGCGAGGAAACACTGGAGATGATACATCGTGACTGTCGCCAGAGCTCCAAGAGCTGACGGCACCAGGTGACCAGATGAAAGTAGCCAATAGACATATGCTAAAAAAACATAGGGCCTAAGTGCAACTAAGAAATTTGCATTCGGAAGCATGCATAGGCCTATCTGAAAATATCCATACGTAACAGCATATAATTAGCCTACATGTAGCCTATATGGCAACTGAACCTAGATCGTTTGGTGATGGTGTTTCCTGCGTCGGACTGGAACTCGTCGATGTCTTGCAATAGTTTTCGAGGCGTCTGACGGCGATCGCTTCCAGTCTCGTCCTCGCCGTCGGGTAGTCCTTCAGCACTTCCCAGAGGTCGTTTTTGGACAGGCGGAACAGGTCCGAGTACCCGACAGACCGGACGGACGCCGTTCGCCGGTTCCCTGCGTTGCCCATGTTCAGGATACTGATCTCGCCAAAGTGACATCCCGGACGCAGTGTCGCCAGGACCGTCCGTCCCCCGTCCTCGGCCACAACCTCGAGGCGACCACGGCTCACGATGTACATGTCTCGACCGATCTCCCCTTCAAGGAAAACATGTAGACCTACTATGCTGCTATATGATCTCCCACTTGAGCTGCGCCTGTTCCCTAGATCACTCTCTGACACATTCTATAAGCACTTAAAAACTATTCTGTTTGGCCGTGCTGGAGTCGGGGAGCGCCTCTGAGTAGTTTCCTTGAAGAGGCGCTATATAAATACTTGAATGAATGAATGAATGAATGAATGGATGAATATGCAAGCGTTTTATTCTTACGGATTTCGTACCAGAACGGACCAGCAATATACTGCAACTTGTAACAAGTGGCAGGTGTGCAGATAGCCAATCATAGCTGTTGTATCATTGCAAGCAGGGTGAGAATTGCGGGGATTTGAGGGGTTCAACCTATAGAAAAGTCCACGCCTTCTCGCTGATTCCTGCATGTTCAAGACGTGGGACAATGAGAAAATTCTTAATAAACCGAATTCCATACATGCAGAATGATGTTGGTTAAACGAACTCTTCATCGAACCGGTGATTAATGCACTGTTTAGTTAATCGTAATGAAACGCGCCTATATAATCGTAATCGTAAACTCAAATTTTCTAAAGCGCCACTCAAAAGCCAAGCGCGGGGCACCAGCTTATTCACGAACGCTGCGTTGAGTCAGAAGGGTTGTCCGAGAGAGTAGTCCGTGGTGGTCCGGGTCGAGCCTATAATTATGTTTTAATGCATAATTATCATAAATGGAGCACCAAAGAACCTCTCTAATGAGCTTTCGCACAAGTGGCCTGAGTCGCCTACATTTGTCGGCGTGGACATGTGCTCACCTTTCCTGCAGACGTAGTCGTTTGGCGAGAATAGAACCGGCCTCAGCCTCAGCACCAGATCGCAGAGGAACCCTGCCTCCGTGTTATGGAAGATCTCGACCCTCTTCAGGGTGTCCAGATGGACGTGCAGAGCGATCTCGCCCCTCAGCTTGTCCGGAAGAAGTCCAAGAATGCCGTCCTCCTCCGAGGTCCTCTTGCTCGTCCACAGGTAGTCGAACCAGCGGATGACGCGGTCCTGCAGCCGAAGTGGCACCCGGTGCAGCGTCATGTACGTTTTGATGACGTCCAGTTTCGCTGCCGGGACAGAGAAATAAGCGGTGCTCACTGCTCAGGCCATTGTAATCACTTAATTGGTCCAGTCAGTCAGACGCCTGTTCACGGCATTTAATTTCGGCATACATGTCTGAGAATAATAACTTAATCAGATTTATCGGTTATTGTGCGCGCGTGTGTGTGGGTGTGTGTGAGTGTATGTGTGAGTGTGTGTTTTGGTGTGCGTGTGTGTGTGCTTGTGTGCTTGTGTGAGTGTATCTATCTAGTCTAGGCCTATCTACCAGAAATTAACCCGCCAGGAGTCCCCCAGGACCCAATCCATGTACGAGACCCAATATATAATAGTTCATAATTATGGTATCCGATATAAAGCTCATATACGGGTCCCAAATATCTTCGTGATCTCAGCCGCCTGCCGACTTTGGCATCCTCTCTTCGCCCAATACGCTCACGTGACAGACATGTCATCCTTGTCCAGCGAGCAAGCGCAGCAAGGATTAGGGGCAATTTAGGGCCTTGGGCCTATTGGGACCAAAACTCGAGCTTTTGCCTTCATTGGCCCTGCACTCTGAGATCAGCTTTCTCCATCGACCCGTTCTTCGCAGGTACACGAAGGCTGACGAAGCTTATCTTTCTGCTGTCTCAAAGCCATATTCTATTCTCTGGGGCTTTCGCACTGGCAGCGCCTCTGATTTGTGTGCACTGTGAGAGGCGCTATATAAATTGTAAATAGGCCTACAATAGGCCTACAATAGACTACAATTTAAAGCCCTTGGGAATTCTGGCGGGATAACGTTGTCGACGACGATGGCAGTAAAATTTGCGCATGAATGATCGATTACCAGTTTTTTTTTGGGGGGGGGGGTTGCTTTGCGTATCTATGGACGCCGAGTGGGCCTTAGCTGTTCACTGAAGAATGGGTTTTAAATTACACGAGGAGGACACTGATTCGACGTTAGAGATCGCCTTTGACGATAGACGGTTAGAGTTTGTAGACTTAACCGATAAAGACTCTATATACACGTCAAGCGACAGGAAAATTATGTAGCTCAAGAGGAAAGCCGATACGTGCAAAGAGAAAGACAGACACGCAGACAGACAGTCTGACAGACAGACAGACAGAAAGACAGACGGAGACATGCAGACGCAGTGAAGGTAATGAGTAAAAAGTAAAGAAAATGACATGGATTGCGTACCTGTGTTCTGTGTGTTAATCTCACAGAAGCATGCACATGGTTCTGAAGTTTAAGATTGAACTAATAAACTAGGCTGGTCACAGCAATACAACAGTACTGTAGTACGTATAATACTATACATAAATTATACAGATGCTCTTCTGCCCTTCTAACATAGGCTACAGGTCAGGGTATTGGTATTCAGTTACCGATCGAGCCTCGAGGGATCATCGGTCGCCCGGATGTACAAAAACCAGATGCCTTGGTATTTTTCGCGAATGCTCAATCAACCGATAAACACACCAAACTCTATATATATATGGTTTGTTTGTAGGCTATATGCACTTGTTATAGTGCCCCTTCAAGCTCTCTACTCAGAGGCGCTCCCAACTACAGCGCGGACACTAATGTTATTTTGTCAAATTTTCATGGGAGTAATTTCTGGGGAATTTCCCACCCCTGGGAATCTGGGATACCTACATTAAACACTGATTCCTGCGTACAAAATACATGGACAGCCCCTCCCCAACCCCATAGTATTCGATTACGACAACAGATACTGAAGTTCAAACCTTGGAAATCTTTTCTGGCGGCGCTGGCGCTGGTCACGATGTTGGCGACGTTGCCGATAATATTGGCAAACAACAGTAGTCCGAAGACGAATTCCGTGATGATGAAAGCGTAACCGGGTCTCGACCTCGGTTCTGCCAGGTCCGTTCCCGAGATCGTCAGCATCAGCGAGCTCCTATACAGAGCCTTCAGATACCCGGAGGAGACATGGGTGTCGTTGATGCCGGCGCCCCGCGGCGTCCATTCCTTCTCTGCCGTCTGGAGCCTGCGCATGACCATAGACAGGAGGCAAGCGTTCCAGTGAAAGATGGCGAAGATGCGGTGGAGCAGCGCCAGGGTTCGGACGAGGTTGGGAAAGTTGGTGTGTCGCTCAGTGTGGTCGAGAAACGCCAAGTAGCGGTAGATCTTAAGGAGTCGTCCGACCCTCAGAAGCGAGTTGAACCCCATCGTAAGGTAGAGGAAATCGAGAGGGGCCAGGCATAGGCAGTCGACGTAGAACTGGGAGGTGCTCATGTAGTGTCGGCGCAGCTTCTTTCCGTCCATCACCAGGACGCCCTCCTCATGGTACCCCGTCCGCAAGTGGAAGATGATGTCGAGCAGGTAGAGGGCGTCTGCAGTGTAGTCCAGGGTAAACCAGACGGGGACCGTGTCCGGGCGGATCTCGCTGAACTCGAAGCGGTAGATGATGACCCAGAGGTTATAGACGAAGGAGAGACTGACTATCGACGACCACCAGTGTGCAAGTCTACCCGATGGATCGATCACCATTCGCCAACCGCACCTAACCGTTTCACGGCCGTCGAACTCCAGAGTTAGACCGTCGGCGGAACCCCTTTCACTTCCAAACTTCCGGGATATGTCTTTCCTTCGCAGACGACGGAGATACTTGGATGGGAAGGAGGAGGGTCCGGTGGCGGCTGAGAGTCGTCCACGGGGTGCGGCGCCCACGAGCGAAGGTCTCTGCTGGCTCCCCTCCAGAGTACCACTCTTGTTGGGGGTTATTGTTGATTCAACGGTGAGAGGGTGGAGCGCGGTTTGGAGCTTAGTCTGGGTCGAAGTGATTTGATTCTTGCGCTCATCCACGCTATCGCAAGTGAGGACTGAGGACAGTGTACGGGGTGTATTAGGAATGTAGGTGCAGCCCCGCTGATTACCCGAAGAAGATCCTCTGTCATGCAAAGGGTGACGGTGACGGTCTGGGTGTGTTTGGTTTGAGGGTAATGAAGGGTTGACGATGTTTCTGCCGCCCATCACTTGGAGAATAAGTCCAGTCGACTCCGGACTCATTAGATCGATCATGGCTGTACCGTCAAAGGTTCAGAAACTGGAGATGGGTGGGTGTGAGAGTGGGGGTTGTGTGGAGATGGGGGGGTTGGGTGGGGTGGTGGGGGATGGACTTGCGGATAGATGGGTGGGTGGATAGATGGATGGATGAATGGATAGATGGGTGGGGTGAGAGTGAAGGATGAGTGGGTGGGTGTGAGGGTGGATGGATGGGTGGCTGGGCGGGGAAATGAATGGGGGGATTGATGGGTGGATGGATGAATTTCTTGGATGGATGGATGGATGGGTGGGTGAGTCACCGTGGGTGGGTGGATGGATGGGTGGATGGATGAAGGGTGGATGGATGGATGATGGACAGACGGACAGATAGATGGGTATAGATGAAAGAAACAATTACTCACAGTCGAAACTGTCATGTGCGTGCATCAGCCTGGCAGTCAGTTGCATCGGAAGACCCAATATGTCTGATCAGGTCGGCGGTAACTGACCTTAATGTTACTGATCACAAACGTGCACTCAACCTTCCATTCGGTAGATGACGGTGGTAGACTGAGTAATAGGACGTGATGGACGCCTTGCATGACTGCCGTATGCCGTTAATTAAATCCGATTCCTGTAATTGTTAAATGTCATCATCCGTTCATTACTGCTTGCAATTATATTCTGCATTAATTGCGTCAGCGTGAAATTAAACGAAGATTATTATGATTATTATTATAAATCGATCGTTTTAGTCAGCACTGCCTTGGCTTACATGTGCATTCTTCACAGCAATAGGGCCGTATTTTCTTCCCATTTCAGCTTCCTGACCCCACCAGAATCAGCGTCCGTGCTTGCGTGCTCTCCATTTCTTTGTGTGCAGGCCTAAACGTCCACGCGTCGAATCGTAAACTTGTTTGTAGGTAGGCCTATATATACGGCCTACACCGACGACATCGCTTAGTATAAGATCGCGTGCCACACGTCTGTACGCGACTCTGTGAAAGAGAGCGTGCGGGCCGCGGTTCGCTTCCCGAAGGTGGCTATTTCAGAGATTCAAAATCTCGGGCTAGCACGGTCCGTAGGCCTACACGGGGACCTAAATGGCCTGGCGAGTCTGGAAACGCTCATCATCTTTGAAATGGCACTGTCGTTAAGCAACGACGACATCAAAGCATCGGCAGATAATAATTATTATGATCATTAATATCCATGACACTTTACTTTATGTCCTACAGGTAGCCTACCGCTGAAACCTGCACGCGGACAAGTCATTAAGGACGAGAATAATTATAGCCTACGGACACTCAGCCATTAAGCCTACCTATAATGATGGACGGACATGAGGCTGATGATAATAATTGGGCCATTGACATAGATTATGTCTGTTGCTACATCCGGGATTTTTGCTGGATAAAATTGTCCAGTTCCATTCGTTTTCTGGACGATTGCTGCAGCGAAAACAAATTTAAAAATTTAATCAAGAAAACTGTCGAATACCCGGATAGACGACCACATACATCACCTGTGACGCATGAGAAAAGACGATCCCTGATTGGCTGACACGTTGCGGCTTCATAATATTATGCCTTCGATATTGTAGTCCCAGTTTGAACGAGGTTTGCTACATGTTTAACTTTAACGACATTGCCACATCGAAGATGATTAGTGTCACCACGACCCTGTGGACGAACCGTGCTAGCCCGAGATTTTGAATCTCTGAAATAGCCGCCTTCGGGAACGAGGTTTGAACTATCCAGCCGTGATATAATTGTCCTGTAAACGGCGTGCGCCTCTCCTGCTATACGGTCCACTTACAAGCGCGCAGCATTCTGACCGGTGAAGTAGCCGACACAGAATAACATAATCTCAATGGTGCTGCAGCGGTCCAATTAGCAACCAGTGAACACAGAAAAAGGTCTCCTACACAATAATTAGGCTCTGCTTCGGTTAAAGCTTATCCATTACTATCCACGGTGGTAGTGGACGTTTGTCTGCCGCAGCAAAGCCAGGTGAAAAGATATCTCGTAGCATCGTATACCGGCATTTTATTCGACGTTTGCACGCACGCATGTATACATGCCTACATCTAAACTACCGCAAATTCGTTGTTCTTTCATATGCCTATACTTACTTACTTACTTACTTACTTACATACTTACATACATACATACATACATACATACATACATACATGCATGCATACATACATACATACATACATACATACATACATACATACATACATACATACATACATACATACATACATACATACTTACTTACAGCCTACGCTCTAAGTTTTCTGTGCGTGTAGGCCTAAAGATCCAAAGGTTCACTCAACCTTCCATTCGGTAGATGGCGTTGATAAATTGAGTGGACGTGATTGTTGCGCCTTGCATGGTTGCCAACAGTTAAGTTCCACTCCTGCGATAACATAAGTTATGTGATCGTCCGTTCATTATGCTGATTGCAATTGTACACGGCATAATAAGCTTAGGTCTACGTTGTGTCAATTTGAAATGAAACGAACATTATTATCGTCATCATTAAATTATCACGAATTCACGATAATAATGTTCGTTTCATTTCTTGAGGGATTACAATTATAGGCCTACCTGTAGAAGACAAACAAATTTTGTTTGTGTTCTCCAGGTATTGTAATCCCTCAGCCTCAGGAGACAAACAAATTATGCTAGGAGCTGTTGCATCATCATCATCAGCAGCAGCACCACCACAATTAAATTATTATTATTATTATTATTATTATTATTATTATTATTATTATTATTATATACTATATAGAGACCCAGCAGGCCTTCTGGAGAGCATAATTGTATAATCAGTGCAGCGCCAGAGTGTTTTAAGCATTATTTCATGCAGATGTAAAAACGATTCGTACGCAGGTGTATCTCTGTCTACACTGTGAGCCATAAAAAACCGGGCCACTTTATGTTTAGCTATATCTCTGTCATTTCTTTATCGATTTTAATTTACACTTTTTGCATTATTTTAAACAGGAATCAATACTCTAAAGAGCAGAAATAAACATTATCGATTTAATCCTACATGTATATTAAACTTGTCTTGCGAAACTGAAGACTCTAAAAAACACGTGAGAATCGATCAATGCTGCAGTTTTGCTACTTAAATGCAAACAATTCTTCAGTGCCTTTATTTGTTTAAAGTTTGTGTTCAAAATGACTTCCTTTTTCACGTACACATTTTGCCAAGCGACGTCGCCACTGATCAATTGCAGTGTCAAAAAGATGTTGTTCCAGATCGTTCCAGACGGATACGAGACACTGCCGAAGTTCATCAGTGTTCTGAATGCGCTTTTGGTACACGCGCTGTTCCATAATGGACCAGATGGAATAATCGACTGGATTTAGGTCAGGCGAATTGGGTGGCCATATCTCTGGTCCTATGAAGTATGGTGCATTGCGAGACAGCTAGATACTCAATAATTGTTTCACGAGCCCGATGCGCCGGAGCTGAATCTTATTGGAAAATGAACATGTCGCCAGCAATGTGGCGCATTTGTGGCAACAAGTGTTGTGCTAGCATCACGTCTCGATAATCGTTATGACTAATGCGTCTGACCGTCGTTTGTGTAATTGTGTAAGATTCAGCTCTCTCGCGATTTGTCTGGTTGAAAGATATGTTTCAGGCTTGTCTTCCTGGCTCTGAACCAATTCATTGACAGCGGCGATAATTATTATCTTCAGTTCGCGACGATTTTGGCCGACCACTTCCCGCAGCGCGTTCAACTGAACCGGTAGTTCTCAACTTTCGCAGAAAGTCATCTAATGTTTTTCTTTTCCAATTCTTGTTCGGAAACTCCTTAATTAATCGTCTAGAAGAAGAATTTTTGCATTCCCGCAGATTTTTAATTCAAATTTTATCCTCAAAGCTCAACATTTTAAAATTTTAACTCAAATTTTTCAACCATCAACTTTATTTACATTATGCTGTGAAACGGATATGACGTCATCGCGCAAGTAAATAAGTAAATCGTAGAGATTTAATTTTTCTTTCAAATGACACAAAAACTATAAAAATTGTTAAAATACCAACCGAGATATAGCTAAAAATAAAGTGGCCCGGTTTTTTATGGCTCACAGTGTATTTACGCGACAATGCAGTTAAATTGGCTGTTAGAGACGCATCATCATCATCAACAGGTAGAGGAAGTTAAAGAGACCTTCGTACATCGTTGGACTCTCTAAGGGAGATGTGGGGGAGGGGGGCTGTGATGCCACTTGCGGCTAAAAGTAGGGAGAGGTCCAGAGCAGCTCACTGTGCTGGAGAACATTATACATGACCCCCACACACACACAAAATAGAGGGATTTCAACAACAAAGACAAAAATTCTAGGTAACCCAGTGTGAAAAATTAGAAAGATTGTTTTTCCCAGGCTGAATATTGCCAGGGGGTTTCCACCCCCAGTCTTTCTTAGAGCCCCATAATAATGTATTTTTCACACCCCAATTCCACGTGAAGCATAGTCTAGCCCACACCCAGTTACTTTTCCACAATTCTCACACTGCCATTTACTGTGCGATTGACCGTTTGTGCCTGTGCAAGTGCATATTATGGTAAAGGCAGGGGCACTGTATAGGCATCATTTGTATGTGTGTGTGTGTGTGTGTGTGTAGCTTAAAAGGTCATGACCTCTACCGCCTGCAGGCAGAATTTCAAAGATCACATTTACCCGGTAACTTCTACAGCATTGCATTAAAAAAACTGCAGGTATTGCATGCCGAAAACACCCTCCAAAAATTATAATGAACGCAAAATATGAAGTTACGTGAAAAGAAACTCAAACATCGAGATGTAAGGAAATATATATAATATATGTATTTGTTTTTGTCGCTATTTTGATAACTTTCTCAACAACATTGAGTTATAGAGTCAATAAAAGTCATTAAAAGTCATTACATGTAATTGTAACATAATATCAACAATGAATCAAAAGATATATCTCTCTCTCCTACCGAATTCATTCATTCGTTCACTATGGTGCAAGAAACAAGCAACTTACATATTTTGTACTGAATCACCTTCATACAAGCCAACTAACAAGACTTGCCTCTTTAATTAATACTAACTCGTTAACAAGAAAGTTAGTGTCATACGCCGTTAGCAAGCACCGCGATCATAATTATCAGCCAATTAAATGAATAAATTGTTAAACAAGACGAAAGCAACTAAAATCCTAAAAAGAGATTCTCAGAAAAAAAATAATCAAAAAAATTGTTGATCGGTTGTTAGAAAAAAGTCTGGCACTTCGTAATTGCTAAAACAAACGGCGCAAAAAGAATTCGTCTACAGAGCAAAATTAATCCGCTTTTTCAGCACAAAAAAAACAGCGCGTTCCTTTTCTACGCCACCAAAAAGCCTGCGATCAAGACAATTTTTCCATAGGACAAAAAAATTAAAAATACAATCGTTCCGCCCAAAGATATATAGGCCTACAAGTGCAGGAAAAATTCCTCAGTCTCAATTTGTTTTCAAGTCGGAATATATTTCTTCAGAACTCTCGTATGCAGATAATTATCGCTCACAGTAATTGTACGTATATATATTTATCTGCATCCACACATTAAACAACCTTGTAGAAGCGGCAAGACACATTAATTTTAATTCAGCAGATCAGACATTATTGTACAGACTTACAACTCATGCAAAGCAAATCAATTTAAAAATCATAATATAATATACAATGATGTTGTCAATACTTTCTGCACAGCAAGCATTAAACAATGCCAAGCAGACTTTTGTTCAATATATCAATCTACAAAATTAATACACATAAGTAGAACTTAAAACATCATAAAGTCTTGTGCAATTCTGGAGTCAACGTTTAAACTGTAACTGACTCTCATGGACAGCAGCCATGCAGGG
The DNA here is from genome assembly GCA_945859605.1 of Lumbricus rubellus. NCBI lineage: Eukaryota > Metazoa > Annelida > Clitellata > Crassiclitellata > Lumbricidae > Lumbricus > Lumbricus rubellus. The sequence continues at coordinate 33,699,863 of OX243820.1, forward strand.
CTGTTTTAAGGAATTTTTAGAACTGCACAATTCCTTCTTTCCTTTTCCATCCTCCACAGTAAATTACTTCCAATGAATCCAATCGGAGGACAATGACCATTTTTGCTAGTTTTAACTATACATAAGTGCTTCTACAACTGCACAAATCCATTTAAAACTGCACATTTTGTGTACAACTGCACGTTAAAAAAGCCCTGCATCCATGCACTTATTTTCTAATCTGGATGCCGTCCGGCCACTTATTAGGACAGCACAGCTTAGAAAGGTTACGGTCACCATCCATCCATGCAATTTTATTTTACAATTTACGCACTACAAGAGCGCATTCAGTGAACTCCTGCAACTACGGTATTTGGTCTGGTACCATGATCGATTAGCGTAAAGTAACACGAAATTGGTACAACGTTTCTGGGAGATTCCCCAAATCGTAACGTAACCCAGCTGTGCGTCGATATCAAAAACGTTGAAACGAAAACACAGCTGGGTTACACAGGAGAGAATAATCCAGAAAAGGAGCAACATAAATAGAAGTCACATGATCACGAGAGACTTAAGTTATCGGTTTCTATAATCTCTCTCGAGTCGAAACAGAGATTTAGATGACGACACCATCTTTTTAATACTTCGTATGAGAGAAGAGAGTATGGGCAAGAGGTAAATATTGTTCACACCGCTCCCTTTTTAGGGGGAGTTCGCACCGCTCCCTTTATAAGGGGAGTTCACACAGCTCCCCTTTTAAGGGGAGTTCAAGGTGGCAGTTTAAATCTAAATCAATTAAATCACAATCAGGAACTGTAATTACGACGATTTATATATGGCATAGTATAATAATGTTACAAGTCTCGAACCAGTTCTCCACTAAATAAATTCATAATTTCATATATTAAATTAATAAATTCCATCAATAAAATAGTTATTATCATTTCATCAACATTAAAGTTCGAATATACATTCGAAAATGTTATTTCTGGCAAAATTTACCTTCAGCGAAAAATCAATTAATTGGAAGATGTTAGATTAAAAATAACAACAACGACACACGAGACGACAACAACGTCTAAAACACTACCATATCAAAATTAATTTCTCATCATATCATCTAAAAGGCAAAACCGTCTGCAGAATTGAACCTGAATAATAAAATCAAAACATCCTCAACAAGATCTCTCTTACTCGCTAACTTTCTTTGCAGGCATGTCTGTAAAACGGCGAAAACAGAACATACGACGGCGATGTATGGATGGAAGAAACTACTTAAATACGAGCGACGACAGAATGCATGCTTTACCAATCACCGTGGCTTATAAATACAAGTGCATCTGGTGGACATGGCGGTGGTGTAGCGGTAAGTTCGTCACCTTGTGAAAGAAGGTCGCAGGTTCGAATCTACCTCAAGCGATTGTGATCGATTGCAAAGCGCTACAAAGCCACGGTTCATTTCACAATCAGTGCAAGTGCAAACTGTCCACTCAAACCAATGACAACCCCTTCAAAAATCACACACTCGATGAATCCGTTTTCAAAACTGTCAGTGCAAAAAAATCAAAACACTAGACAGCGCTCTCAGAAGTCTCGCTAATAATGGTTTCTTCACGCAAATAATTAGAGCCCAGATGTGATAGGCGCTTGGACACCGTGCAACTGCGCCACTTGCTCACACAAGTTTAGTCTGACAAATGCCATAAACCCAGGATGGACAATTTTTAATTTTTCCTCACACATGTTACGCAGTGAAAGTTGCAAATTACTAAACAAAAGCACATGTTATCACATATTTTTGCACAACGCTTATCCAAACCGATCAAAGCAACATGATCTCGTAATAAAATAATAATAAAATCTCGACACAAAAACAGATCACCGTATGATCGGTGTTGCTCCGAAAAATCTCTTGATTTGTTTTTTCACTACCGTAAAATCTCAATAATATCAACACAGCTATTTACACGATTCAGGTCTTGTTCATGTTTACAGGTTAACCGATAAAAACGACGGTGACGACGAAAAACTAGCGGATAACAAGTTTGGCATTCGTACAATAATAATTATACTCAAAAAAACAAGCACAGTTTGTTCAATCTCTACAGTTAAAATCACTTTGCGCGTACCACAGCAGATAATAACTGCAAGATTTTTAATCTCATAGACGTAGCGACAAGCTGCATTACGAATACAGTTTCAAAATTAACGACCGTGCAAGAGACAGAGCGAAAACTACAAAAAGCGATAAGGTAACACAGGATCCATTATTGTTCATCAGATATTCATTCACCTTCTCATCACAACACATTGTAATATACATTTTTAAAAAGCGTCTATTTCAATTACATTTTGGAAAAAAATACTAAAACTGACAAATTCAACAATGTTCAGTAACTAACGCATTAAAACCCGCAACATTAACATCAGTTGTTCAGATGTTCCCATCATGCACATGTATGCAATGTACAATTGTACATATTATAACTAAGCACTGTTCTAGTGCTGGCAATTTTGCTCGTTCTCGGGTATTGTAACCGCCCAGTTGAAACCTTCACAGCGTCAGAATTTCGCAAACTGAACAGTTAGTTACCCACTGTTATACACAAAAATATTAAATTTTCTGGACAGTAATTCCATTACACGAATATTGATCTCTTAAGCTAGGCCACTGAGGCAGCCTGGCCTCAGCATACACGCTCTTAGAGCTGGCCAGCCCTTTTCCTGCCATTCAATATCATGCAAATATTTACCAAAAAATACATTGGTCAGTGAAAGTGCGCCGCCAGCATGCTTGCTACAGCCGAGTTGGCTAAGAACGAAAATGTAGCCAAAATCTCGAAATAAAATTCTGCCCTGGCAAGGGTTTCAACCCTAGACTCGCAGCTCAGCATGCTAGCCATAATCTGACAATTGTACACCTTCGTTTAACCAACCGAACATCACGACTAAACCACTTCAGAAACAAAACAAATCAACAATGCCGCAACTATTTCCAAGAAATCTAATACTGTTAAAAAACCAAACTGTCATAATAAACAGTCTTTAAAATGTGTAATCTCATTTTGTTTTGGCTTCGTCAAATCACCGTAAATCCAAAGTAAATTCAATAAACTTTAAAACAACATTCGGAAACATCTGCGAGGGTTAATTTAATTAATATGTCTGATGGCATTATTTCTGCACTTATTAAGAAGCACCCACTATCTAATCACAAAGCACCAAGATTCAGAAATTCTCAAAAATCAGGCCAACAATCTCTTTAAAATCTGACTGTATGCATTCAAAAAAGGACTCATAAGAAACTGCTACGATTAAAGAGTAGTCCACTATTATTTTATGATATGCTTGAACATTTTCCAATGCGTGAAATCGTGGTCTGCAGCCGTGCCCCGTATTTTAATATCGAGTCAGTGAGCAGCACTCTGGACAAAATACACGATCTCATCTCAAGTGCACCTGATGCATCCAAAGACTTTCAAGCATTCCCTCAATTCGTGTTTATTTAATTGGATACAATTCAAAGAATTCTTTCCCCAAAGTGTTTCCCCGAAATTTCCCCCGAAAATGGATTTTCTTACGTTCCCCAAAATGTCTGAGTCTTAAAGAAAAGGATGAAACACCCAACCAAACGTATCTATAATTTCACTTCAATAGCATCAAGGAATCAACAACAAGAGCAGCTTGCACGTGGGGTCTAAAATATTTCAGCAATTTACACTGCACTGCTTACAGTTATTTCCCTAATTTATCAGACAGAAAATGTTGGCGCACAAACAGCCAAAAGAAATTTTGAACCATGCATCAGTACTTTTACAATCACCACCTTTTTACCCTCCACTGCAGAAAACACGTATAGCAACCCGGTTCAAGCCACGATCAAAATATTCAGAACACGTACACAATTTTCGGTTTTCAGCATTACAAGCACAACAGAAGATTACAACCTTTCGCCGCAGAATCCAACCAGAAAAAACTAGCGCAACAAACAAAGACGAGTTACAAAATGATTAAAAAGATTCTAGAGCTGAGCTTTTCCGTCGCCGACGACGACGACGAGAAATGATTCACCAGTTTTGCAATTAGAACGAAATGGCACGGATTATTAGAACAACGCGCTGTTCTGAACAACAATCATTTCCGCTGAAAACCGTCGTAGACTGCTCGAACGATGACGCTGGTTGATCAAATTCCTTATGGCGGACGTTTCTTGACCAGGGTTACACTGTTTGATGAAGACCTTCGTCGTCCCCTCACAGCAGAATATCCATCATCTGCATGTCGAGGAAGTCTCTACCCAGCTCCAAATCATCCTAGAACCAAACGAAACAGCATGCATAAACATCCTTAACTCTTCAGCAACCAGCTACATATGTTTCGTATGTAGTTTAGCACGCGCCGGTCGTTATAGGGTTAATCTGATCAGATCCACAAACCCTAGAAGAAGCTTGCTACCGATGACGCAATATCAACCAATCAATCAGAATTTATATAGCACCTTCAAAGATCAATACTTGGAGGCGCTTGTGGCCCAGGCCAAGCGAAAAAGTCGTTTTCAACAGTCGGTAAGACACGGGTGAAAAGGACAGAAAACACTTCAACTCAGCGGTTGCCAATGAAATCACTATAATTTCCAAAGTAGTGGTGACCCGATTTTGATGTCGTTTATTTTGTTTGATACAGAATAATATCCATCTCCTGCCCAGCAGACTAGCAGAATAAACAGGCAATGGCTTTTGAGAATTTTGATGACACTAACATTCAGAAAACAATTTTTACTTGATTTTCCCACACCATACAAATGGAAGCATCAAACAAGTATAACTTTAGTGCACGAAAAGTTTTTAAAAAACTATTGCAGAATATGACTGAATATAAAGGTCAGAAACCAGCAAGTGAACCAAACTGCATTGGATCGGATAAGATTCGATCCGATGCTAAAACCCAAACTGCATTGGATCGGATAAGATTCGATCTGATGCTAAAACCCAAACTGCATTGGATCGGATAAGATTCGATCCGATGCTAAAACCCAAACTGCATTGGATCGGATAAGATTCGATCCGATGCTAAAACGCAAACTGCATTGGATCGGATAAGATTCGATTCGACTTACGGTCAACGTCGAGACGAGTTCGTCGCTGTCCATCGACATCGGTTCGACGGACGACGGGTCGTTGAGCGACGCCATGTCGAGCGCACCTAACGACCCGGGTCGTTGGTTCATGCCGAAGTCGCACACCTGATGCTTCTGCTGCGCAAGGTGCTGCTGCTGCTGCTTCTTCTGAAGGCTGCCTGAAGAAAGAAAAAGAAAACACACCAGATGTAGGATGGTTCTTGTTAAGAAAATAATTACAATGCAAGTGATAACAAAGGTTGTTAGTATAATAGCCCTCTCTTTTTTCATCCAGACCTGGGAGGACTCGCCCCGTCTGACACTTGCAATAAAAATCACAAAAGTGCAACTTAAAAGGTGTTTTGTTATTCAAGACAGCTGCATCATGCCACAGGGCTGGCAAAAGTTATCCAGCGACAGCCTGGATATGAATATTGTACTGTATGTAGGCAGTGTAGGGCCTGAGCAAATCCTTTACTCACAATTGCTCAGCACTATCAAGTGACGCTTAGCCGCTACATAAATGCAAAACAACAAAACCAAGACATAAACACCGGCAACAAAAACAAAACTCATCAGTACAACATTAACGTCAACAACAACACCAACAAAATTAATGGAAAAAAATTAACACCCCCAAAAATTTACGAAAAAAAATAACAGCAACAAACACATCAATAGCAACAAAAACAACAATGGCAACAAAAATAACAATAGTACCAAAAACAAACAAAATAACAACATCAAAAACAACAGCAGCAACAAAACAACAATAAAAAGTAACAAAAAGAGAACATCCATAAAAATGCCAGCAATGAAAAAAACCACAATAGCAATAAGAACAACAACAGCAGCAACACAAACAGTAGCAACAAAAACAACAACTAAAAGAACACTAGCAAGAAAAATAACAATAGCACCCAAAAAACATTAGCAACAAAAAAACATCAACAAAATCAACAACAGCACAAAATATATGCGTGAGGTCTTGCACTGGCTTCCTTTCCCGCAGCGCATCTCATTTAGGATTGCATCTTTGGTGCGGCGATGCTTATCAGGCTGGGCACCCTTTTATCTGTGTGAGCTTTGTCTTCATCTTTCCACTTGCATAGGCCACCGCGCACTGCACTCTGCTGTCCATGGTGACTTAATGGTTCCTTTCACCCGCGCTGCAAAAATGCAGAGGCGTTCGTTCTCTGTGGTTGGTTGGTCCAATGACCTGGAATGGACTTCCCTTGACTATGCGACACCTCTCAAGCTGTTCTCAATTTCACAAACTGTTGAATACTGTTTTTTCGCTTGATCTCGGCCGAGAGCGCCTCTGAGTAGGTACCTTGAAGCAACGCTATATAAATTACGATTGATTGATTGAAAACCAACAACAACAGCAGCAACACAACAACAACAGTGCTCAACACGAACAACAGCAGCAACACGAAGACCACCAAAACCAACAACAACAGCAACAGAGAGCAGCAACACAACAGCAGATTAGTCGTCGTTACTCAGGTCGTGTCGGTCGAGTATGTCGACGTTTCCGAGGAAGTCCTCCGGCGTTCGAGGCAAGCTGTAGCAGTTACCGAGTCCACTGTCTCCGCTGTTCTGCCGCGCGTGCATGTCCGATGATCCCAAGACGGTCTGACCAAGGAACGGGTCAACGCCGCTGATGTTCAGCTGCTGCTGCTGCTGCATCGCCTGCTGCTGCTGCTGCTGCTGCTGCTGGGGAACCATGAGATTCGATGCAACCAGTCCCGATAGACTGTCTCCCTGGCCGGCGCCCGACTGCAGCATCTGCTGAGTCATCAGTTCCTTGATCAACATCTGCTCCTGTTGCAAATCAAACAACATTTTTGTATGTAATTCATATAAAGTATTTATGTAGCGCATTTAAAAATGCACTCTCAACACCTGCAAAGGATAATCAACTGTTCGCTTTTTTATAATATGCGTCTACTAACGTTTCCTTGCACACAGGCACAGAGTCTACAGGGTGATGCAGCTATTGGCTGAAGCACAGACATGGTAAGAGTAACCTAACAATTAATCAAGACCTTGATCAGTTGTTTTACCATACATGTGCAACAAAGCAACGTCAATTCGCTCGTATGCAACCGCCGTTGTGAGCAACCGAATCCCAAAACCCTTCACAAGCAAAGTTCTGCTTCTACAATAAACGTCAATTCTCCTCCAAGCAACTGTTGATCTATGCAACAAAACAACATTGTTTGCTTAAATGCAACGGTTGTAAATAGGACAAAATTCACGATCGGACAACCAGACTGAACAAACGTTGAAGCAGTTGCAAAATTACCGCTAATAATAATCTGAAAAAATTCAATAAAAAACAGAAACATGCAAACCCTATATGCAAACATGAAACATTCACATAAATTTAGAATAACAATTCAGATTTAAAATGATTAATATTGACAATGCTCATTAAGCCTTTAAATGTAGGTCTTAACTTGCTCTCATTGGACTTCGGCCTACTGAATATCCTTCACAGCTGTGATAAAAATACAACTACAAATTTATCCGATTTAAAGAATGCACTGCAAAAAATTACTTCACAATCACAACATGAACCGTAGCAGATACACCTGGCCACCTGCAGGCCTGATACGATAAGAAAATCATACCCAACGACAGATAGATAGACAATCCTGATTACAATCTTATCACATATCGATCGCGAAACATCATGCCGTGAACCGACAGGTAAAAGCAAAGACTTTGGCAAAACAAGTAGAACTCTCCAGAATAATATATTCAGACTTTGGTACGTTCAACGTTTATTAATAGTCGGACTCACTTACCTGTTACGGCTATTTATAAGAGTCGCTTTTTGTGGGTCAAGAATGCTCAGAAAAACAGAGAAATTGTCAGAGAGAAAAGTCGGTGTTTTAGCATTTCAGAAATAGTGAGCGCAGCAATACGTACGAGAATAGATTTTACAGTGGCACCGTGAAAAACAGTTGGGCATTGCCGTTATTAGACAGAACAAAACAATAATACTTTGCCATGATCTACAATATAGCACAGTACAATAGGCCTACATTATGATGCAATATTGCAATACAGTTGGTTGTACCCATTGGTTTTCTACTCTGGTAGTTCTGCAAAAGCCTGTGCATCTAGCTTGACATCACTAGGTGCAACCATACATTGAAGCCTAGTGCACTCATTCATCAGTCATTCGTTCGAGAATTTTTATAACAACTCTTCCAGGGGACTACTCAGAAGTGCTCCCGACTCCACCCCAGCAAAAAAGTACAGTTTTAAGTTGAGAAAAATGCTTCATGGTGACGGCACTATAGAAGTCATAAGATTAGATTAGGTTTTACCAATCAGCAACAGACTTCTTGTACGACAAATCTGGATTCAAATCCGAAGCAGTGAGGATGTGGGCAAAACGTTTTGCCTATCAGTCAAAGCAAAATTACATGGGTCAAAAAAGATCAACTGTTCAGTAGTTGCACTGTAGGGAAATGGAAAAATTGTCATGGACGAAAGAGAAGGAGAAGGGGGAACAGAAACAAACAGAGATCTATATAAAGGCGCCTAGAATGAACACAGAGCAAAACAAGTAAGACATGTATGGGAAAACAGAGAAATAGAGAAGAACAAAGGTACAGAAGTAGAACATTCAGGAACATACATGTATGTAAGCTGCACTAATTTAGAATAGAGTCAGTCATAAAAGCAGAATGTTTTCTGAATGGTGCTTAGAAGTAAGCATAAAAGGTGCATAATTAATTAATGCAATGAGATGGAAGTAGCACTTCCACATAAACATGAAAGATTTCTAATAAGTGCTAAACACATGATCTGATGCACATAATTATGCACTTGGAATAATCCAGTGAAAATAAGCACAAAGTAAAAAAGTAGCTCAGTTCCTAACTCAGGAACATGTAAGAAGCAGGAATAAAGATACACAGAGGTACAGGAAAACACAGGTACAGGGAACACAGGTACATAGGAACACAATCACTGGTACATAGGAACACAAGCACAGACAAACACAAGCACAGAGGAACACAGGTACAATGACTCACAGATGAGCAAAGGATCACCGGCATAATGGAACGTAAGGAAATACGTGTACACAGGAACAATACGAACACATATAAAAAAGATCATAGCAACAATGAATCTGAGAGGAAAAAATGCAAAAAAAAAATAAAAACAATACAGGTCATAAAACAAAGGAAGACACAGGTTCAAAGAAAGACAGATTATTTAGTGATGAGAAGAGCATCTCCATCCCTTCACAACAACTGGTGATTACAAAAACGAGGCACGCAATGTAACCGGAAACAATAAAGGAAAATAAATGTGCCGAAATATAAAAACACCAAAAACGCAATGATGGAAAGCAACACAAAATGACACAAAAGAAGAATTAATAGAAAACCATCTGAAATGAGAGCTGACAGAAAATCTGCCAAGCATTAACAGTTCATAACTTATCTCTAATTTCGAACCCCGACCGCTTTTTTCACTGCCCAACTCATACACCACTAGACTATTGGCAAGCACAGAAAATATACATAAACATTAAACACACACATTTATAAGTGCTACACACACACACACACACATATATATATATATATATATACACACACAAATTATACACACACACATACAAATGTCACAGAGAGCTACAAGCATATGACAGGCATTGGACAGTAGACATTGAACAGACGACAGCGAACGAGATCATAAAATGAATATTTAGATCCGCCAAAGTTGATGATTCACAACCATTAAACCTTTTAAAGCGATGCCAGCTTATGCTTAGTAATAAATGCGTGAAAGCAAATTGACATTTAAATCGAAACAGCTAATTAAAACGTTTAATTAAAGCAGAGTTTTCTCAGCAGGTGGTGGCAACCTTATTTCAATTCCACGCTTTGGCGCCTTTAATCTGCCTTTCTATTTTAATTTAATTCTTTTGCACTTTCAGCAAAGTTAATCAAAGTTGATAATCAAAATGGCTGCACTTACAAGCAATTTAAAAGCGTTTTGCCCCTAATTTTAATGATAAAACTGAAGTGAATTTATGAATCATTAAAGCGTTTGTGTATATTTTCCGCAACATTACTAATTAAAAAATTATTTAAAATGAAACTTCTGACCAGGTACACACTTGAATTAACTTAAGTGAGTTCAATTTTTTAAAGTGTTTGAAATTACCATTCATTTATTTTTGGTGCATATTTACATGATAATAATAATAAAAATAATAATAATAATATATAACACAAGTATGTAAAAAGACTCTAATAGTCAAGCTGTTGCATCATGATCAGATATGAACTTTTACTCCGCTCAAAGCAGAATTTAATGAATGAGGAAAAATACGATTACAGAAGCAAACTGGCAAATTTTCTAATTTATGCTGGCATGATGCAATAAATAAATTCTTACGCAGAATAAAAAAATCACAGCCATATGAAGAAATAAAAGTGTTCAACCATTTACCAAAAACACAAAAGAAAGCAATCAGGTTGTAAATATGAACTTACAAAAACAATCTCTGCAAACAAATTATATACAGAAATAGACAGACAAAAGAATTACAAACAGTCCAACTAAAGACTAACATAAATATGCAAAAGAATTACACAGACAATGAATTACACAGGCAAATAATCACACAAACAAAAGAATTACACAGACAAAAAATTACACAGACAAAGAATTACACAGACAAAAGAAAATAATTTTACACAGACAAAAGAATTTCACAGACAAAAGAATTACACAGACAAAAGAATTAAACAAAAGAATTAAACACACAACGAAATTACACACACAAAATAGCTAAACAAGAAGTAAAATAATAGCTTAAACGAACGAATAGCACCGGGAAAAAAACACCAAACAATGAACTCGGCCAAAAAAATAAAAAACAATCCACCAAAAACAAAACCGCAGAAACAAAACCCAGAAATTCCCCGCACTGTAACGAAGCTGCACCGATCTCTGGTTCTCCCGCGAGAACATAAAACAAACCCCCAGAAATGCAAACAAACACAACGCAGAGCGTCTAAAACAGTGATATTATCCTGCACACGCCGTACACCGCTGATCGTAGTACTAAGACAAGTCGTCCGTCGTGTATCTGATAAGACGCTGGTTTCCCGACTTACCTGGCAACGTCTATTATCTCTGTGCGCATGTAAAGCGAACAGAACACAATCTCTTATTGGAATAGAAAGTTTTTCTTATCCTTCAGAACAATAACTGCAATGACATATGTCTTTGTCTGCCGGTACAAATATATGCTCGAAATTAGTGGATTCAGGAAGCATGCTTCAACTTTCTAAAGTCTGTGCAATGTGTAAGGAATCACTTCTAAAGGACTGTCATTTCCACTAATTTCTTCGCTATATAGTCATCTCTCATTCCATGTCAGCGTTCAATACTTCTTTTGAATTTATAAAACCTAGCAAAGAGATCTAGAAGAGGCCTCTCCAACTCTCGAACATCTACGTAATACAATACACTACAAGAACAAAATGTAAAAGCTGCACAATGATGGATTACTTATAAAATCAATGCTCGTAATGAATTAAAATTTCTCACGATCAAAAAAAGCATATCATAACTGCTCCCTGCTTAACTCAAAGGCAGAAATAATCTCCCAAGACTTCTAAATTCTTCAAAAATTTTAATTTTTTTAGCATACCCTAGTATCGTAATTAAATTTTCTTGTGCAGGCAACAACCTCTTAAAGCATCAATATCTTTCAAAAATCTCTACAATTCTTTGCATTTGGATCTTAACCCTACGCGCCTCAATTCCGCACACTACAATGAGGACTAAATTCATAAAAGGACGAGGGGTTATATAGAAACCACTGATAAATTCTGCGCAAACGTTTGACGTACCCTTCGATTGTTTTCGTCCTGCTCGCGAGCGAGTCTCTCGCGTTCCTTGTGCAGCTTCTGAAGCTCGAGTCGGATCTGATCGGCGACGCACATCACCCGCATCGGTTGCTGCTGCTGCTGTTGCTGCTGCTGCTGGTTCATCGGTGACAGCATCGCGGGTGATGCTCGCATCTGTGCGTTCGTCTGCACCTGCTTCATCAGACACTGGTTCTGTTGCTGCTGCTGCTGCTGCTGTTGTTGTTGCTGTTGTTGTTGTTGTTGCAGAAACTGTTGCTGCTGTTGCTGTTGTTGCTTCGCCAGGTGGCCGGCCTGCTGGACAACGGCCGGTTGCACCTGTTGTTGTTGTTGTTGTTTGGCCATCGGGTTCGACTGGGACAGCTGCGAGAGGGACCCGTGCTGGGATCCTGGTTGCTGCTGCGGCTGACCACCGGGACTCACCTTCAGCGCCCCCGGCTTCTGCAGGTGCCTCGCTGCAACAAAGAGAAATTTACGTGAAATGTAAAGTAACAGAGAATCTATAGATAGCAGTGCTACAAAAATCGCTAAAACTTATGGCATTGACCTTGCTCATTTTTTACGCAATTGATCCGGTGACAGCCTTCACCATAGCTGCGTGAGATACAAGTGCTAGAAACTCGAAGAGAAGCAGTGAGTTGTTCTGAGCTGCTTTTTAACGGAAGAAAGTGAATTTGAGTTAGAAAGCGAGAGCAGTCTAAGCCAATTCCATCCTGTGGGTGCAGAGCCATGATGGTATGCATGCGAGAACATTACTGTTCTGCATCGGGGTTCAGATAAAAGACTCGTACTTGATGATCGCAGGAAACAAGGAGGAATGTCAGGGATAGTAGTGAGACAGAAGTGAGTTAGTAGAGATAGTAGTGAGATAGTAGAGATAGTAGTGAGATAGTAGTGAGTTAGTAGAGATAGTAGAGATAGTAGTGAGATAGTAGTGAGATAGTAGTGAGATAGTAGTGAGTTAGTAGTGAGATAGTAGTGAGTTAGTAGAGACAGAAGTGAGTTAGTAGAGATAGTAGTGAGATAGTAGTGAGTTAGTAGAGATAGTAGTGAGATAGTAGAGATAGTAGTGAGATAGTAGAGATAGTAGTGAGATAGTAGAGATAGTAGTGAGTTAGTAGAGATAGTAGTGAGATAGTAGAGATCATAGATGTAAAAAACGATGAAAATAAAATAAAAAACGGTAAAAAACGACGTTTTTTTCAAAAAAATAAAAAACGACAAAAAAACGATAAAAAACGGAAACGGAAAATAATTTGACTTTGCTACATCTAAAACCGCATTTTACCCTTGAAAACCTTGATTAGGAACCTACTACACGCAGGCTATCTCTTAAATGATGATGTTAAACGATGAAATAATGACTTTAGTTAGCTAAATCCTTGAGAGTTGGCGGAAAACATAAGGAATATCAGAAAAAATTAAAATTAAGTGAAATAATAACAGAAAGTAAATGAATAAATAAAGATAAAGAAATAATAAAAAACGATAAAAAACGATGGAAAAAAAACGACGTTTTTTGGGAGAGAATAAAAAACGGAATTTTTTTCTTTACAACTATGGTAGAGATAGTAGTGAGATAGTAGTGAGTTAGTAGTGAGATAGTAGTGAGTTAGTAGAAAGATAGTAGTGAGTTAGTAGAGATAGTAGTGAGATAGCAGAGAGATAGTAGAAAGATAGTAGTGAGTTAGTAGAGATAGTAGTGAGATAGCAGAGAGATAGTAGAAAGATAGTAGTGAGTTAGTAGAGATAGTAGTGAGATAGCACAGAGATAGTAGAAAGATAGTAGTGAGTTAGTAGAAAGATAGTTGTGAGTTAGTAGAGATAGTAGTGAGATAGTAGTGAGTTAGTAGAGATAGTAGTGAGATAGTAGTGAGTTAGTAGAGATAGTAGAAAGATAGTAGTGAGTTAGTAGAGATAGTAGTGAGATAGTAGTGAGTTAGTAGAGATAGTAGTGAGATAGTAGTGAGATAGTAGTGAGATAGTAGTGAGTTAGTAGAGATAGCTATAGTAGAAAGATAGTAGTGAGTTAGTAGAGATAGTAGAAAGATAGTAGTGAGTTAGTAGAGATAGTAGTGAGATAGTAGTGAGTTAGTAGAAAGATAGTAGTGAGTTAGTAGAGATAGTAGAAAGATAGTAGTGAGTTAGTAGAGATAGTAGTGAGATAGTAGTGAGTTAGTAGAGATAGTAGTGAGATAGTAGTGAGATAGTAGTGAGATAGTAGTGAGTTAGTAGAGATAGCTATAGTAGAAAGATAGTAGTGAGTTAGTAGAGATAGTAGAAAGATAGTAGTGAGTTAGTAGAGATAGTAGTGAGATAGTAGTGAGTTAGTAGAGATAGTAGTGAGATAGTAGTGAGTTAGTAGAGATAGTAGTGAGATAGTAGTGAGTTAGTAGAGATAGTAGAAAGATAGTAGTGAGTTAGTAGAGATAGTAGAAAGATAGTAGTGAGTTAGTAGAGATAGTAGAAAGATAGTAGTGAGTTAGTAGAGATAGTAGTGAGATAGTAGTGAGTTAGTAGAGATAGTAGAAAGATAGTAGTGAGTTAGTAGAGATAGTAGAAAGATAGTAGTGAGTTAGTAGAGATAGTAGAAAGATAGTAGTGAGTTAGTAGAGATAGTAGTGAGATAGTAGTGAGATAGTAGTGAGTTAGTAGAGATAGTAGAAAGATAGTAGTGAGATAGTAGTGAGTTAGTAGAGATAGTAGAAAGATAGTAGTGAGTTAGTAGAGATAGTAGTGAGATAGTAGTGAGATAGTAGAAAGATAGTAGTGAGTTAGTAGAGATAGTAGTGAGATAGTAGTGAGATAGTAGTGAGTTAGTAGAGATAGTAGAAAGATAGTAGTGAGTTAGTAGAGATAGTAGTGAGATAGTAGTGAGATAGTAGAAAGATAGTAGTGAGTTAGTAGAGATAGTAGTGAGATAGTAGTGAGATAGTAGAAAGATAGTAGTGAGTTAGTAGAGATAGTAGTGAGATAGCAGAGAGATAGTAGAAAGATAGTAGTGAGTTAGTAGAGATAGTAGTGAGATAGTAGTGAGTTAGTAGAAAGATAGTTGTGAGTTAGTAGAGATAGTAGAAAGATAGTAGTGAGTTAGTAGAGATAGTAGAAAGATAGTAGTGAGTTAGTAGAGATAGTAGAAAGATAGTAGTGAGTTAGTAGAGATAGTAGTGAGATAGTAGTGAGTTAGTAGAGATAGTAGTGAGATAGTAGTGAGTTAGTAGAGATAGTAGAAAGATAGTAGTGAGTTAGTAGAGATAGTAGAAAGATAGTAGTGAGTTAGTAGAGATAGTAGAAAGATAGTAGTGAGATAGTAGTGAGTTAGTAGAGATAGTAGAAAGATAGTAGTGAGTTAGTAGAGATAGTAGTGAGATAGTAGTGAGTTAGTAGAGATAGTAGTGAGATAGTAGTGAGTTAGTAGAGATAGTAGAAAGATAGTAGTGAGTTAGTAGAGATAGTAGAAAGATAGTAGTGAGATAGTAGTGAGTTAGTAGAGATAGTAGAAAGATAGTAGTGAGTTAGTAGAGATAGTAGTGAGATAGTAGTGAGTTAGTAGAGATAGTAGTGAGATAGTAGTGAGTTAGTAGAGATAGTAGAAAGATAGTAGTGAGTTAGTAGAGATAGTAGAAAGATAGTAGTGAGTTAGTAGAGATAGTAGTGAGATAGTAGTGAGTTAGTAGAGATAGTAGAAAGATAGTAGTGAGATAGTAGTGAGTTAGTAGAGATAGTAGAAAGATAGTAGTGAGTTAGTAGAGATAGTAGAAAGATAGTAGTGAGTTAGTAGAGAGATAGTAGAAAGATAGTAGTGAGTTAGTAGAGATAGTAGTGAGATAGTAGTGAGTTAGTAGAAAGATAGTTGTGAGTTAGTAGAGATAGTAGAAAGATAGTAGTGAGATAGTAGTGAGTTAGTAGAGATAGTAGTGAGATAGTAGTGAGTTAGTAGAGATAGTAGTGAGATAGTAGTGAGTTAGTAGAGATAGTAGAAAGATAGTAGTGAGTTAGTAGAGATAGTAGAAAGATAGTAGTGAGTTAGTAGAGATAGTAGTGAGATAGTAGTGAGTTAGTAGAGATAGTAGAAAGATAGTAGTGAGTTAGTAGAGATAGTAGTGAGTTAGTAGAGATAGTAGAAAGATAGTAGTGAGTTAGTAGAGATAGTAGTGAGATAGTAGTGAGATAGTAGAAAGATAGTAGTGAGTTAGTAGAGATAGTAGTGAGATAGTAGTGAGATAGTAGAAAGATAGTAGTGAGTTAGTAGAGATAGTAGTGAGATAGCAGAGAGATAGTAGAAAGATAGTAGTGAGTTAGTAGAGATAGTAGTGAGATAGTAGTGAGTTAGTAGAAAGATAGTTGTGAGTTAGTAGAGATAGTAGAAAGATAGTAGTGAGTTAGTAGAGATAGTAGAAAGATAGTAGTGAGATAGTAGAAAGATAGTAGTGAGTTAGTAGAGATAGTAGTGAGATAGCAGAGAGATAGTAGAAAGATAGTAGTGAGTTAGTAGAGATAGTAGTGAGATAGTAGTGAGTTAGTAGAAAGATAGTTGTGAGTTAGTAGAGATAGTAGAAAGATAGTAGTGAGTTAGTAGAGATAGTAGAAAGATAGTAGTGAGTTAGTAGAGATAGTAGTGAGATAGTAGTGAGTTAGTAGAGATAGTAGTGAGTTAGTAGAAAGATAGTTGTGAGTTAGTAGTGAAATAGTAGAGAGATAGTTGTGATTTGGTAGTGAGATAGTAGAGAGATAGTTGTGAGTTAGTAGTGGGATAGTACATAGTAGAGCTATAGTAGTGAGTTAGTAGCAAGATAGTATCTACTCAGTGAGTTAGCAGTGAGTTAGTATGGCCTATACATGACTCGAGCACAACTGTACATGTGCACAGTGCACGAATTTCAGTCAATGGAGAAAACACTACTCAATTATATATTAAGTCTCAAATCATCAAACAAAGTCCAAATATATCAACAGCTAAACAAATCAGTTCTTAAAAACTCAAGATTTTAGCTCACGCAGTGAAAACGTGCTTCCGAAACCAACCCAAAGCCACATTAATATTAATCAGCCTAACGTTACTGAATAGCAAAGTTTCAGCCAGAGAGAGAGCGTGGGTGTAGATAGCAGAGTGAGGCACATGAGCAATTGAGCAGTCGTTGAGCACGTTTACCAAGAACGATGGTTCCAAAGTTCAACTACAAGGACGTCAATTATTTAGTCCCCACAAATCAGATCACAGTGAACTTAAAAACGTCATCGAAAAATGTCATCGCTGCAATTAAATTGCAATTTAAAACTTACATTGCACCAATGCCTAACCATAACCACAAATTTTATTGCTTCATGTAGCAAGTTAATTCTCAACATATAGGAAACAAATTTTTAAAGAAACATAAGACAAAATGAATAGAGATCCACCCTCAAGGGACCGAAAGTCCCGATAACAGGGTTATCCAAGTACACAACTGTTTAATATAATGTGAGAAGATTCCCATTTTTTTATAACTTAACAAATTAATTAACTATGACTCAAGAAATTAACAAAAGTTAAGCGTTAGTGCGTGTCCGCATTCGATATACAGTACATCAAATAGAAAACTTATAAGCAAGGCATGTGTGCCGAAGTCAAATGATAGCATACCAGCGCTAAGCCATAATAAGGTAACATAGCCAGAAGTTTAGTCAGCAAGACAAGATGGAGGGTGGCTTTTCAGCATCACCGTGATTGGACTTGGAGCGCCTCTGAGTAGCTTTACTGAAGAGGTGCTATATAAATTCCTGAAATGAATAAATGAATGAAAACGTTAGAGCTACTTACGCAGTCGTGGGTCGTACCAACTGGTCGTCTTATTGTTGTGGTTGATGTAGTAAATGTCTCCCTCCGCGGTCACCCCCTGCTCCCAGCCGGGCGGAAGGGCCCCGAGGCTGGCCGCGTTGACGTCGCCCCCACCGACCCCCTGTTGGGCGAGGCCCCCTGCCTGCGTTGTGCCACCGTTGACCTGCTTGTTGCCCTGACCGCCTCCTAAAATGGCGGCGTTGACGTCGTGCGGCTTACACTGATCCTGCTGTTGTTGCCAGGCATTCGTATTCTGACTACAGAAAAGAAATAAACAAGCAATATAATAATAATTATTATTATTTAGCACATTATGCCTGTGTTTGTCAGGCGTTCACTGTTCATCACGCACAGTTAATTGATGTTGCACTGTTTGAAACGGAAATAAATGACAGTTTCAATAATAATAATAATAATAATAATAATAATAATAATATACAGCTACAGTTCAGAGTTTCTCAGAGTTTCTTACAAATGTGACCCGTCATGACCAAGCATAAATTGATGGTGATGAGCAAAATAAACAGGCTACTGCAGAGCGCTACAGTTCAGGGCTTCTCAGAAATAAGCATATTTCAACCATGCCATCTGCTGAATGGAAGGTTGAGCGCACCTTTTGGAGGGTATCGGTCACAGTGCATATTCCACACAAAAATGCTGGGCCAAAAATGAAAGGTGTGAAAAAACCAAAGTGCGGTTAAACACAGAAATTTTTTAGTTATCATATCATTATCAATATAAACATTTTCTGAGTGTTGCTGATTTGCCTGACTGCCTGTTTCTCTGCCTGCCTGTCTCAGTGTCTGCCTGCCTTTCCTCACCTGTCTGTCCCTCCTTCATCTTCAAAGCAACCTTTAATACCGAAACACATCTTTTTGATCCCAACCAGACAAGCTATATCCATCCAAACGAAACGTCAAGTACACGTAGCAGGTAGTGATACCAAGCAACGTTTTTTTTCTCGTTTCTCTTATGCACCAAACATATCTACTGTTTAAACAGACGTGGAGAGCATGAGAGAGACCAAGGCTGAAGTGGAAAACTACTGGAAGGGGTTAAGGCGTCTCTCGTGGTCTGGTATATAAAGGATTTTGAAACATCAGAATAGATCAGGGTGCCTTTGTTACACAATCAACCACAGAATGTGAATCCAAGGTTCGGAAATTCTGCTTTCATGGAAAGATGTCATTAGATTTTTAATATGTGCATAGACACAAACCTAAAGATACAATATTTATTATTGAAATCTACATCATTCGGTACACACAAACACACACACACACACGCACACAAACATACACACACAAACAAACAGACACATGCTCTCACAGACACACATACTTATACATAACTTATCCCTTAATACATAAATATGCATGTATTGTATACTTTGCATAGTATAGTGTATACATATGTACCAGCTCTACATGCTCATACACATTCAGTTATCAGTTCTTTGCATATCGCATTTAATAACTAGCTCAGCATATATACCATACATATATGTATTATGTATATGTATAATTGCATATAATATATATACCATATATTATACATATACACTACAGTACAGCCATCATATAACAAATGCATATATATATATATTATATATATATATATATATATATATTATGATAATTATTTAAACACAGCAACACTTCAGACATTAAATCTTTAGGAGAGTGACTGTTACAGAGACCTGCATACATGTATTAATCATGTGCAGTTAAGGCAACCATTAAGCACTACCTCCCCCACCCCCAAAACCACCCTCACCACCACCTCCTCTCCCGTTAGCCACCCAAGGGTGAACCCATCAAAGAGGTTCCTGTTACCATTAGCAACCGGATTACACAAGAAATCCTTAGGACGGGATAAACCCAGCACACACAGTCACGGACATCAAAGCCCTCCAGGGTAACACATGACCTTCTGTCAATTGGATAAATGTATGGGAGTTTATGGGTACCCCTTCCCCCACTCATGAGCCGCCCTCCCCCCCCCCACCAATTTCAAGAACAGTGGAGTCACCCCACCCGGGCAGCCCCTAAAGATGTGGAATAGGTTCTAATTAAGTATTAGATATTAAATTTAAATTGCACAGAATTATGTGGCCAACTGTACTTGTATTGAGATGATGAAATTGACAGGTCTACTCATTAAAAGAGAGCAGAGATCCACCCCATGTCCCATTTGTGGGGTGCCGTGGTGTAGTGGTGGCGTCGTTGCCTTGGAGCCGGAAAGTTCGAGGTTCGAATCCACCTCACCGCGTATAAGGACCTTGGGCAAGTCCTTCACGGACACTTGCTCAGTGCTTCGGCGTGAAACTCCGATAAAGTGTCCGCTCTGCATTCGGGAGCGCCTCTGAGTAGAGAGAGCTTGAAGGAGCGCTATAACAGGTGCACATACAATGTCCAGCATCTAAAAGAATTGTATCAAAAAGACGTATCAACCAAGAGCAAAAGATCCCCAAGAATCAGATTGAATTGAAAAGACCATCGAAAAACTCTTGTCGATTTGGCAAGCATGACGAAAATAGCAGATCTAAATGAATGGCACACTGGTGCCACTCCATAGCCATGCAACGGAAAGACTTCTAAGGAACTGACTTAACAACTGCTTAATGATCTGGAGCAAACGGCAAATAGCACTGTGGTCTAGACACGACAGGGAGAGAGAGAAACAGAGGGACAGGGAGAGAGAGACACACAGGAAGAGAGAGACAGAGGAAGAGGGGGACACAGGAAGAGAGGGACAGGGAGAGAGAGGGCCAGGGAGAGAGAGAGGAACGGACGGACAGCAGCAGCAGGAAACCCTTTTCCAACACATCAACGGTCGGATTTGTTTACAACAAGTCAGACATTAATCTTATTCAGACGATTCGCCCAAACATCGGGAAAGTGCAAGGCTGAGAAAGAGAACATGATCAAGGCCTGGCAGAGACAAGAAAGGAACTGAGCAGTACAAGTAGTACACACACGCACCACACACACACGCACCACACACACCTACACACACACACACACACACACACACACACACACACCACACACCACACACACACACACACACACACACACACACACACATGCACACATCTACACACACGCACAAGGTCACTGACGAAAGGATAGGTGAGATACAGGGCAGCAATACTCAGGGACAGACCAAGGAAAGAGACTGCTAACATGACAGAGTAATATTGAGATATACAGAGGGCAATATAACAAGACATAGAATGTCATAGAGGGTAATACAGAAATATGCATACAGTTACATGTATATAGAAGGACGCAAAATGCACACAATGAGTAATGCAGAGAGGTAATTATGGTACTATGGAAAGATACACAAGGTAACAGCAATGGATACACGGCAGGTAATTAATACAAGCAGACTTGATACACAGGTTCTGCACCAGAGATTAAGCCAAAGGTGAGGCTTAGTAAAAGGCAAGAAATGTCATAAGGAAATCTGAGCTTCACTGAGCCAACAAAAACACTTAATTGATTACAATCAATTACAATCAGTCACAATCAATCACAATCAGTCACAATCAATCACAATCAATTACAATCAAATCAATCAAAGAAAGAAACTTGGAAGGAAATGAACGGGTCCCATTGTTTTGAGATTTGCAGAACAATGGGACCAGTTCAGAAACCTCAATCTGCAATTGACATCATATGGGTGGTTTCATACCTGCACAGACACAATTAAATGCCCTATTTAATACTTGTTGCACAAGCACTGTAATTAAATGCCCTATTTAATACTCGTTATTCAAAATTATATATAAACATTGGATGACAGACATACTCTCCCTACAAGTCAATTTATATTTCAATTCATATTGTATGTTTATAATCTCTAAGTCAATATTTATTTTAGTAACAGAATCCAAAGAGCCGTTTATTAATAAGAGCTCAGCTAACCTTGTTTAGGTATTGTACTGTGATGACAAGGAGCTTATAACAAACAAGGGTTATTTACCATACTACAGAAATTGTCCTCACAACCTTGACTTGACACCTTTGACAACAAGTGACAGGTACATACACACACACACACACAGACACAAGCAGACACAGACAGACACAGGCAGGCACACAGACAGACACACAGAGACACAAGCACACACATACAGGCAGGCACACAGACATACACACAGATACACAGGCAGAAAGAAGAGAGAGATGGAGGCACAGAGATAAAGTGATTGAGATGGTCACACAATATTAAACGCAGCTCAGAATATATAGTCACAAAAGTCTAAGTCTCCTGCTGGCTGTCATAAGTCTGAGTCTCTCCTCTTGCTTCAAGGCTACCGTTGCCCCACCCCCACCCCATCCAGTCCTTGGTCGGCAACTGTAGCCTTGAAATGAATGATCAATACAAGCTGCAAGAAAACAACAGGAAGATTTTCTGAAAGCAGAGAGCAGTGACTATGTACACTTCCAAAAAGTACAGATTCAAAAGCCAGTGTTTTAACCCTCTCACAAAAATGCTAAAACGGTGAAATCAGAGGGAATGTAATGTTCAAACGGAATGTAATATTCCATTTGGAATGGCCATTCACATTAGCTTTGCAATTCGTGCCTAGGCTAAACTCTTCCTAATTCACTCAAATCCTACTTACATCTAGCTCTAAGCTGGGAGCACCTCTGAGCAGTTCTCTTCAAGAGGCACTATATAAATTCTCGGAATGAACAGAAGAAATGTAACAGGGGATGTACAAAGCGAATGTAATAGACCAATTGGTATGCATAGAAAGTTATTAACAGGCTGACGATTTCCATTCGAATTATGTACATTGTACACCTTCCCAAAGCTTCATGAACTGGTAGAATCATCAAGGCAGATGCAAACTGCAAACGTTACACCCCACTCACTCCATACAAAAAACAACAACTTGCAAATCGAAGTTACCCTTGTAAATGATGAAGATCACAAACACAATGTCTAGACAGCAAGGCAGACCCTATTACTGATCACTCTTGTCCAAACTATTTCCTGTCTGCTCTTAAAAGTCAAGATACAACCGGATCAAACTCAGAGACACATTTATCGTGGTGAAAAGTGCACTATGCATGGCACACATTCAGACATTTAACAGTATCCAGTCAAAACAAACCATTGCCAATCCTGACTTGATCATTAGTTTGTAGTCCTAATCTCTAAACTTCCAAAGCATTACCATCACTTAAAGCTACATGCAGGCTACCAACTTATTCCCAAAAGCTTTAAAATTTATGATGACAATTAAGAATCTAATATTTATAATCTAAAACGACTTGCGATTAAAATCTTTATCTAATAATAATTATTACAGCATATTGACATTATAATCCAATATTTAAAGTCCCATCTGTGGTACTTTACTCTGTGAGCTTTAGCTGTTTGAGATTATGTGTTACCCCATTTCTCAGACATTTTTTATTCTCCAGATAATCATATTTCAATGCGTACAGGATCATCATAATATGTATTGGGGTGTGTAAAAATACTAGTCAGTGAATAATTTTATTAGACATGATCCTGCCTTAAATGACAGTCTCAAGTTCCAAAGCCAACATAAAGTGGGTAGCGCAGTCTATAGGGATTCCAAATTGCATTCAACATTAAAACATGACCTCACCAAAACACACCCATTTTTATAACAGGCAATTAATAGGGCGCTCACTGCAGGTCTTTTCAAGGAGTGTACTTTTAAGTGTCTCCCCCCCAACTCCTTTTGTGTACATTAACCGCTTCTAGAGACACACAATTAGCTGTACCGGGTAATTACTTTGAAGGCACACAAAAATTAAGAGGCAATCCCAAGGACAAGAGGGAAAACGGTGGAGGCAAACAAGGTTGGACCAGAGATCAATTATCATAGACCTACCCAGTCCACCAGTGACTTATCACTCTCCACTGTAGGTCAGTCTGAATGTAGGGGACAGAAAAGTAATCAGGATGTTCATTAAACACAATTTTCTGATAGCAGCCCACAATTAACATCAATTTCCCTTTTGCTGGTACCTACACCCCATGTAGAACAGAGCCTTCTCTCGGTGGTGGGACCATCAACCTGGAATGGCTTCCCCTTGACACTCAGCTTCCTGTCTATAACTATTCACAAAATTCATGAAATGGTCTGAATAATAAACAGCTTCAACTCATTTTGCTACAAGGCCGCAATTAATGACTGACAAACACAAAATTGCTGATACTCGATGGTTGATTTAATAGAAATTAATAATTTCGTTTGGTGATTTTTAAGCTATCTTTTTGTAACTTTTCTCAAGTCTTTTTGTGTACTTATTTTGGGTTTCAGGCTCTGCCCATAATTATAACAACAACAACAAAGCATACATCAACAACATGCTCTGACACTAGACAGCCTACATGTCCCCTGGCAGTCTAGCCACACCTTGTTAAATAAGAGTTGTTAAATAAGACAAGTGAAGCCATAGACCAAAAACACAGGAGGATACAGACGAGGGATTTATTGCCGTAAGCCGGAAAAGCAGATCTCTCTCAGGTCGACTTTACGACCAATAACACAACTCAACGAATACACTTGTCTGTCTTTTCGCCATAGACCGAAATAATTATTATTCCCTTCGATATAAAATAACACAGTGGATCAACTTGATGGCCCACAAGCGGTTTTCTCTGAATATCCTGGTCAATTAATGGCATCAACAGTTTTCATTGCTTGGCCTTCATATTAATTACGGATCCTGGTTCACTCACTCTGTCAGTTTCTCAGAGTAAACGTAAAGTTGTATCAATGTTATTATTACCATCACCACAGCTACGATAATAATAATAATTTGAAATCCCGAGGGATCCTAGATACCTCGGGTAAGAAGAAAAATAAATAAATATTTTATAATAATAACCAATTTATTGCCAATATTAAATAATAATAGCCGTTCCAGAATCCAATTTTTTAATTCTTCCGATAATTTTTTGATACCTCGTGTAAAAAATAAAATAATAATAACAATCTTCATTTAATTTTACACTGACAACGCAGTATGATTACAATCAGTCATAAACAAAATAATGATGACAAGGCGCTATTACAGGAGTCGAATTTAACTTTCAGTAACAAGGTGACCATCATGTCCTACAGCTCCTACTACTCATTTTACAAATGATATCTGCCAACTGGAGGTTGAGTGAAACTTGGGAGGTTGTGGGAAGTGTTTCCGCCTCCATAAGCTTTGTGATATTCTTTGTGCCAGGGCGTCCTAAGCCCCTCCCCAAAGATAAGTATTCGCCTACACTACCTGGAAAATAAAACCCACCCCAACCGCATGTATACTTTTCTAAGAACTGGGAAGTCGGTCACGGTCCAGGATTCTCCGTGCCTGTCTAGGGTAGACTGCACCATGGTGGGGGAATTTAGACCCCTCTCTGTTGACAGATGATTCCAGTAGGCTACCCAATCCCGATTATCTATCCCACCCGCCAGGTTTCGGCCGAAAACCAGGAGGAAAAAAGGAGAATGGAAGGAAATGAGTTCAAAGCATCCGAGGTTTTTATTGGAGACCCCGAAGGCCAGCATAAACTATCCAGAGTCGACGACCTCTGGTAGGGGAGCGGGGGTAGACAAGGTACGCCCACAGCCACCTGTTCTTGGGTCCTTGTTCCCATTAAGACAGTCCGAGGGCCAGCACAAGTAGTGACACGTCTATAGAACAACACCTGCTAACAACGATCAGCAGTGAGTTGAGACACTGATGTAGAGATTTGCAAATGATAATAGCCATGTCTTGACAATTAGTGGCTTGTCTATAATTGGATTGGATTTATCATGGATTTAGCAGCCAATGCAATGGTTTTAAGATCTGCTAAAGATTCTGTGCAGCAGTCTTTCAATTTCAGAGGTACAGAAGATTCTGCATACCTGCTCACACATGCAACGACACAGCTACAGACATACACAGCTACAGACACACACACACACACACACACAAAACAGACACAGAGGTAGAAGGAAAGCTACAGAGACACATAGGTACAAGGAACCGGACAGGCACAGTATGGAGCAAACTTTAAAATTTATACACGCTCACAAATTATGACATAAACATTAAACACCGACTATATAAAGACATGCATACATAAGGCGCAAAAAAATTTTTTTGTGTTTCCGGTAACGCGACCGACCCATTTTTACGGCCGCGACCCAAATATTTTTGTAAAAAAATTTTATTAAAAAAAATATTTTTTTCAAAAAATTTTTTTTTTTTTTTTTAAATATAAATTTTTTTTAAACAAATATTTTTTTAACATTTGTATTGACATAACATAAGAGACGTCAACAAAATGAAATTAATAGGACTGTTTCTAGAGCAGTTTTAGGTGCAGACAGTCGGGAAATAGGCAGTTTATACTTGCTTAGAACACGTACTTTGTTTCAGCGTGCAAAAAAGACTAGTGGGGTATACTTTTTCGGATAGTCACTGCATAAAAATATTTTACAAGATAAAAATATTTTCCGACCTACCTACCCAATTTTTTTTGGCTCTGTTACCGGAAACACAACATATTTTTTTTTTGGCCTAAATATATACACGAGGACATGCAGAAAGACATAAGAAAACATAAACAAAATATACAGACAGACAAACATAAAGGCATACCGAAAACATACAGAAAAACATTTTTTAACATAGAAACACATATCAAAATGACATACAGAGAGAGAGATACAGCAAAAGACATGATACACAAACACATACATACAGAAAAACAACAAATCTATGCCCAAAACATGCACACCGCTTGCACAGACATACACAAAGGTACACAGAGCCATACACAAGGCCAGACAGGCACACAGGGGGTGGGGGCCGACTCCCCCTTCCCGTACAACCCCCCTCCCACCCCCACCGGAGAAGAAACGATCCAACACCAGCAACAAACGCGATCATTCTACCACTACCACCACACCACTAGCTCAGCGGCCGCCATATATACTGCAACACGACCTGCCTGCCATCACACCTGTCGACCGGATCACAACAAACTAGCCTCTCCCCTCCCCACCCACCCCCCACTGGCACAGGAATAAATCATCCCAAGACACGACTGGATGGAAGGGTAGGCAACCGCGGCGGAAGAGTCCATCGTGGCGGCAGGAGGGGGGGTAGAAGGTTTCCACGTAAAAACTCAATATTTATGTCCCACAAAAACAACTTTTTAATCTAGGGTCTTGTGGATGGGGGGGGGAGGGGGGGGGTAAGGGGAGATGTGGGCCAGGCCGACAGAATATTACTGCATTTATCAGGTAACGCTCCCACCACCTGCACAACATGTCTAGTCGGCCTGCTCATCTATATACTCAACACCTATCCTATATAATCTAGAAGGTCGTTTCTTATCCAATAATTCTGTCCATTCATTCATCAATAATAATATTATTATTATTATTCTCTTAGACTGATTCATCGTTTTCAGGGTGACTGCCACATTGATCATCCGGGAAACAAGTTCATCCTTTCAACCACATCATACACAGATCCATCCATCCATCCACTCATCCCTTATTCCCTCACAATCCACTCACCCATAGCCTAAACACCATATCACCCACCCAATAATCCGTTAATCCATCCATTTTTTAATCAATCCCTTATCTAATCCATCCATATACCCATTAATCCATCCCTTAATCCACCCATTAATCCATCTATCTCTTGATCCATCCCTTCCTTAATCCATCCATACAACCCATTAATCCACCCATTAATCCATCCGTACATTAATCCACCCATCCAATATAAAAATTCATCTATTACTCCAGCCATCCTATCATTTATCTATCCACTCGTGCAACCATCAATTGATCAACCCATCCATCCATCCATCCATCCACTCAAACACCATCTCATCCATTACCTACTTAAATCAACTTCCTCCTATCTCATGGGAAGTCAAACGTCAACACAAGACTTCAGACAGACAAATAGACAGATGGATGGACGGACAAGGCGAGCGGGAAGACGGACAGACAGACAGACACACAAACACATGCACACAAACTAACCAAGACACCAACTGTTACAAACAATCTGATGCATCATGAAACCGAATCACTTCACAACTAATGACCATTAATCATAATCAGTCAAATTCATTACATGCATTACTTAACATATCTTAACATATCATTAACATATCATTAATATTATTACCACTAACCTACACTATTACCACAAATACTCGGACACTGCATCGAAGTGTTTCACCACAAAATGCATAAGCAATAATTGTGAGTGAAGGACTTGCTCAGGATCCGTACGCTGCGGCTTCAGGTGGATTTGAACCCGTAAGTCGTAACCTTCCGGCTCCAAGGCACCGAGCCCGCCACTACACCACCGCGTCCCCACAATATAGCCCTGTTCAAGACCCAAGCAATGGCCACCGAAATTAACATCAGCCACATCACACAACATGCATAAATTACAAGGTATAAAATCCAGCTAACAGGTCTTCCCAAGCCAAGGACATCAAGTCGCTGGTACATCATACCATGGAGTGATCATACCCATGGCATCACCACAAGGCACTTCCCTTCCTCCCTCTCTCTCAGCCACTGCCCTTCCCACGTCTCCTTCAAAGCACTCCCATCCTCACCAATTGTTCCAGCCTATTGTTCTTTTCTCCTCCAAGGCCGTGGCAGCGCGCCTTGTCCAGGACTCCCCAGCTTAGCCAAAACCAACAATTTTCCAGTGGCAGTCAGCATAATCTTAGCTCACTCCCTACCCCCTCCCTCACCCCCACCACCACCACCACCACCACCGTTCCCTTTAGAACAGCAACAGCAGCAGATGGTGAGATCTTATCAACCCTAGACGATGCCGATGAACCTGGGTGGAAGATATCTCAATTGGGCGAAGAGCCAGACACTCCAGGGCACGACAGTCTCACAGGCAATCTCTAGAACCATCAGACACAATATACTGTGGCCGGAGGTTGGCTGGTATAAACGGAACACACCAGCAGCTGTGGCCCAACCAACCATTCAACCAGCTCCACCACTGCTCGTTCTCTGGCAGTGCCAGTCCCAAGCCTGGAGAAAGGAGGAGGGCGACACTAATCGTCCCTGATATGAAAAAGTGTCTTATAATAAACAGCAACAAGCACAACAACAATTTGACTGTAGCCACATTGTCTTCGGAGGAAGACTACTCTAAACATCAGACCAAATGTGTGTGCTTGAACGTCGGGCCACATAAGAAGTGCCTCCTTACAACAAAATAACTCCAGCAGACTGTCACAATACAAACAATACAGGTACCACTGAAGTGCATCGTGCCCCCTCTTCCCCCCCCCCCCCCGACAGATTCTTTTTGTCTTTGATTAACCGGTTTGAACCCTACGAACCTTTCTCATGGACGTTTCAGTGTCTCGCAGCCCCAAGGGGGGGGGATTGTGCCAATTGATCGTTCATCGCCAATGCCCCCCTCCACCACCGCCCACCCCGTTATCACGGAGGACCAATGTAAGTGTTCAAGTCGTCAAGTACACCAGGGTTGATCAATCGCCAAGTGGTCCTGTTCGTAATCTCACACTGGGCTCTGATAATAATAAACGCCTTGCAAAAATATGTTGCACCCCTCAAGAAAACACTGCCAATGGCTCTCTATCTCTCCCCCAACCAAGCAAAACCATCTTCTTCCACCACTTACCTTCCCAGTGACCGAACAACTGGGTTTCAAAGCCAGTTTTACACACAGATGCTGTTTATATTGTTTTTCTACATCACTTGCCCAGGCTGCCGTTGCTGCCGCTGCACCCGACCACGCGGGTTCACTGACCCTCCTCCCCTCGACTAACCGACTGACAGACTACACACCAAAGAATCAAAAAATACCAACCTCGGCGCCAAGGCACCAGCTAAAAATATAAACGGTCCAGGGTATCAGCGTGTGGGTGACAGAAAAGCACAAGGACGTACAGAGACACGTACGGAAGGACAAAACAACACGAGGCAATAAAAGACCAAAGCGACAGATACCCACAGCAGATACACACAAATAGAATGACATACAGACACTGAGGCCGTGCTGAATGACACTGATAGGTGAAAATTGCATGCCACTGGCACCGTTCTTAGTCCATCATCAGTCCAGATTATAAAACCTTCTAAGCCAAACCAAATAACGAAATCGGGGGGGGGGGAGGTGGAGGGGGGCATACTGCTTCAACTCAAACAGAAATGTATTTGAAATAGAGGTGACAGATTGTCAAGTAGTTTGCACTTGAAGCTGTTGATAGAAGGGCTGGGGTAACCCAAACAGGGCAGAAAATTTTCATAGATTTAGACTCCATTTGCATCGCTGGCCAACTCAGTAATGATACATATACGCTCACGTGATAGACATGATCTCCTTATCCCGCAAGAGAGAAAGGTCTGCAGCTGTGGTCAAAACTGTCTTCATTGGTCCTGCACTTTGGAATCAGCTCTCTCCATTTACACGCTTTTCATTATTAACTGGTACCCGAATCACACCTCTCTGCTGTCTCAAAACCACTTTCTTTTCTCTGGGTCTTTCGCACTGGGAGCGCCTCTGATTGGTGTCACTGTGAGAGGCACCTTGTTAATTTATAGATACAATATTTAATAGAAGTTTTGCTATGGTTGGTCCGTCTTTCTGGAATAAGTTACCTATTAGTCTCCGTAATGAACTTCTCTGTCTTTCTTTGCCCCTTTTCCGCAAGCGTTTGAAAATCATTCTCTTTGATTTTGGTGTTTGGTGTCAGAGGAGTTCTCTTGAAGTGGTGCTATATAAATGTTCAATTACAATACAATATACAACGGTAGCATACACACCGTCGGCGGGGAATCAAGCAATGGGCTACATTGATATTATCAAGTAAACACTTAATTTACTAAGACTTTTTTCTCTCAGACTACCTCTCTCTGCCTCTCTCATCTATGCTGCATAAGATTAGAGGATAATAACAATATATAATTGTCGCATAAACAATTCAGAACGATTCGCTTATCAGAGGCAATCGAACAACTAGCGCCATCTAACAGCAGAATAATCCACAGTCGTGTAAGACAGCAAACAACCATTTCTGCCCGATTTCTGTTCCAACAACTCTCAAGTCGTCGTTCTCAGAATAAAACCTAATGTTGTCTCAACAACAATTTTTCGCCTCCTAAGATATTCAGATATTCCAGCCCCCTGCAGGCATTGCCTAGGATTTAAGGGATTCACAAAAGAAACCCTTGTCGTCTCCGCAGCATCCACTGGTTATTCTGGGTAGCTCCGGGTACTTTAATATACATGGGGTCTTCTGGGTTAAGTACTTCGGAAGTAGTACTTATACCCCCAGGTCTGCTGCATAGCATGTTGGGGAGCTAAGTGCTAATGGACCACTCAGAAACCTATTTTTGCCACTGCAGCAGGTTTGGACTGATATTCCATAAATAACATAGGCTAATGGCACTTTAATGGATTTCTGAGTCACGGGGTGAGGGGGTGTTGGGGGGGGGGCTGGTGGTGACTCACCTGAGCCGCTCCTCTCTCTCACAGCAGATGGGGGCAGCGACGCTAATTATGCTCATCCAAATCAGCCACTATTGTCTCTACATGAAGACCAGTCACCGTGATGCGAGGGTGGCATGCAGGCAGGACACTGTAGGTGGGCGCTGCACGGCCTGCCGACGGTTGGTGACCTTTTGACCTTACCATTGAACTGAGAATTGATTTATCATCTGTCCGCTGTTAACGACTTTTCCCAAGGTTTATGTTACAGTACGCACGACTTCAGTCTAGTTTCTTGGTGGCCTATTGGTTGAGAACTGGCCTTGTAAGTTGTAACACAGAGACTACCACCAGTTAAGGTCGCCTCCTCTGAATCTCCACCACTGCTTGTATTTTTACAGTGCCAGTCCAACGCCTGGTTAAAGGAGGAGGGTGACGCTAATGATCTTTGTTATCTTTGATTTAAACAACTGACCAACATTTGTTACTCCACTTTCTGAGCACTTTAGTTTAAAAGTGTTTACAACCTAAAAACCAATTCAAACTTATCCACTCCCATGTCACTCGGCACTAACCAATCTTCCTTTGACCATCTCCTTGTCTGACAAGACTCAGCCCTCCTGAATAAGGTGGTGCCCCACACTTTCATCAGAGCAGCAGCACTTCAAAAATTTTGAGTCCACGATTGCAAAACAGCTACAATGAATCACGATTGCCCCACTTAGATTTTAACCTGGGATCATCACAATGATACAGAAATCTCCAGAATTAAACATTTGTGTGACAACATTTAAATTACAAAAACTGACGTCAATGCAGATTTTAAAAATGCAAAATTTCACTGAGCAAGCACTCTAAGGTCTGGACATCCAGCTCATGAATTATTCATGAACTAGTATTCATGAATTATTCATGAACCAGTATTCATGAATAATACACAAATTATTCTCGCCGATTTAAAAGTCGTGATTTGGATGACAAATCGAAGTCAAGAGAAAACGATTCTATGCTAAGTCAAATTAAAATAAGTTACGTATTGTTTTTACCTCCGGTAACTCGACCACCAACTGCGTGGAGACTTAATGAAATGCAGTAATTGCGCATGCGTGCGCACATTATATTATAGGCCTACAGCCACCACCGTGATACTGCACGCTCTGTACTAAGGGTCCATCCATAAATTACATATGCAAAAATTGTGTATTTCACCAACCGGTGCACCTCGTACATTTCTGGAACCCCCAAATGCATGTGCAGATAAACTTCTCTACCGCCACCCCTTTCCAAAAGTTAATTTAGCTAAAGTCATCAATAAAACATTTATTTTACCTTAGGCTACTATTTATTTTGCTAAATATCGTACCACCACCCCTTTACAAAAGTTATTTTAGCTAAAGTTATCAATAAAACATTTATTTTACCGTAGGCTACTATTTATTTTGCTAAACATCATATTTGCTAGCTAAATTTTTTTAAACTGTAATATGGTTCACTGTTTATATTTCATTATAATGTAATCATGTATGTCATCGGGCGACTTTAGGACAATATATTTATAAATAGGCTAATGTAGACGTGATAATTATAAATTTCTTTTGCGTACATACATTTTGTCAAGACTACCTCCCCCTGCCATACACGCATGCATCTGCAAATCACCTAAAACTGGTGACCCCTCCCGGCATACATAATATATAGACACTTGGACAGCCCCCTAATGAACACACAATGGTCAATGTGTGCCGCAAATAATGTGTGAAATGCTGTCTACCAACGAGTTTAGACTTTAGAGTTTATAAGAGGTGCAACAGGACATTATGTCAGAACTTCTGAGCTTCTTCACACACCAAGTACACTCTAGCTGGACATGTCATGCAAGCACTGTGAGGTACTTGTTGTAAAAGCAAGAAAACATACTTATGTGTCGCTATAAATGCAACAAAGTTTGCAGCAGAGTAGCAGAAATACACATTAAAAACGAAAGTAACTATATTAACGTGTATGACTAACATAGTAGCCTAGGTCTGTTGAGAACTAGAGAATACATTTGTTTGCTAAATGCTGCTCACAGGGTGATCTGAATTCACCTTTCGAAAATGTTACGCAGCAAGAATTAACCCAGCATCAACCATGACAGGTCATATTTTTACACCACACCTAACTGCTAATGATTTCAGAAACGATGTACCATAAACATCAAGATAACCGTTATTTGAAAATATAACTGAGCACTCTTAAATCCTGATGTAAAAAGCACAGTTTTATTATTCTATGTTAATTTCAATTGTCAAATTGTGCTATGTTGCATGCAATTTTAATTACTAAATTGAGCTGTTTTATATGCAATTTTAATTACTAAACTGGTTTATTTTAAGTCAATTTAATTACTAAATTGTGTTATTTTATGCGCTTGGTCATTGCAAACAGTACTTCAATTAAGTAGGCCATGCTGCCCAACAGCTTCAGGATCGCACTCGACAACCTTTCAAGTGAAGCCTTGACTTCTGGCCCACTTTCCAACTCAACCCATTCTGCACCGCCCTCAGCGGTGGCAAAACACCCTTACATGGCTACATAACTTTTCCACAAAACTACTGAAATCGTAATCGAACTTCAACGGTCTGTAAAGTAAGGCTGATTTCGTGAATACGTACCTCACAAAATACTTGGGAACCTGTAGGTCCCCCATGAGATCTCCGCTGCCCTGCTTGGCGTGCTGCGGGTTTGGAAGGCTGAGTGAGACGGGCAGTTTGGCCGGTGAGGAATGGGAGCGGGCGTGGAAGACGTTCGACCCTCCTGCGGTCCCCTGCAGTTGCTGATGGCCCTGTGGCCCGACGCCGGACGACGCCCCCGTGAAATTCAGACTGCCTTCGCGGCTGTGACTTCCGCCGGGCTTCGGCTCGGGAGGGTTGAAGAACGAAGACGGCAGATTCTTATCGCGAAAGGTCTGTCCCGGTTGTTTCGAGTCGTTTTTGAGTACGCTAAAGAGCAGATCGAGCTCTGTCTCACTGTCACCGCGAACGTGGACCACGGGTCCACCTCTGGACGGTTGCTGCTGGTCCCTCCCCCCGTCGCCCGGCTCGTTTTTAACTTTCGTAAAACTCATGTCTGTGATCTGTACCGTTAAAAAGACGAAAATCGAATAAAAACCGTTTTAATTGCCGAATAATATACGTTAAAATTTCGCTGCTCACCACTTCTCAACACAACTCACCAACCACTAAACTTCATTACTGAAGACTAATCACGCAGCAACTGGCCCGTGCTGCCTGCGCACGAACTACTTTGACGGATAAACATCGTGAAATCGTTCATCTACCGTTCAAAAATCTTTTAACGATTGATCGGAATCGTTCAGAAACCTTAGAATCGTATTTCCCTGGCAGATGATCCGTCCACACGCGATAAAACAAGTTTTCACGAGGGACGATGAAAACTTTCGGCGAACTGATACGGTGCCAAAGTCGGGTGCTTCGTCATTATTTCTCAATACTAAAAGTAGGTCGCCTGTAGTCACGATAGGCTTGAAGGCCCAAGGCGAAGATCGACATGTATGCACCGTGTACAGTACGAATTTTACCTGCAATTTCTATACTGCTCGGAGCGCATTAGAGGCATTACTACTGTACAAAAATTTATTTGTCTCAAAATTTGCGTTAATCCTCAGTCTGAAGTTTCCCGAAGACTGACTCAAATCGCAGTCTTTGAGGTGCAAACTTTACGATTCTGAAGCCTTACTCCATCACGTGTAATTCTTCATCTACCACGGGGCTGCCTGTCAATCATATGGGCCTGCGCTGACTCCGCTGGCCAAACTACGTCATAAGTTGGCCTTTGACCTGCAGTCTTGGGCGCTGCTAGGGCTATGTATGGTGCGGCATTGTGTCAATGATTCACATCTAGGTTTCTATAGCGCGATAACAGACGGCAGCTGGCACACGTTTTCTTCTAAGTGCGTCGTTCTATTAGCAATTATTTCACCAAAAAATAAAATTATCATTACGAATGCGAGGAAGGTGTATGATAGCAGATACGCGAATTCTTGCGATAGCTTGCTCACGTTGCAAAAAACCAAGTATACACGATTAAGTCATTATGTTTAGTTCGTTTTAACCTTCATAAATAAATCTGGGCCTTGCCGTCTAATCAGAAGCAGTAAAGCAAGAAAAGAAACAAGAACGTGGCTGCTTAAAAGCTAAAAAAGCATCAGCTGCAGCAGAAGTGTGCGACTTTTAAAGAGTGAAGTAGCTAGGCTACAACAGCTAATGGAATTAGGGCCTACTCTAAAAAGGCGTAATGGTAATCGTAGCCCCATTTGTCTCCGTGCCAGATAGATGGCCGGAGTTAAAGAGAGTCAGCCGGGGATGGGCCCAAAACTGTTTAGGTCGAAAATTCAATGGTTGTCGTTCATGACAACAGGGGCGTAACCAGCCCTTAGAAAACGGAATGGTTATGAAAACAATTTAATGACTAGTAGTCAAGGTCACTCTTGCTCTCCCTCCACTTCTCCCCCGCCCCCTCCTAAACTCGAATGAAACTCTTCAGATTTTGAACAAACTGTGCTGGTCAAATGTTTCAAACCACCCTAAACCACCCCGTCGCGACGTCACTGCATGGGGGACTAGGGGGAGGTGGTTTAGGATAATTAAATGGTAACACTCTGGCACGAATGGCTTGCGAATACGTACGGGATCGTTCCCACTACCCTCCGAAAATGTCCTTTCAACCTTCCATTCGACAGATGGCGTTAGTGAATTTAGCATTAGGACGTGCTTCGGAAATCGAACTCAGCTTCACTGATCTCCAGCCAGTGTGTTATCCAATGCACCATCGCTCCCCCCCCCCCACCAGAATATTATTATCGTTGTCGTCGTCATCATCATCATCGTCGTCGTCATCATCATCATCATGGACAGATTCGTGGCTCTAACAACGCCGTAATTATTCTGAACGGTAGGCCTACTGCATAGGCCTACTTGGGTCTCTCTTTTATCGCTTCTGGGTCCATCTATCGATCATTACCTGCCTCAACCCAATCAGTCTGAGTTTATAGCTTTCGTATTCTTCCTGTTCATTGCTCCTTCTTCGACCTTGGCTTAGACTAGTCTTGTGTACGACGTGTAAGCTACCTGCAGTGCTTTTGCTACTGTCCTTCGAGGCTTTCTCATTTACCAGGACTAGTTCTTCTTTACATGTAGGCTTAGCCTATAGCTACGCACGGAGGCTTTGCTCTCTTCGATATATATATATATATATATATATATATATATATAGGCTATATATATATAAATTATATATATATATATATAAATTATATATATATATACATTACATGCTGTGACCTGGAAGATTAACCCTCCTAATAAAACCATAAATAATATTATGATCTATAATAGTCTGTCTGTCGCCATCGTTGTTTTGCAATCAAGTCCCTTTCTGCATGTGTGATCCTAAGAACGTTATCGCCGTCCTAGCTGGCCCGTCCAATCGCCGGGAGCGCTATAGGCCTACTGCCACTGACGAGTTTTTTCTTGAAACTCCACCACGGTTCGTACTTTGGAAGTGCAAGTCTCAAGCCTGGAGTAAGGATGAAGAGGAGGGCAAGGGATATAATACTAATCATCCTTGTTATGATGCAGTGTCGTTAAAGAAGCAACAACCTTTCCTTGAAGTTGGCATTTTGAAAATTTAATGTTCGTATCATAATTATATCTATAGATTGATATCTATAGCACCGATCTAGGAATAATCAGATGCACGCTCACAACAGAAACTCGGGAGGGGAGAAATGTATTTAGAAAGTGGGTGGGTGGGGTGGGGAGGAGTGGGGGAGGGATATAAGATGTGCCAACGACTGGCAACGAGAAAGATACGAGGGAGATGTGTTTATAATAATATGAATGGTGGACATTGGTTGGTGTTCGTGGTGATGCATGGTGCACACTAAGTCTTGCCAAGTGTATTTCCTTTCGGAGCCGGATATTCTCATCTTCATTTTAGTTTCAAACACGATTGACCTTTTCGCCAGTTAATTTATCTCATGTAATAAAATAAAATTATCCATTTTGTCACTGGTATAAGCCTATAGCGCGAGACATGACAAGGCCTTCGCTAATGGGAGTCTGAGACTATATTAGTCTGCATGGTTAGCCTACTGTTCTCAATGTTGAAATATATAGGCCTAAGGCCTAGGCTATAATACTTCATTCTATAATTAATTATTATGCAGACTGCTGCAGCGGGTTCCTGCGCGTTACTAATTGCTTATTCAATTGCGACAGATTTACACAACTGTTTTGAATATAAGTCGATGATAGGCCCTACGTATAGACTAAGACCTACCAACGAGTGGGTTGAGTGGGTCTGTGTACACATTTGCCTTCGAAATAATGCAATCATACTATGACTCTGTGAAAATTAGGCCTTCGACAGCGCTCTTTGAAACGGAAACGCAGGCAGGCAGGCAGGCAGGCAGGCAGGCAGGCAGGCAGGCAGGCAGGCAGGCAGGCAGGCAGGCAGGCAGGCAGGCAGGCAGGCAGGCAGGCAGGCAGGCAGGCAGGCAGGCAGGCAGGCAGGCAGGCAGGCAGGCAGGCAGAGAGAGAGAGATACGTACGGACTGGGACGGACAGACAGACAAGCACACGGATATGCAGACATAAAGACGGGGGCGTGGTAACCCAGGGCCACTTCATAAACACGCATCGGCGCCTTTGTTATCCGTTGGCCGCGTAGAGTAGTCTCACAGCGAGTGGCCAGCGCTTGCATAGGCCCCGCCCACACTTAGGCTCCTCCCACTGACTTACTCAGCCACGCTACCACTCCCAACGAACGAGTGGGTGCATAATTTACGCGACATCATCATTCAGCAGACTGTGTTGGAATAGTAAACCTGTGTCACTCTCTCCCCACCCTAGTCATTCTCTCCCCCACCACATCCAGTTACTGATGTTAATCTTGCTAACAGCTGTGGTCGGGGGAGTAGGCCTAGTTCCAACACTGTGCTGTACGTGGAGCCTATGGTAGTGCCAGTCCCAAGCCTGGAGAAACGAGGAGGGCGACGCTATTCTTCTTTGTTGTGACTCATGAACGTCGTAAAGCAGTAACTACAGTTGATAAGGAGAGTAGGCGGTGTTCGTAAGGGTCTATGTGTAGTGTAAACATCCGCGTCAAACACCGAAGCATCATCGTATATCACTCATATCCTGAAATCACTCCTTTTTCTTCTTTGCTTCTCTGTGACTCTGTCTTTCTAGGCAGGTTCGTCCATCCATATTGATGATGATATTCTGTCTACTCCCGTTGGAGATGCGTCTGTTGAACTCTGTTCCCTATAGGGTTGACTCGTTAGTGTTTTACAGGCTTCTTATAACATAAATAATTATTGTCTGACTCTCACCGTTGTTGGACTGGAAGCGCCTCTGAGTGTTTTTCTTAAGGAGCGCTATATAAATTCTGAATAAAGTCCGGCTCTCTTCAACTTGCTTCATCATCCAGTCCAGCAGGACTTTTAACTTAAGTAATTCTTAGAATTGCACAACCTAATCTTCCCTTCCATCCACCATGCAAGTATTGCATTTCCCTTTAAGGAAACCTTAGGAAAAACATTGTTTTCCTAAAGGGCCCAAAAGTAGATACCACAAAAGGCCCTAAATTTGGCGCCCAACTCGGGCCAGTGAGCATAACCAAGCCATCCCCTAATTGGGCTTGCCAAACTGGCCTCTATAGGTTCCCTAAAATTTTGCTGTCTGGTGGCCATGGCTTCTTTGATTTGCTTAAGCTTTTCGCTTCAATAACAAACAAAGTCTAGCGTTAATAAGTAAGTAGGCCTAAGTATATACTTTATTGAACCGCCTGCAAACGCCTTAACTATCTGTCAGTCTGTACGCAGCAACGCTTCGCTGACCTTTGGGTCTTGGCTTGAAATCGATAATAACCTCACCTGCCTATCGCTTTCGTTTCTGCGACTAGGCTCGTTTGGCACTGTAGAATCTAAATATTAGATTTACGATAGCTCGCGTCAGAGCCTTCTATTGGCTCTGGCTCGCGTTATTGCAAAACACACAGGCAGGTTGAAAAAATAACTTAGACATGGCGGCATTCTGATCTCTGTTTTACGCTGAGAAAATGAATGTAAAATGTCTAGAACTATTTATAGATCAATGGTTTTCCTACCTTGGATAATTCTATGGTTATGGAACTGATATCAGTGGCGGCAAACTGAAGTGTATAATAATTCAATTATTATTTTAATGATATTAAAACATAAATTCATCGTTGACACATATTCTTGAGTGTATTGCATACGAATAATTAATTTGCAATGCCACGCGGGGCCTTTATTGTTTTCGAGGGCGGGGACCGTTGTGGCAAGTCAACCCAGTCATCCAAGCTGGCCGAGTGGTTAAAGGAAAGCGGCAAACCAGTGGAATTTCTGCATTTTCCAGGTAAACTGTAACTATTCATATATATATAATATTTTGTCAACCTTTTGCAGGAATATTGATGTGAGTGAAAGGTTAAATTGTTATTAAATTGGTTACAGGGTAGACGAGTACATGGGCACGTTGGCCGATATGCAATTAGTAAACAACATTTCCGCCCCGATTGGGATAGAATAGAGCGCTCCTACATCCTCAATAACCTTGTTATTTGAGTTTAAAAAAATCATCTGTGATGGATATTTCAAGATTAGTTTAATTTCGCATAAGAAATTGGACCCCTTTCGAGTTGCACGCTGTTCCATGGGTGTGCCGGGAACACTCTCAGTGAGTGGCACAATAGAAGTTACCATCTAATTAAGGAATGTCTTGCTCTTTGCTTTGTGTAGACCGTCAGACATCAACAGGAAAAA
This sequence comes from Lumbricus rubellus, assembly GCA_945859605.1. NCBI lineage: Eukaryota > Metazoa > Annelida > Clitellata > Crassiclitellata > Lumbricidae > Lumbricus > Lumbricus rubellus. The sequence continues at coordinate 33,740,046 of OX243820.1, forward strand.
CGATCGACGATTATTTGAAGCAGAAAGACAACATCGACGATCATGCAATCCACCTTCTGTTCGCCGCCAACAGATGGGAAGCCGAGTAAGAAATGCTACTGTGCAGAACGTTGGTTAATTTAATTACATTGTATGAGTAATGTAGTGTAACTTCTATAGTCCTTTGTTTCAGATTCTAATTAGAATAGTTTATCTTTCGTTGCACTGCCTCAGATCCTAGGTGGGTGATTGCTATGGATTCTAAATTAGCAACTGCTTGACCTTTCACTATGCAAAGGATGAAGTTTATGCATTAGTGTTTTTTGTAAGTTATAAAAAACATCAACCCCAGGCATTTCTGCGAAAGTTCTTCGCTAATAACGTTTGTGTATATATGATGGTCTAGCTGTTGTTTACCAACCTTTTCTGTGTGTTATGATAAGACCCACTTGACTAGTTTTTGTCTAAATCTGGCGATGATAACCTTTTGTGATCCCCTAATTCATAACATTTGGTTTTGTGTCTTCAACCACGAACCGTCTTTGTAAGTGTTTCAAATCTTGCACTTGCTGGCCTTTCAAGTGTTTTGTATTTTGTGTTTTTCCAGGAAGATGATGCGTGAAAAGCTGGAGAGTGGAACGACGCTGGTTGTCGACCGCTATTCGTATTCTGGAGTCGCCTATTCGGCAGCGAAAGAGGTGAGCCAACTTTGAAGATCAGATATGGCGTGTAGCTGCAAGCTAAGGCGTAAAAAAATGTTGTGTTTCTGGTAACCCGACCGACCCTCTTTTATGGCCGCGACTCAAATAATTTTAAAAATTTTTTTTTGTAAAATGTTTTTTATATAATTTTTTTAAAACTTTTTTTTACATTTGTATTGGCATAACAGAAAAGACGTCAACAAAATGAAATTAATAAGACTGTTTTCTAGAGTAGTTTTAGGTGCAGACAGTCGGGAAATAGGCAGTTTATACTTGCTTAGAACACGTACTTTGTTGCAGCGTGTACCATTGTGCAAAAAAGACTAGTGGGGTATACTTTTTCGGATAGTCACTGCATAAAAATATTTTACCAAAATAAAAATATTTTCCGACCTACCTACCCAATTTTTTTTAGCTCTGTTACCGGAAACACAACTTTTTTTAGGCCTAACTGAACAAGATTCCTGAGTGGAGTACATAGATAGAAAGCTGATAAATCTATCCCAACGCTATCGGCATTGTGGGCTATTTTTCACCGTGTGTAGACTTCTTGTCTTTGCCTGTTATTTGAGAGTGTTTAGAAACCATTTTGTGTATGATTTTGTCGGGCACGATGGTGTTTCGAACTTAATACTGTCCAGCAATTTGTGCGCATGGACTTTAAGCAATTTCACCACTAGATTTAAACATAATTTCACCACTAGATTTAAACATAGCTCGCAGAAGTTAAGAGCCGACCACAGTTGTTGGTCTGGACATCTGTCTGGAATAGTCTTCTGTTGGAGATACCCCTGTTACCTCGGGTTGATTCATCAGTGTCTTACTGACTCCTGAAGAGCCATTTATATCTCTGTGGTTGGATAGGCGGCGCCTCTGAGTGGACTTCTAGAAGGGGCGCTATATAAACTCCTGAGATGAATGAATGGATATGTACCTAACATGCATCGATGCTGAAAATGTACATGTGATAGGTGGCGCCTCTGAGTGGACTTCTAGAAGGGGCGCTATATAAATTCTTGAAATTAATGAATGAACATGTACCTATATGCATTGATGCTGAAAATCTACACGTGATAATTTTTATGCTTCAGAAGCCAGGCATGGACTTGGGCTGGTGCGTTCAACCGGAAAGAGGTCTTCCCAAACCAGACCTCGTCATCTTCCTTAACCTTCCGCCAAGCGTTGCTGCCAAGCGTGCGTCGTTTGGTGCGGAACGTTACGAAAAGGTCGACTTCCAGAACAAAGTTATCGCAAACTTCAACAAACTACGAGGGTCCAACTGGATGGTGAATAATTCTCCTCAAATGCTCATGCCAATTTTATTATTATTTGTATCTATACGAGACTGTCATTGTATAGGAATGTTAATGAGGTCCTTGATGTACTACCTTGCCTATCGAATTAGCTCTGAATGGTTTTGGTTTTTAAATACAAGAAATGGAGGCAATAATACTATTTTTTGAATTGCTCCTGTAGGTCCTTTGGAAGAGTATTTTTCCTATGACACTTTGTCTGTTTCAAAATATGCTGTAGCTATAGGATTTACACCAGTTGTAAACCCCTGTTGACTTTGGCTCTAAAGAGTGTTGTTAAGTTTGACTTTTTTAGTATACCACTAGTATACTAGTATACTTTTAGTATATTAAAAGGCTAATGAAACTACAAAGCTTACGGTGACAACGTTACAAATTTAGGCTTCGATGCTGAAATGGGGTAAACTTTCATTTTGTGCTAGCTGCTAAGCTTGCTAACCATTTATCGCATGTAAAATACTTTCCTCTTATGCATTTTCCACTTGATATTCATTTACTGCTTTACTCACTTTAAATATGCTCAATTGGCAATCATCTGTCATTTCTTGCAGGAGTTTGACGCAAGCAAAACTGCCGATGACCTGCACGAAGAAATAAAGATTGCCACAGAGAAACTTCTGAAAAACGTCAAGCCAAAGATTGATCTGCTATGGATCGATGGTGACCTTCTACCGTGCTGATCATTGTAGTCAACTTGAATTGATCTCAGTTTAAAACTTGGTAGCTAATGCATTTAACGATTATGTATTCACGTCGTGGTACGTGGTACGTTGCAGGGCTGTGGGTGCGAACAATTGTTAGGAATATTTTATCTTGAGTATAGAAATTGTTGGCACTGTAAATAAGGCCTAAAAAATGTTGTGTTTCCGGTAACAGAGCTAAAAATAATTGGGTAGGTAGGTCGGAAAATATTTTTATTTTGGTAAAAAAATTTTATGCAGTGACTATCCGAAAAGTATACCCCACTAGTCTTTTTGGCACTTGTAAAGGTACACGCTGCAACAAAGTATGACATTGTGTTCTAAGCAAGTATAAACTGCCTATTTCCTGACTGTCTGCACCTAAAACTGCTCTAGAAAACAGTCCTATTAATTTCATTTTGTTGACGTCTTTTCTGTTATGTCAATACAAATGTTTATTTTAATTTTAAAAATTTCCTTTTTAAAAAAAAATTTTTTGAATTTTTTTTACAAAATTATTTGAGTCGCGGCAATAAAAGAGGGTCGGTCGGGTTACTGGAAACATAACATTTTTTTAGGCCTAAGTTGATCGTAAATTGAGAAGAAACTGTTGAATTAACAATGGATATTGATGTAAGAAGTAAAAGAAAACAATTAGAATCTCAGCTTGAGGAACTTGTTGAACCTTCTGCTTCATAATTTTTAATGCACTTGTTACTGGAAAATGCACCGGCATGACGTTATCAGACCTCTATGGTATGAAGTGGACCTCTTGTTACTGTACAACAGTACAAGTAGACACTGTTGGATATCTCCACCTGGATTGTATAGCCAATGTTTTAATCTGCACAATGTTAACACGTTGGCCGCTGATTTGCTGTGTTAAATGACTCAGTTTGGGACGTGATGGTTGAATAGTATAATTTATGATAGATTGCATACGAATGCAGTTGGTAAACATTGGCTAATGATTCAACAAGGAGGTGAAACCGTTCTACGTAGTTGATAGACCTAGTCATCCGTGCCGTGTTCTTAAAATTCCTCTTCGCAGATGTAAACAACGGATAGCCAGACTAGTTTTCACAGACTGGGATGGTACTATGGTAGGACTTGAAATTGATGATTTGCTGTTAAATAGCACATTCCATGAGTCTAATATTTACAAATGAATTTAATACAAATCTGTTTATGTGCTAGTTTTTAAGTTTGTTGTAGAGAAATCACTGTTTAGAAACATTACAGCCTTTTCAGATTTCTTATTTGTCTAGATTGTTGCTCAATATTAAGTTTTTATTGTACATGATTGTTAACTTAATTGTTAGTGGCCTACATTCATGTCCTTCACTGGCTTCCAATTCCACAGCCGATCACTTATAAGGTGTGACTCTGAAATGGCACAAGCTGCTTTTGCACTGTCGTTCTAAGTAAGTAAGTAAGTAATTTCGTTTATTCAATAATCAAGTTGACACCGCAACCAGTAATAGTATAGAGTAATTCAGTACAGAACAATGAAGAAATATGATTGTATGTCAAACAAACAAAAACTGGTACATGTCTAAAATTTAGAATCTGTTTTGCGACTTTGAATGCTTGTCAACAGCAGGTCTGTATCACAATTAAAGTGACGTAGAACATTTATTCGCTAGATAAATGTTTTTAAATAATTGCAGTGACGTTACAATAGATAATCACATTCTCTAGTTTTTAATCTTTGAATAATCGTAGTGACGCAACAATAGACCCTTTAGGCCTATTAGCTGTATTTAAATTTGTAAACTGAAGTGACGTAATAATGGACAAAATTTGATGGTTCACTAGATTTAAATGTTAAAATAATTGAAGTGATGTAGCATAGATTTTTCATTTACAAGAATTAGTTTGTTTAATAATTGAAGTGACGTCACAATAAGCCTTTATTCTCTAATTTAGAAGATGACGTTTTAGTCGTCTAATGATAAGTTTCGTAATGAAAGCGACACAACAATAGGCCTGCATCCGTAAGTATTGATAATAGGCTTGTGCTGAAGTGTTTGAACGATAATCAAGGAAATTTTAAATTCTGCTCATATAGCAAACGCTTTTAATATTATTAATTATATTTATGAAGGCTTATTGATGAATTTCAATGCTTTAAAAATTTAAAAAATTGCTTATGAAGATTTAGAACAATTTTTATATTTAAAACAAAACCTTGAAGTGGGGCGACATCTATGTTTGAGAATGAAACGGATGTGCGCATCATTTTTGCCTTTTCTCTAAATATAGTTATCTGGTCTTGAACCTGTTGAACTTGTAGGGCAGCTAAGCGTGAGTCGGTGGAATTTGGTAAATACGAAATTTTGTAGAAGTAATAAATATTTTTTTAACTTACCAAGTACTTATAAGTTACAATTAAGTTTTCTCACAGTGTTTTATTTAATTTTTGAAATGCTGCCATAAAATTGTCATCGAAGTCACTTCCGATGTTCCATCGAATAGGCCTTACGCAGACAGAAACGTAGCGCTATAACTATTACTCGGGACCGTGGTCCATTCTGGGTCTTCGTATTGTATCCTAACATTTCAGTAGATTGTATTTATTGTTATCTAGTGTTTGCATTTTCAGAAAAAACCCGAATGGTTATGGTTAGTGTGATTAGATTAAGCGTGTTGCTACTGTGGCGGTATCTTCCGCGCAGATATTTGTTCTTTGATTAATTCTTTTAGTTCCAATTGACTCGACTGCCGTCTGTTTTAAAGCATGCATGTGTAAACAGTTAGCATGAATATTTCTACTGAGGTATGTACATATGCAGGTAAAAACCCATTTTAACGTCCCAAATTATTTTTTCGCAGTTTATGCATAATTGTCACCCAAGGTGACTACCTTGGGTCCCAACGTCAAAAAATGGGTCCCCCTTGGGTCCCAACGTCGAAAAATGGGTCCCCGCCTGAATGGGGCCCACATGTGAAATTAAATTGTCGCATCAAGGTGACTACCCCTTGGGTCCCAAGTGGGCCCCATATGGGCAACTTTGTGGGGCCCAGATGGGCCGTCTAGATGGGCTCGACACCAATTTGGCCACGGGCACCATGTCCGCCCCAAATGGGCAGCCCATCTATCAGCCTACATGGGCTAAAAGTGGGCCGGCCCATGTGGGCCCCATTCAGGCGGCCCCATGGGCAGGGCGGAGTTTGGTTTCCGTTCTTGGAGGGGCTAACCCCGAGTCTGGGCCTTCTTAGGGGGGGGGGGGGTAACCCCGAAAAGGATACCATTTTCATGGTAAAAAAGTTGAATCTGGACCTTCCTGTGGGGGCTTAGCTCCCCTTAGCCCCTGATAAACTCCGCCCATGGCGCCGCGGCCCATATAGGCGGCCCAAATGGGGCCCAATTTTAGCCCATGTAGGCTGATAGATGGGCTGCCCATTTGGGGCGGACATGGTGCCCGTGGCCAAATTGGTGTCGAGCCCATCTAGACGGCCCCTCTGGGCCCCACAAAGTTGCCCATATGGGGCCCACTTTTTCGACGTTGGGACCCAAGGGGGACCCATTTTTCGACGTTGGGACCCACGGTATTCACCTTGGGTGACAATTATGCATAAACTGCGAAAAAATAATTTGGGACGTTAAAATGGGTTTTTACCCATATGCAAACTCAATGCAGCACCATATGTTGTAGCCTGGAGTTCTGAAGCACTGCTCTGATTTTGATTTAAAACCATTTTAGACGTTCCAAGTAAATAACAGATTTTTGCGTTCATTTAGTATTTAATCGAGTGTGACTGCTTAATAATCGACAAGTTACACGAGTAACGAAACGAATATGTTGTTTCTTCAAGTAGAAATCGTTGCAGCCGTCATTCTGGTTGTCGTCCTATGTTTCTATTTCTACTGACGTGGGTCTCATTCGGCATGGCCAGCGGAAACAAGGGGCAGGGAGCAGATGACATCGAAATAAAACCATCATGCACTGAGAAACAAGACTGTCCTGTGCGATTTGAGGATGTAGAACTCAGGAAGCGGCTTTCAGAACAAGAATATCATGTGACTCAGGAGAAAGGAACAGAAAGGTTGGTAAAATTTAGATTTTGGATATACACTTTTTCACAAAATGGGCAAAGTTTCCTAAATATATTTGTACATTCGGTTTCATTGTTGAATATTCTTGTTTAAACAGTTTTTTCCATTTTGATGCAAATGTATTAAGTGTAATAGGCATGTCATTTTCAGTTAATGTTGAATATGCCTACATTGTTATTAGTTTGTTTATTTCTGATGTACGTGTTTTTCATTGTCAATACTGTCAATTGAGTTCACTAATATTTATGGCTTATGGTTTAATTGTAATTAATAACAAGTTTCATGGGTAACTGTGTGATAGCAAGGTCCCTCCTCCATCATCCTGTCTTGGGACTGGCACTGGAAACAACCCCTGAGATTGGTCATAGAATTTGACGTGCAGATTGTTAACATTTTTTTCCAGTGCATTTTCTGGAAAGTTCTGGAAGCTGAAAGATGAGGGTCTCTATTCGTGCATTGTCTGTGACCATCCATTGTTCTACTCATCCAGTAAATTTATGTCGGGATGCGGATGGGCATCTTTCAGCGACACCATCGACAAGGCTGCGGTGACTTACACAAAGGACACTTCCTTTGGTCAGTCATTAATTAATTCATGAATTCATTCATTCATTCAAGTAGCACTTCTTCAAGGAAATTACTCCTGCTTTAGTCTCCAGCATGGTTCCATGGTAAAAAAGTATAGTTTTCAAGTGCTTACAGAATTTATCAAAGAGTCACAAAGAAACTACAAGACTAGGAAATACTGTATAACCATTTAATCATAATCATAAATTTATATAGTGCTCTTCAACATTTCCATGCTTGATTGTTCCTCATAATAATTTAATAACAATAATAATAGCTATAGTGGTAATAATAATAATAATAATATCAATAGTGATAATAATAATGATAGCAATAGTGATAATAATAATAATAGTGATAATAATAATAATAATAGTGATAATAATAATAATAATAACACTAGAGTGATTGGTTATTTTCTGAAGATATGGAGAGGATTGAAGTGACGTGTTCGCAGTGTGGCGCTCATCTCGGCCACCTGTTCGACGATGGACCGACCGCAACAAAGAAGCGCTACTGCATGAACTCCGTCTCATTGTCTTTTACTCCTGTCACCAGACTCACCGACGAACAGAAGCAGGCCGCTGCAAAACATGGAGTTTCACCAAAGCAGGACAAAGAGAAAGACGAATTGTAATGCCACATGCACACAGACAGACAGCCAGATACACACACACACACAGACATGCACACACACACACACACACACACACACATACAGGCACAAAACACATACAGACACACGCACACAGACATACAGGCACAAAACACATGCTATCTTGCCTTGCGCTTTGGGAGCGCCTCTGAACGGTTCACCCTTGTAGAGGCGCTTTCTAAATGTTTTAATACAATACAATACAGACACACGTACACACATACAGGCACAAAACACATACAGACACACGCAAACAGACATACCGGCACAAAACACATACAGACACACACGCATACATACAGACATACACACACCATGTGCATGCATAATGGATCCAAACAGGTGTTTACCAATCCGAAAAAGCTATTGATCATTTACATCCGGATTGATCAGTACCAACGTAAACAAACCAATTGTAATCGATCGTTACTCGTAAAACTGTTTAGGGGAATTAGGTTGTGGTGATTGTGGAAGGATTTGTTTGTTTCAAGTAAAGCCGTCTTTATTTACTTTCCTGTTACAAAAGCTGCTGCCCTCCGAACTAAGACATTGCTATGCATTAAGACTTCTGATAACTGTTGAATAGTTTAATTAACTTATGATAGCCACTGAATTTTTCACTTAACTTCTGATAGTTACTGAATACTTTAATTAACTTCTGATAACTAATGACCAGTCTAACTTTTGATAACTACTGAATAGTTTACTTCTGATAACTGTCAGTCTGAAATTAAACAAAGATACTATTATACTGATTAGAATACATAACTTCCGATACTTACTGAATAGCTTGATTGATTTCTGAACAGTTTATTTCTGATGACTAATGGACAGTTTACTTAACTTGCTGGGTAGATGTTTGAACTACTTAAATTTTGCTTTCATTTCGATTTTGAATGGTGAGAATTTCGAAGTGCTGTAATTTGGAATTTGCTTTATTTTGGAATTGCATTGTACGTCTATTATGTATCTAGAGTTCTAGACACTACAGCATCTTCAAGTATCTCACAAAAGTGCTAACATTTTTCTTTATTATGGAACAACTTTAATTTGGAATTGTTTGAATGTGGAATTGTTTTAACTTGTAACTGCTTTGATTTAGAACTGCTTCAGTGTGGAACTGCCTTAATTTGGAACTGCTTTAGTTTGGTATACATCTAATTTGAAACCACTTGGATTTGCAACTGCGTGATTAGGAAATCCTTGTGAATTTGGGAATTAGCGAGTTAGCAACCCACCGCTTGCCTCAGGGTGACTGCAAGATCCATTTGGATTTAATTAGATTTTTGCTGAACAGTAGTACATCGCATCAATGATTCACATATGTCTGTTTTGAGGTTATACTTTATATACAAACCACCGTTTCACACATCCGTGTGCCAAACTCATAGTTCTCCTACTCTAATAACTGGTGAATTTTTATTGCTTCTTCTAGCCATTGTATTGTATATGACCATTTATAAAGTGCTTCTCTCGGCAAAAGCCTTTCACAAGCGCTCCCAGTGCGATTGGCCCTGACAGAAAAGGCAGGATTTGAGGCACGAGAAAGATGAGGAAAGACTATTTGTAGAAAAAGGCGAAGAGGACTGATGGTGGAAATCTATTCGATTGGGAAGGACCTATGCAGGCAATATTTATAAGTAAACTTGTTTAAACGGTAGTCATTAATTGTAAACTTCAAATACTAAAGCTCTGCTGTAACTGTAAAGCTAAGCGTTGGGCACCAGCTTATTCACGAGTGTTGCGTCATATCAGAGGGGATGATGGCCCCTTAATCCGTGTTCTCCTTACTCGTTCATGTCTGGTTGATGATGATGATGTTAAATGTGAGGTGGTTGTAAGTAAATGTTCATGACGTTGTGTTGAAAATTTGAAATGTACTCATTGTTGCTAAGAGAACAAGTTTTATTGCTGATTGTAATTGTAATCGAACATTTATATAGCGCCACTTCAAGAGAACTCCTCAGAGGCGCTCCCGACCTGACACCAAACCATAATCAAAGAGAATGGTTTTCAAACGCTTGCGGAAAAGGGGCAAAGAAAGACAAAGAAGTTCATTACGGAGACTAATAGGTAACTGATGCTGATGTATTTTTGGTGCGTGGTTTGATGACAATGTTGTGAAATGCTAAACATATGACTTTCATATTTGATGTGGTAAATGTTTATTGAATTATTTTCGTGCTTGGCCTTCAATAACGATGTTTTTCAATACGATTTTCTTAGTTTTCATCTATTTGAGATAAATAAATTAAGAGACTAGCTTTCATTTAAAAATATTATTTTGACTTTGTAAGTTAACGTATTAGAATGATTGAAGATGATGTCATGAAAAAACATTTTCTGCCCTGACAGATAGTATTGAAGCTAAAATTCTAAAATTCTTGATTGACTGAAGATGAAAATTAAAATTAATTAGTTAAAAATAAAATTAGCTTGCAACTACATGATTAGGAAATCCTTGTGGGGTTTGGGAATTAGCAACATACTGCTATATTACATATTTACATGTACATTACATATTTTTAGCTTATATATTATTCATGTGCTATATATATGCAAACGAAAACCTACAGTAAGAACTGTAAAACGGTACAAATTCTTAATCAGTTAAATATTAATTTTTTATCTGTCAAATCAAACAAAGTCCTGAAAAGTTGTCTGTTTTCTGTGAAATTATTTTGATAATTAAATACTGCTGCAGGTTGAAGACTTGAAATGGAAACAGAATCACATTTTTTATACAACGTTAGGATGAACACAAAGGGAAAACACAACAAAACACGTTAATAAATTAAATTCATCACGGCATGATTTGCGTGCATTTTCAGGGTGTGTATATACACTGTGTCCGGAAAAAAAGGGACCCATTTTGTAAATATGAAAATAAATAGTAAATATTCATCGATTTTCACAATTCAAAGACCGTTTTTATCCTAACATATTTCTCTAACAATTGTGAAAATATAAAAGTTCCAGTCCAAATAATGACGTCATGATGACGTCATTTGCACAAAAAGTCAAATTTAAGAGATAAATGCGCAAAATCATCAAAAATTTCAATATTTTCATGATGTAATTTATCGATAATAAATGTAAGTTTAATTTTAGTTTTATATCTGAATTAATTTGTGGTCAAAGTGTACACCTTTGGCCTCAACGTAAGCTTCAAAACGGTCGCGCTAATACCAACAGCAGCATCGATAACCAGCGTATCAAAATCCTCTCCAGCAGGCATTAACAATTCGCTCATGGAGTTCTTCAATGTTTCTTATCCTTGTGTTGTACACCTTCTCCTCCATCAGTCTCCAACTCTTATTGTCAGCGGGATTTAAGCAGGCATGCAGCCGTTTAGCGGCCAAATATTAAGAGGAATGAAATCTGAGTCTCCTTAGTCAACAGTTCAACAGATTGACGAACTCAGTGAGCTGAAGCGCTATTTTGTTAAATGTGTAGGCTGTTGTTCCGAATATTCCCGGATATCAGGCACCACTTTTTTACAGAGCAGACAATCCCTCTAATAGGCTGCATTTATATTCACTCCTGGTTCTATTAAATGGATTTCCGTTTTACCAAAAGCCAATATACCAACCGAAATCATGCATGAATGGCCGGCTAAATGAACTTTAGTATAAATGACGTAATTATGACGTCATCATTGTGACTAGAACTTTTATATTTTCACCAATGTTAGACAAATATGTCAGGATTAAAATGGTGTTTGAATTGCAAAAATCGGTGAATATTTACTATTTATTTTCATATTTACAAAATGGGTCCCTTTTTTTCCGGACACAGTGTATATATATATATGTATAATTGTATAGACATGTATATATACCTACACGTGTTTTTTAACGTTATACAAATATGTTTATTTTATAGTTCTGTATATATTATCATCAGTATATATAATGTATGCATTAGATTAATGTATGTTATATTGCATATTTTAACTTAATATTATGCATGGTATATATATTTAAAGGTATATTTATATATATATAAATATATTATGCATGTGTGTATAATTATACTAAAACAATACAGCTACACTTTTGATCATAACAAGTTCACATTTAACAGGTATAACAGTGAAAAGCCAGAATCCAATTCACACCAAGTGGCACGTCGAAATAAACCTGTGATGCTTCGATAACAAACGAGTAGATAAGATTGAGCTGAGCAATCTCTCTGTCTGTTCTGAAGATATGAGGCAGATATGGGTTTTTCTACAATCTTTTAAAGGGCAGGTATCTATGGGCGCCTGATTTTTCCAACTGGGATGTCGAGGTTTTTGGTGAATTCGTCTGTGGTGAGCATTTCCTGGATAGCATTCTCGTTTGCCATCTTCCATTATCTAGAAATAATAACATAATACTAACATCCGTAATCAAAACTCTAGACATAACCTTAATAAAATCTTGATTTTTCACAGTTTCTGCATTTTTTTAAACCAATTATAATAGGTCTGGTCACAAGGTATCGGACTAACATGACTCTTAACTTTCAAGGTACCTGGTACTTAGATTCGTACATTTAAGCACACATACATTACATATACAATCAAACAAATACATTCACACAGACATAACAATTAACCATAACCCCACATAATGCGTTTGAGGGTGTGTCCACACATATCCTACCACACCCATGCCTACATACATCACATACTTCAACACATACATACAACAACGCACAATAGTACACGCACACATCCCATCATCCCACACACACACACACACTCGAACTGTCAGGAGTGCATGACGCTCACTCACTTAGGCTAGAGAAACAGATAAGCTAATCAGTCCATAGGCCTATATAGTAGTAGTTAACACTAATTGCAGGCAGTTTAATTACAAATGATAATTATGTAGGTCAGTTAATTGAAAGGTCACTATAAATAGGAACAGTACCGTCCCTGGTCCATAAAGTTCCACACACCATACAGAGAAACCCGGTGCATAACAAACTTAAGACCACAATAGGCCTACGTGGCATTTACTTCGATCGTCTTTCTCCCGGAGGAGTCCTCGTGTTCTGCTTGGTTTGAACTTTTTGTTCCCAGCACTAGGGTTGCCCAGTGTAAGAATCGTGGAAAAATAACTGGGGGATTGGACCATTAGGCCTATCCACTTGGAATCGGGGTGAGAAAAACAGACTTTAATATGGGGCTCTAAGAAAGACTGGGATTGAAACCCCTCAATCCCCTGGTAATTCTCACCCTGGGGTTGCCTCGGTCCAACACCAGGCGTCTGCGGTCAGAGGCCATGCATATATTATATACCTACTAATTCCCCCCCCCCCGAATTTTCAACCCCCGCCACGTTGCAACTTGCAACCCGCACATTCTGCGGACTCCCTATATGCGTATACGTACAAATAGACTTCTCCACCCCTTACAAAAGTTAACTGGCTAAAGTCATCTAGGGGCCGTCCATAAAGTATGTCACGCTATTTTTGACCATTTTTGACCCCCCTGTCACAAACTGTCACAAATCTCGGACCCCCTCTAAAGTACGTCACACTCTCGAATTTTTTTAAACATTACTAGGCTATATACAGGGTGCGCCAAAAAAAAATACCCCCCTAGGTTTTTTGCCAATATCTTGGCCAAAATTAAGAATTTTCGTATGAAATTTTACAGGCTTATAGACAATTCATATTTACATATGATGGCCAGATTTCATCAAAATATTTCAAACAGAACAAACGTTATGCCACTTTTAGGGAGGTCACCCCCCGTTTTTTTGACGTTTCAAAAACGAAAAGCAATTTTTTAGGGTTTTTTGCGAATATCTTGGCCAAAAATTAAAACATCGAAATGAAATTTTACAGTCTTATAGACAATTCATATCTACGCATGGTGGCCGGATTTCATCACAATATTTAATACTGAACAAAAGTTCTGCTACTTTTAGTGAGACCACCCACCGTTTTTTGACGTTTCAAAAACGAAACGCAACAAAAAGTGACAAAAACACGATTTTTTAAGTCTCATCACAAGACTGTTGTCAAATGAACTTGGTAGTGTTTCCCAACTTGTGTTCAATGTGCCCACCACCCGTGCCAAAACTTATTTTGAGTCTCTATGAAGAGTTCTTGATGGACCTGTTGATTATCTGACAGATTCATTATTATTTCTTATTTTAAGAATTTGATTGTCGTCTTGCTAAGTGACTTCTCAGTGACGTGCAGCTACGCTGGTACCCTGTTTCTTTTTCAAATAGTAATAATAATGATCATCGGTCAATATCAAGGCTATTTGATAATAATTGTTTGAGATGAGACTGAATAAAATTGTGTTTTTGCTGCGTTACGTCTTTAAATTGTCAAAAATTGGGGGGTGGCCTCACTAAAAGTGGTATAACTTTTGTTCTTTTGGAAATATTTTGATGAAATTTGACCATCATATGCAGATATGAATTGTCTTTAAGCCCGTGAAATTTCATTTTGATATTCGTACTTTTGGCCAAGATATTGGCCAGAATAATTAGATTGGATTTTTATTCCTTTTTGTTGCGTCGCGTTTTTGAATCGTCAAAAAACGGTGGGTGGCCTCACTAAAAGTGGCATAACTTTTGTTCTGTTCTAAATATTTTGATGAAATCTGGCCATCATGTGTAAATATGAATTGTCTTTAAGACAGTAAAATTTCATCTTAAAATTCTTACTTTTGGTCAAGATATTGGCAAAAATCTTAGGGGGGTTATTTTTTTTGGCGCACCCTGTACATTATTAGGGCCTAAAACAAGGCTTCGCAGAAGCATTACCAGCGCTCCTAGCGAGAGGAATCGTGAACAACACATTAAGGAATACGCATTTCATGCTATTTTGACATAAAACTAATTCAAATGTTTCCCAAAATGTGTGAATTTTTTTTAAAATCTATTAAATTCTACAAAAAATATAAAAAGAATTAGAAATAAATAAATAAATAAATGTGTGACGTCACACATGGCCTGACCCCCCTTGTCACAAACTGTCACACTTTCCCAACCCCCCCCCCCCCCTTCGAGCGTGACATACTTTATGGACGGCCCCCTATAAAATTTAGACCTATTTTACCGTGAGCTATTATACTTATAGGCTTATACTGTTTTTTTTAACATATTAAAATTTGTTAACTATATTATGGTTTACCGTTTAGATCTGAACATAATTAAACTATGTTATTAAATGCCATTGGACGACTAGGCTACAATAGGGTAATACAGTTAGGCTACACATAGGCCTAGGTCTAAGCTATAGTGTGGAAACTTATTTTGCTTACGCAGGCCTACATCTTGCCGAGACCCACCCACCCCGCCGTATAGCCTACGCAAGTTGCGAAATACGGTGAGTCGGTGACCCCTCCTTGTGTACGCAATATATGGACAGACCCTCCCGCTGCTTGAAATGACCTTCGTTCCTCACTAAGGGCTTAACTAGTAAATCGGTTTTTTTCTCTCATCAGTCTCTCATTCCTTCATTTGATCCGTAGTTTCCGTGCTGGGAGCAACGCATCTATAAATAGTTATTCTTCGACAGGCGCTATATGAATCGACGATTACATTTAGATAAGGCCGTCAGCAGACCATCCATCACATGACACATGTTCGACAATACATTTTTGGTCTCTAATTCTAATTCAACAACTGCGAGTCTGCATCGATCATTGTCAAGTCATTAAATACAGTCAGCCATTGTAACTTTGAACCTTGCACCAGCGGCGGTGCCAAGCATACGATGTCGGTAGGTCGCGTCAAGGTCATGGGAGTTATTCAGCAAGTCGAAAAAAGTAACGGTAAGAAAGATATTAAAAATTCCAAAGAATTTTTTCAGGTCATTGGGCATGTCAAGAGTTAAATTGACTATAGCCAGCGGTTCCCAACCCGTGGCCCGCGGGCCAAAAGTGGCCCGCCAGGCCTCCACAAATGGCCCTCATCTCTAAAAGAGCTATCAAAAATATATGAAAAAATTGTCAGTTTGGACAGGATAGAACACATAATTATTTTCTATTACAAATAATTTTACTTTGACGTCTATAAATAACATCAAACATTCTATTTTTAATCAATTATAATTATTTTATATGCTTTTATTTAATTAAATTTTATCCTTGTGGCCCCCTAATGTTCCTTAACAGAGAAAAAGTGGCCCTCGTGTCCTCCAACTTTGAAAAATTGGCCCTTAAGTCCAAAAAGGTTGGGAACCAATGGCCTAGGCAATAGGATCTACGTCAAATGACCTGACGTGACCTTTTGTGGCGCCGCTCCTGCCTCGCATTCAGATACGCTGACAAAGCGTGAATGACAAGGCAAAATTAATGAATCTACACTGTGTCCGGAAAAAAAGGGACCCATTTTCTGAATATGAAAATAAATAGTAAATATTACGCGATTTTCACAATTCAAACACCATTTTAATCCTTACATATTTGTCTAACATTGGTGAAAATATAAAAGTTACAATCATAATAATGACGTCATCATGACGTCATTTGCATACAAATGCATGTGGCCGGCCATTCATGCATGGTTTCGGTTGGTATATTGGTTTTTGGTAAAACGGAAATCCATTTAATAGAACCAGGAGTGAAAATAAATGCAGCTTATTAGAGGGAAATTCTGCGCTGTAAAAAAAGTGATGAATGCTATCCGGGAATAATCGGAACAATAGCCTACACATTTAAACAAAATAGCGCTTCAGTTCACTGAGTTCGTCAATCTGTTGAACTGTTAACTAAGGAGTCTCGAATTTCATTCCTCTTAATAATATTATTTGACTGCTAAACGGCCGCCCGATTAAATCCCGCCCTTAATAAGAGTTGGAGACTGATGGAGGAGAAGGTGTAGGCTACAAGACAAGGATAAGAGACATTGGAGAACTCCGTGAGCGAATTGTTAATGCCTGCTGGGGAGGATTTTGATAAGCAGGTTATCGATGCTGTTGTTGGCTATTAGCGCGATCGTTTTGAAGCTTACGTTGAGGCCAAAGGTGTACACTTTGACCACAAAATAATTCAGATACAAAAATAAAATCAAACTTACATTTATTATTGATAAATTACATCATAAAAACATTGAAATGTTTGAAGATTTTGCGCATTTATCTCCGAAATTTGACTTTTTGTGCAAATGACGTCATTATGACGTCATTATTTGGAATGAAACTTTTATATTTTCACAATTGTTAGATAAATATGTTAGGATAAAAACGGTCTTTGAATTATGAAAATCGATTAATATTTACTATTTATTTTCATATTTACAAAATGGGTCCCTTTTTTCCGGACACAGTGTACATTAGGCCTATCGTCCCAAAAAGCAAAAATTATTGCATTTAGGCCTATAGACAGGCCTAAACAAACTAATTAAAATTAACTACTGCATAAACCTATGCAAAAATAAATAAAATAATAAATCAAACTATGCAAAAATTAATAAAAATAATAAATTAATACATAAAAACAAATTTGACACATTACGTATCAAAGTGTGTAGGTCTAAAGACACTTTGACGAAGCATAGGCCTATTACATAAAAATAGGCCTAATGCAATAATTAAAACAAATGAACGCATTAGGCCTACTCACCTATGCCTACTTAATTAAATTATTAATTAAAGTGGAAAGGATGCCTAGGCCTAAACAATAAAATAATAAATAGAAAAAACCAAAAACAAATAATAGGCCTACTAAAATAAACAAGTAGTTTAGGCCCAAATCAACACAAACTTACATTAGCAGTTTAACACAAAATAAATAAAAAATAAATCGTGAGATATCTTACCAGCAGAATTCCTGATATCCCTCAGCACCCGTGAACAGCACATCGATCCAAATCCTCATCGCCTCGGCCGTCGGCGCGATCAGATAATACCTACGATCAAGGGTCTTCAAACAGAACGTCAGTCGCTGATTCGGACTGACAACAGTTCGCAGATGATCAACAAAAACGTCCATTATCGACTGGAAATAGATGCTACGCCGCAGTTTCGTTTCCGTTCGGTCAATAAAGTAAGTAAGGCAGCGCTTGCTGCGATCGAAAACGAACCAACGTTTGTGCCACGTGCGAAACTTTCCGCCCTGTTTCTTCAGGTATCCGCAGCAGTTGGAAGCGCTGACGAGGATCTGCGACGTGTCGTCGAGGGAGTGGCCTGAGGATTCGACGAAGCAGCGGAGGTCGAGGGCTTTGTCGCGTACCGGAAGATACCGTGTGAGTGGACGTGCCTAGAGAAGATGCAAGTATGCAGAGAAATGGCAAGTATGCAGAGTAGTATTAAGTATGCAGAGTATGCACACAAATGCGAAGTAGGTAGAAAAATATACCAAATAGACAGAAAACTACCAAGTATAACTGTATAAGTAGGCCAAACATGAAGACAGCTAGAAAGTATGCATAAATATTAAGTATATAGACAAACGATAAGTACGCAGTTTCATGTACCAAGTATACAGATAAATATTAAGTATGCAGAGTAGTGCTGCACAGTGCACATGCAGACCAATAGCAAGTATTCAGAAAAAATACAAAGACTACAGACAAATATTCAGCATGCAGACACACACTAACTACAGAGACAGATAGTAACTATGCAGACAAATAGTAAGTATGCAGAGTCGTACTTATGCTCGTAAATACAGAATGCAGTCAAACTAAGTAATCAGAGTCATATTAAGTATGCTCGGTCAAACTAATTATTCAGAGTAATACTAAGTATGCTCGGTCATGCTAAGCATGCAGAGTCATACTAAGTACACACACAAATACTAAAGTATACCGTCAGATGATAGATCCACCCTCTGACCTGTGTGCGCTGGTAATTGTCCCTGAGTCTGATGATCTCATCATCTGTCCTGGCTCCCACGTCCATAGGAATCAGTTCGAGTCTTCCGGTCTTCCGCGGTTCAGACATACTTCGTGCAAGACCTCGACCTCCCCCTCCTCCTGCTCCTCCCTGCACAGAGAAGAAACAAGATGAACGTCATCACCGGAAGTAAGATGAGGAACTACTTCCGGTGCGGCGAAGCAGACGACATTTAGAGAGCAACCAATGGCAATGCTGCAGGAAAAGGGAGGCAATTATAGCGATGGATATGATGTTGCCACAGCTTAATATAATTGGCAAGAATTCCTCAGCGGGAATGCTTCAAGATACTATAATACATGGGCTAAACAACTCAGATATGGTTAGACACCAGCGTAAGTGTATATATACACCGTGGTTCAAAAAAAATAAGCCAAATTGTTTTTCATATATCTCTCAGGCGCGGATTCAGGGGGGGGCGGAGCCGGCGTACGCCCCCCCTAAATCTGCAGAAATGTTCTAAAGCTAAACTGACATAAAACTAAAATAATTGCAATTTAGCCTACGATTTGGAGATCTTGCAAAGCAAGCAATTCGTGGTCTACATGTAAGTCTCATTCCATGCATCTAATGTTTAAAACATCGACGCACTCACTGCTGATGGTATACTTCATTACTATCATGATGAGCTGCTTTCTCCGAATTCTTTTCATCAAGAGTTAAAGCTTTGGCAGTAGATGTGGAGAAACGCTAACAGCACACCAAGCACCCTGTCGGACACCCTCGCTGACAGCCGCTCCCGTTGTATTATGTATCCAAATATTACCACAATACATGTAGTTCACATTTTGCCGCTCACTTCTGTCACGGCTTGCAGTGTTGAGCGAGCAAATTCTAGTCTGCGATTTGTGAAGTTGTGTTTCCAAAGTACAATGAACGAGGACTCATTTTATTGTTTGTCCACAAGGACATCAAGTTAGACATTGATGACAATCTCAATGTCTACGCCAGAAAGCATCCAAGGAGAATGACACTGTTAACCCACTGGCATGTGACACTTAATTATTTCCTTTTTGGGTCAAGGGTTGCATGATCAAAACCGATAACTGATTTATAATCGTTTTACTGTTAACCTTTAGTGGACACCAGTGGTTTTATATGAGAAACTATATATTTGTTTAAAGTTCCACGACATTTTCTAATAAAAGGATCATTATAGTTTTGCATGATCTAATTTCATACATATCAGTGGCGGCGACAGGAGAGGGCTAGGGGGGGCTAAGCCCCCTAAACGTGTCTCATCCCCCCCCCAAAAAGCTGAAAATGTCTAAAACGGCTTATACTTCGTAATAAGGAAACTAGACAATGACCAACGGCAACGAAATCAACCATAAAAATTATTATTATAGTGTAGATGCTTATGCCATTGGCGGCACCAGGGGAGTGGTCATGGGGTTAAGCCCCTAAATGTGACTCAGCCTCATCCCTAAGCAAAAAACTATGAATGTCCATGTATCGGCTTAAAAGTTATTATTATTATCTTATTTTCGGACCTCAACTGCGGCGGACGGTCATACATCGACTCACATGTGAGACATCAATTGCGACTCGGCTCGACTACCGGACATCGACTCTCTCTGCCACTTAACACTAGTCTGCGACTCTGCAAAACGACTTCTTATTTGAGTTTTCATGATTTTATCGTTCAGAAATAGCTGGCAAAAAAGAGCCTAAAAATGGCTCTAGTTGAGGTCAACAGAGCTAAAAAAAATGCGTTGGTGGCTGGGGCTCCGCCCCAGACCCCGCTGGGGGAGCTTACGACGCTCCCCCAGACCCCCTAGTCGGTATGGGCTTCGCGCCTTCGGCACTCGCAGCTTCGCGCCTTCGGCGCTCCATAAAATTTTTGCTATAGGCCTAGTTGGCTTCAGCCCCCCAACTTGAGATCCTGGCGCCGCCACTCATATATACATTTACGGGTTTGGATTGGTAGTATTTACGCCCCCCCTAACCAGAAATCCTGGATCCGCCCCTGTCTCTGATGCCTGATAACATATCACGCTAAAATTTTCCAAATATTTAGAGAAGTGGACCAAGAATATGATTCCAAAAATTCAAGAGATAAAATTGAACGAAAAAAAAGATATGAATTTTTCAACTTCATATGCCAAAATTGCAGTTTACAAGCAATTTTCTGCCAGATTCAGTAAAAAGTAAGCTGAACTGTTTTTCTTATATCTCCAAAGCATAGGATTCCAAAATATCATGTCGTAAATTTGAACGGATCGAAAGATATGAATATTTAACCATCATCCCCAGAAATGTCTGTTTTCAGCAAGTCTGTTATGGTGTTCGTTGCGGTTTCGATGCTTGATAGTTTCCAATTTTGGTCTTCAGGGATTCTGGAGTAAAATTAACCGAGTATATTATCGCAATATTCTGCTGTCATAACATCTTCCACCTGTTATCAGAAATTTATATCCCCAGAAGGCTGTTTTCTTTTTCAACAGAACAGCACCAGCACACAGAACCAATGAAACCATCGAAATGCTGACAAGAGAGACGCCAGACTTCATTTCTCCCACATTATGGCCTCCGAACAGCCCAGATTTGAATCCTGTCGACTATAAAGTGTGGAGCGTGATGCAAGACCAAGTCTATCAGACAAAAATCCATGATATAAACGATCTGAATAAACCAACGCTTGTTGGAAGCGTGGGAAGGCCTGGACCAGAGGATAATCGACGATGCTGTTGCGTAATGCATGGCGCCAGCGCTTCCAGGCTTGCGTGCAAGCAGGAGGACATTTTGAGCATCTTAATTAATTAAATAATAAAACCATACTGTTGGAATCATATTGTTAGTTCAATTCTCTAAATATCTGGAAAATTTTAGAATGATTAATCATCAGGCATTAGAGATATAAGAAAACATTTGATTGAATCTGACGGAAAATTGCTTGTAAACTGAAATTTCGGCATATAAAGTTTAAATATTCATATCTTTTTATCCGTTCAACTTTGTTTTATGAAATTTTGGAATCATATTCTTGGTCCACTTCTCTTAATATTTGGAAAATATTGGCTTGATATGTCATCAGGTATTAGAGATATATGCAAAACAATTTGGCTTAGTTTTTTTAACCACGGTGTATATACATATATATATATATATATATGCATCCATACCTGAGCTGTGTATAAATATATATATTGAAGCAAACATTAGCAGTGGCTTCAGAACTGAAGGAATTCTTGTCTATTACCGCAACGTTCATCACTCCTATAATTGCCTCAGCATGTATACATAAATATATATATATATATAAATACAGTAAATATATATATATATTATGTATGCATGTATGTATGCATGTGTGTATACATAAACATATATATATATATATAATTTCATATATGTGTACGTACATGTATAATGTATTCTTGACATATCAGCTTATTTATAGATAAACATGTCTAGATAAGTCTATCACCTAAGGGTGTCTACCAAATGAAAAATGTTTAGTCCGGAAATAAACGGGTACTAAACTCCCACATACGTCTACTTGCATAGAACTGTGGCTCAACATGCATGCATGTGTGTATGAGTGAATGTATTAAAATCCCTAATATATATGCATGCATGCTCCACATAGATATATATGTACATGCATTTATGTATGGCATGTTGTAAGTCTGTGTGTAATGTATGCATGTATGCATACATACGTAGATACATACAGCTGCATGCATGCATGCATGCATGAAAACATGATTTATGTATGTGGTGATGTGTGTCACTACCCTGTGCATCATTCATCATGTAGCAGTACTATGCACGCATTTATATATTATGTTGTATGCATCAGTATGCATCAGTATGCATGCATGTATTGTATGTGTGCACACGTGTCACCAGCATGTTCCTTATTATTCCTAATCTGCATATTATCACCCATTGCGCTAGACACGAAACAGAGATACAACACAACATGTCTGGTATATGTATACAGACTCGGCCATTTGTTCCAACCACAGCTACTAGCGACATCTCTCGCACAACTCAACAACGACGACGACAACGACGACGACCGATGATGATATCATCAGTCTCTTATACAACGATGACGACGTGAGAAACCGGCGACTAAATGCCCCGGCTGCTGAGACAACAGCTTCTCTGCCACAAACGACCTGCCACCTTCATCCGCTGCCAGCATCATTATAGCTGCTGCTGCTGCTGCTGCTGTTTGTGCTGCGGCTGCTGGGCGCGACCGGTGACACCACCAGGTACCTACTGACACAGATAGATCTACTGATGCCGTAGACACAGCAGCCAGCGCCCTAAATAGACACAGACAGACAGACAGACAGACAGACAGACAGACAGACAGACAGACAGACAGACGGACGGACAGACAGATAAATAAGACCGCCAAACAGACAGAGGCAGAGAAGACGGACGGATACATATATTCAGAGGCAGGCAGACAGACAGACAGACGAGCGAACGAATAGATAGAGGCAGACAGACAGACGGATAGAGATATTCAGAGGCAGACAGACAGACAGACAGACGAATAGAGAGAGGAAAACAGACAGACGGAAGGACAAATACAGACAGAGAAAGGCAAATGGCTAAACATTCAAATGGAGACAGATAAAGGCAAACAACAGAAATACAGAAAGACAGATAGCGAGAGATAGACGAACGGACAAGCACGCAGGCACATAGACCGACAGACAGACAGGCAGGCAGACATACACAAGCAGACGCACGCGCATACACAGAGACAGCTAGAGACAACAGAGCAAACAACCCGATGGCGACTGTTTTGTCAATTACCTCCCATGTACTTTGATACCTTAATCTGAGCCAACAACTGCATACAAAAGTATACACACATAGACACAGACAGAAGACAGACACACACATACGCGCACACACAAGCAAACACACACGCACACACACACACACGCACACACACACACACACACAAGCAAACGCACACACACACATACACACACAAGCAGACACACGAACACACACACACACACATACACACACGAACAAACACACACGCAGACACACACGAAGACGACACATACACACACGCAGACCCGAAGACGTAATTGTTTAGTATGCACCCGCAACCGTGTAATTGGCCATTGTCTGAAAATGTAGTCATGTACATATGATGACAACTGGTTTTTATGTTCTGTAATTCCTCTCAAGTCTTTCCAAAAGTACATAAACACACATGTAGCTGCCAACTTTACATTGACGTATAGGCCGCTATGTATGAGCGCTTGTGTAAACATGTAGGCTTGTATATGCATGTGTGCATATGTATGTATGTATGCATGTATGTTTGTATGTACGTATGTATGTATGTAACTATGTATGTATGTATGTATGTATGTATGTATGTATGTATGTATGTATGTATGTATGTATGTATGTATGTATGTATGTATGTATGTATGTATGTATGTATGTATGTATGTATGTATGTATGTATGTATGCATGTGTATGCATGCATGCATGCATATGTATGCAATGCATGCATGTATATATAAATAGGCCTATGTGTATGTATGCATAAATGCATACAATGAATGTTTATCTTATTCACAGTATCACACTGGAATCCAATAACCAGGTTATTTCGCAATCCTTATCACGTAGTCTACACTGTCGTACGAAACATCGTGACAAGTGATAAAGTAACGCAACGCAGTAAATTATTGTTCAACCTGAATTCAGAAGCCGAACTACAGTGGCCAATGCATATGGATGGAATTGCGGAAGAGAGCTATAAGGCTGGTACCTTATCAGAATTCGTTCTATAATGGCGCCTGTTAATCTGAACTCCGGTGTATCGACTTACTTGCGAATACTTAGACACTTGTGTATATGGCATTGACTACAGACTGTATAAAAGCCAATAAGATATTAACCGCGTCCTTAGGAGTGTAAAATAAAACAGATGCGAGACAGTGTCAACTCCCGGATGTAAGTCTGACTCCAGCCACGACTATAATAAATATTATTATAAAATCATGTAAACGTATAGACGTCTTTCCATAGCGACCGCAGTGTGACCTTGACCTTGTTGTTATTTTTCCCAATGCGTTGATCGCGTGAGAGCCTTCACGCCATCCACCTGTTTGGAAGGCAGCCACGCCTTCCAAGGTCCCATGCTAGGCCGAGATTTAAATCTCATAATCTCCATACATAGCCTATAACACGTGGCAAGGAACGGGTTTAGCGGACTATAAGGAGTTTTGCGTACGGGTGCGTATGGCGGGGCTCTCGGAAAAAATTATTGTCGAAAAAAATTTAAATAAATATAATATATATATAATTATATATAATATATATAAATTATATGAATAGTATGCTCTGAGGTGCAGTGCCTGTAGGCTGTAGGCCCTATATGTATATTGTAGGCCTATAATAAGTCAAAATAAATAAGTGAGCAACCACTGACTATTTTTTACAGCTTAAAGCAGCATGGCAAATAGCAACTAAGCAAAAGTCACACTGCTGCTGTTCACAACAAGGACAGATGTTCATCGTTAAAATAAATATCCATCCGGGTGAAAATAAAATTAAATTGAAGCCAGGTGCCATTGCCTCAATGAATTTTAGATGTTCTTTGCTTTGAGAAAGGCTGGGAACCACACTCGTAGATCACTTTAAAAACTGCTGATGAATCGTATCGTAGCTTATCTAAAAATTTATAGAGTACTTCTGGCAGCACAGACTATTCAGCACAGATGCACCGGTGGGGAGGGGAAGAAACGTATTGAGAGAGCGAGGGGATGCAGGGAAGAGCCCAGACATGAGCATAGCCGTAGATGAAGGGGAAGGTCATTCCACGTGGAGGGACCTATCACAACATACATGTATGCCAATTAAAGGCACATCGACATAGGTGCAATCACGTCCTAAAGTTGGAAGGGACCATAATGAATCACGTCCTAAAAGTTGGGGGGACCATAATAATAAAGTTAGGGGACCACTCAAAAGTTGGGGGACGCGTCCCGTGGGTCCCATAGGGTGGTTGCGCCTATGCACATCGAACACAAAGGTCAACGAGGTTAAGACGGTCAGAGAGAGGCTTACACATACAGTCGGAGAGATATTTGTGCATAAGACCAAGTTTAACTTGGAGTCCAGAAGAATGATCTTATATTATTGGATCAGAGAGGTGATGGGGAGCCAATGTAAGACATCAGATATATATATATATATATATATATATATATATATATATATATATATATATAAGCGGATATAATTATGAGAAACCGAGGAAGGCCTGACAGAACCAGACACTTTAGCACTAGTTTTAACATCAAACTGTTAGGAGGAGAAGGTCTCACCTGAGGAATTCCGAGTCCAAACAACTTTTCTTCTTTTGATGTCAATGAATTTAAACGGTCATCAGTCTTACTCCCAGCATCAGTTCTGCGCATGAAATGAGAAAATTGTAATATAAAGTAATCATAATTATGACAATAACGAATAAGGTAATTTTATGCTAATAAGATAAGCACATGCTAACAAACTAATCAAAATATGGTGATCATATATGTCTGTCTGTCTATCTCTCCTCCATGTGTATGCACACAAGCAAGCACCTTGGTCTGTACCTATTTACACTGCATATGCATTATGCATAAATGTTTGTATGCATGTATGCTCTCAAACAGATTTGATCTTCTAGTTCCGCAAGCAATAGAGCAACAATGGCTCAGTACCGGTCCTTTTCCTCAATTGGTTCCTTTCTTTCGAATACGCTGTACCCCATCTACACGATATCACATTCTGGTAATCTCTCCTCCTCATTTTCTTTTCTCAATCACATAAATTTATATAGCGCTCCTTCAAGATCTTTCATTTTCTGAAAACCTGTTTCCTCTCTAGTGACCTTGCGCACTAGGAGCACCTCTGAACGGTTCATTTTATTAGAGGTGCTCTATAAATGCTTTAATACAATACAATACAATGCATTACAATGCAATACAATACAACACAATGCATTAAAATGCAATACAATACAATACAATGCAATATGCCCATGTAAGTCTAATATGTTCGACTGCAGTACATAATGTATTGCATGTATCTAGTTATAGATGCGAGTATGTATGTATGTTCTTCATTCATTCATTCATTCATTCATTCATTCATTCATTTCAAAAATTTATGTAGTGCCCCTTCATTACCCTACTCAGAGGCGCTCCAAGCCCAGCCACGGCCTAAAAGATAGGTCTTGAGCAACTGATAGAAAGCAGGCAAATTATTCCGAGGCAGTAAGCGACTTGGCGCAGTGCAAGTTCTTATGTATGCACGCATGTGTGCATACATACATGTAAGTAGGCCTATGTTTGCATGTATATATCTAGCCTGCATAGGTGAGTGCACAGTGGGTTGTTTCCATAATACGCCAACCTGGTGGTATCTTCCTTTCCCACTCCTTCCTTTCCCAACCCTCCTCCTCCCTCGGAAGAACTGTTGAAGCTCGAATCCTCTGAACCGGAACTGAAGACCTTTGACGTAGGACTGACGTCACCGTTGACCTCCTGTGAACTCTCCGAGTCGATGATCCCTCTGCCTGGAACACCAACCGTCAAAGGAGGAGAAGGAGGACCTGCGTGAGGGACAACATGCAAATCATTCGATCAGTTCTAAGCTAAAGGCGACCAGTCAAAGCTATATTGATTTATATAATCTGGCAGGTGACTAGACTAGAACGAAGTACATGACAAATCTAATCTAATCTAATCTAATCTAATCCTATTTTATCCTATAATTTCCTGTCCAATCCTTGTAATTCCTATCCTATCAATTCCTATCCTCTCAATTCCTATTCATCCTATCCTAACCTATCTCTTCCCATTCTATCCTCCTATCGTATCCTGTTCTACCTTATCCCACCATATTCTACCTGGTCTACCATATCCTATTCTATTCCATGATAGTAATAATAATTACCGTTGACTCCAGAACAACAAAGCTTTTATTAGTGTTTTTAAAGCCTGAGGGATCATATATACCTTGGGCGAAAAAAAGATTATGATGATGACGACGACGACGAGGATGATGATGATGATGATGATGATGATAATAATAATAATAATAATAATAATAATAATAATAATAATAATAATAATAATAATAATAATAATAATAATAATAATCTGGATTGCCCGGGGCCACGGTCCGGCAGCCATAAGAAAACTGAACTTGATCTTTGAAATCTTCATCGAAAACTAAAACTTACATTCCGATAACAATAATAATAATAATAATAATAATAATAATAATAATAATAATAATAATAATAATAATAGTCCATAAGTCCCTGGGGGAATAAAGTACCTCAGGGCAAAAAAAATAATAATAGTAATAATAATAATAATAATAATAATAATAATAATAATAATAATAATAATAATAATAATAATAATAATAATAATAATAATAATAATAATAATAATAATGACGACAATTTATATGGCATTGTAATACGGCCATGCCATTACAAGGGTGTAACAGTACAGTAACTTCGTACTATGTTACATGAGCATAGCTATTCAGTTTTACTTCTACAGTTTCTGACTACACTGACTTCTCATTGGCTGATGTTCCTCTTCCAGGTTCCTGAGGATCTGACGGATTTGGAGCTTCATCGGAGGAGTCTTGCACATAATATCATCAGCCACAGAGGACGATGGACTCAATGTGAAAATATCCTCCAATCCACATCCGTTTTCCACTCCGTATCCATTTCCGAATCCAGTGGAAAATTCATCGTTGTTGAAAGTGGAAAACTGTGCAGCCAAACGATTGAGTTGCTCAACGATTGATAGATATATCAATCTCTCCTGCAACACATGATAATTGTCGGAATATGTTAAGCCAGGTGACACTTGTGACACATGATTATCAGGAAATGTTAAGTCAGATAATGGTCACATACATGTGGCATATGATTATCGGGAAATGTTAAGCCAGGTAATGGTAACACACACGTGGCATATGATTATCGGGAAATGTTAGAACAAGTAATTTTTGTTTGTATTTGTTTGTATGTGCACTTGCTATAGCGCCCCTTCAAGCTCTCTCTACTCAGAGGCGCTCCCGATGCAGAGCGGACACTGCATCGGAGTTTCACGCCGAAGCGCTGAGCAATTGTGAGTGAAGGACTTGCCCAAGGTCCTTACGTGGCCAGGTGGATTCGAACCTCGGACCTTCGGGGTCCAAGGCAACGACGCCACCACTAGACCACCGCGCCCCACAAGTAATGGCAACACATCTGTGACACATGATTGCTGGGAAATGCCAGGAAAATGTCAGAAAATACAAATTCAAAGTTCTAGAAGAAAATGTCAATTGAAATCCCTCTTTCTTACAGAGTCATAACTGCACATCGAATTAAAAAAGATTATTACTCCGGTACAGTAAAATCATCGTTAAAAATTGGATTGTTACTTTTTTAAATGCTCTCATCAGCTCGTATCTTTCTTTCTCCAGGTTAGAAACATCTGTGTTGGCAACATGTAAGACGTCCGACTTCTGCTTTTCGATTAGGCAAAGGGTCTCCTGAAGAAAAAGAGCATAACTTTGGTCAGTTAAGAATTTCAAGCACAAATACTTCATATCTTGGCTAAAAACCTACCTTTTCTCTGGAGTTGCACGCACTGGGAGCGCTTCTGAAAGGTTCTTGCTGCAAGAAGCGCTTCACAAATGGTCAGATACAATACAATACAATACAATATCTTACAGCTGAAACTAATAGTCTCACTAAATCTCAATGATTGCCTTGAATATATTTACGTTTACAATCTAAATTAATCTATGATAATCTGGTAACATTTGTAGCATTCTTAGCTTTGTAGTGTTTAGAATAATTATTTATGATATTTCATACAGTGCCTCTTCAAGATAGGCTACTCAGATACGTGAGTTCATATAGGGCTATAATTACAGGCCCATAACAGGCCTGATGACAGGACTTTTTTAACGTGCAGTTGTACACAAAATGTGCAGTTCTAAATGGATTTGTGCAGTTGTAGAAGCACTTCTTTGCCGTTAAGAACTAGCAAAAATGGTCATTGTCGTCCGATTGGAAGTAATTTACTATGGAGGATGGGAAGAAAAGAAGGAGTTGTGCAGTTCTAAAAATCCTTAAAACAGCCCTGCCTGATGATATCCTGCCTTGTACACGAGCTCACTGACCTCTCTTTGAGATTTCAACTGAAGCAGTGAATCAAGTTCTGCCGCTAACTTTCTCTGCATTGGTTCCCTCTCCTCCTCGCGCCTTGTCTCCAACTGTTTTCAACAACAAAAGGCATACACGGTAAACGATAAGGCTAAAGAAGATAGCTAAGGCACAGAAAGGCAACTGAAAATATCAATGTGAATAAACGGTAGGCCTAAACAATAGTTAAAGTCAATTCATAATATTAAATTGTATCATTATTATTGGCCAAACTCATACTGACCCAGGGACCCTAGTATAAAGAATGTGTGATCAACGTATTTATTTATTTCTCCATTTCTGTAGCGTCATACATTCAAGTAGCCTAACAACTGAGGTTGGTGAATTCTGAACTCACACAGGGCCTACAAGTAGGCTACAACGCCCCTTTCTCGGCCTCGGTCAACAACGGAGGAGGAGGAGGAAGATGAAGAAAAAAAGAGGTAATGGGGGGGGCTGAAGAACAAGAAGAACAGTTCCTTAGACGCGGCCACGGTTATGAAGCAAGACAGGGCTGTTTTTAAGGAATTTTTAGAACTGCACGACCCCTCTTTTTTGTGTAGCCTACAACTGCACGTTAAGAAAAGCCCTGAAGCAAGATTCCTCCTGCCAGGCTCCTGGAAGGGTCTTGGTTGTGAAGTGTCAGCTCGACTTCTTTTATCTCAGCCCAGTACAGCCAACACACCGTTACACACGGGCAGGTGGCCAACCGTCTTCCTCACCCCACCCAACCCCCATGACCTTTTTCACCTACCCACGTAGAAATGGTTTCAAACGCGAGTAGCCTACTGTTAATAGCAATATTATTAATAGCAGTCGACACGATTAGTCCGCCGTAGATGAAAGGCACGCGGTTATGGGTCAGGTCATTAATCACGTGTGCCAACAAAACGAGGTCAGGTTAAACTCTTTAAACCACGAACCAGCGAAAGTAAAAGGTTGTGTTTACATTTTAACATTGTTGACCGAGAAACGTTTAGACTGAGATGAGGTTTATTCTTCACGAGTCCGAAAGCATTAATCAATAATCAATGCATCGTGTTCCAGAGGAAAAAATTCAAGAAAAAATATTAGGCCTATAGCGTACGTTTTTACTCATAGATTTAGGCCTAGGCTAATGTAGCGCTATTTTTATTGGTGTTCTTTGCTAGGCATGAATGGAAATTGTATTCATCAACGCATAATACTATTACTACTAATAATAATTACTATTATTAGAGGTATTATTTTTATACCTCATCATTACCGGCAAGTTTAGAAAATAATACTACTTGATCCTAATAGGTCAACCTGGCTCCAAGGTAGCTGCAAGAAGATAATGTTGCCTAATTTCATGGTAGGGTATAGGCCGACCTTATAAAAGCTAAGGCCTAATAGTACCTGACCCTAAGATAAGAGATAATAGTACCTGACCCTAATATAAGAGATAATAGTACCTGACCCCATACTAAGAAGATAATAGTCCCTGACCTCAAGGAGACTAAACTCAAGGTCATCGAATAATCGCAGTTGCGTGTCTACCGCTTCCTTGTTCCTCTTGACTGTAGCCTGGAGATGATGGTTTGGATGGATTTCCATGGAAGAAGAACTGCTGGACTCGAGGCGTTTAGTGCTTTCCCTGTGAACAGCTTCCAACGCTTCCAGCTTCCGTCTTTCCGTCTCTATCTGTTGCTGAAACTGGAACAAACAATGAATTGATGCTTTTGTCTCTTAAAAACAATAAGAAAAGGAAGTGCCGAAGTGAAAGAAGAAGAGAAAAGGAAGTAGAAGAGGAGTGGGATGAGTAGAAGAAAATAGAGGAAGATAAGAGATAGGGCCGGAGGGAGAGGAGAGGCTGGAGGATGCAGAGGAGGGAGTGGGAGGGAGAATTGGAAGGATAAGTGGAAGAAGAAAGAAAATAAAGAGAAGAAGAAAAGGAAGAGGAAGAGGAAGAGGAGGAATAAGAATGGAAGCAATCCCTTAAACAAGTCCTGGTTATGAAGTGTAGGCGACTTCTTTTTCTTAGCCTTGGCATATGAGGATGGCGGATGGCCAGTCCTCTTCCTCGCTGTCTCATCTTCTCACCGACAGTGTACGGTCGGTGTACACATTGTGGCTGATTCTACTGTGAGTCGTTGTTGAACATAAATCTGGATACAACTTCTGTCTCTGTCTCTGCCTCTCCCTCTCCGTATCCCTCTTCATCTCTCCAACTTTCCTTCTCCATATTTCTTCCCTTTCCATTTCACTTCTCCATCCTCGTTTCCTCCCCTCTCCCTTCTTCTACAGTTCTACTCCTTCCCCTCCTCTCCGGAACCCCTTCCGTTTCACACACTCCATAACCATCCCTACGCTCTTTCCTCCTCCTCTTCACCTCCCCTCCCCTCCCTTCTCCGTCTCCTTCCCCTCCCCTACCCATCCCCTTCCACTTTTTCCCCTCCTTACCGTCCACATCGCTCTCTCCTCCTCCTCCTCCTCCTCCTCCTCTTCCTACTCTTCCTCCTCCTCCTTCTCGTCCTCCTCCTCCTCCTCCTCCTTCTCCTCCTCCTCCTCCTCCTCTTTCTCCTCCTATGCTCTTCCTCTTCTTCTTCTTCTACGATATAGAGCGGAGCAAAAAAATGTGACTGACAACCGACCATGTGAAGGCAAGAATGAAAAATGATAGCAACAGCACACACACACACACACACGCACACACACACGCACTTACACACACACGCCCACACCCACACACATACACACACACAGATACTCACACATGCTCACACATACACACACACGCACACTTGCACACACGCACACTTGCACACACACACACACACACACACACACACACACACGTGCAACAGTCTCTCTCAGCCTCTCCGCAGTACCATCATCACCATCGTCATCATTATCCTCATCACCATCACCATCACCATCACCATAACCATCAGTCCATCATCATCATCATAACCATCACCATCACCATCACCATCATCATCATCATCATCCTCATCCTCATCTTCCTCATCCTCATCAGTAGCTGCTGCAGCAGTTGAATTGCCACAGACGTGCAAAACGCTGGACAGCCGACTCTTCCTCCGTGAGATGCTTCTTCCAATCCTCCGCTTCAGCAGCTTACCTCCTCTCTTTCCTTGGCCGCCTCCATCAGTAGCTCCATCTGCTGTTCCCGTATGACCTCCATCCGTTCCGACTCCAGCCTGAGAAAGGCGAGCACTTCCTCCGTCGAGTCCATCAGCACCAACTCCAGTTCGTGCTCCAGCTGCCGGGAAATCAGACAATTTATGTACATCGACAGCAAAGCATCTCCACATTATGTCTGTCAAGGAAAACGCAACACCCGCCACCATCCATGCCCCTCCTCTGTTCTTCTCTTTCGTGCTCTCCTTCCATTCCCTACCCTGCTCTCTCACGCTTCTCTGTTTCCTCTCCTTTCTTCCCCATCCATGTATTCTTCGCCCGCTCCCTGCATGTTGGGTCCGTCTGTGTGTCTGTCTCTTTCTTTCTATGTCTGTCTGTCTTTTTCCGTGTCTGTGTCTATGTGTCTGTCTGTCTGTCTTTTTTCCGTGTCTGTATGTCTACATGTATGTGTCGGTGTGTCTGTGTGTGCGTCTATCTGTCTGTATGTCTGTCTGCCTGCCTGTGTGTCTGTCTGTTTGCCTTTGATTTCCGAATGGACAACGAATTTTAGTTCACACTTGGACTAAGTGTGGAACTCCGACTTGAGTTACCGTTAGTCTTTCACACATTATTTATTATCATTGTTAGCGAACTGCAAATCTACAGAGAACACCCCACCCAGTGCTCAACATTGTCTCTACTCACAGGTCCAAAGGCAATCCCTTTGTTCTGGTTTCGAACCCTGATTGTTGAGGAAAGAAGACCGGAGCACATGGGTGCATTAAGGTTTTACGGGTTCAAAGTCTTATTCCCAAAGATATAATATCAAAGTATTTCAAAGGCTTTTTGATTCTGTGTATTTTGCCACCCTGAAATGAAAACCTCTGAAATGTAATCTCCTACAAATTTTTCCTGGCTTCTCTCCAGCAGAAACGCCATCATAATCGTAATCCGGTAATCGTAAACTCTGTGCTTCTAAAGCGCCACACAAAATCCAAGCACAGGGCACAAGCCTATTCACGAGCACTGCGCAGAGTAAGAGTGGTTGCCCAAAGGGTAGTCGAAATGAGGTCGGATTCCGGTTGCCATGGGGTCAGACACTGCCCCACCAACCTTCCCCCAAATAGAAACCGGTCCACCGCAGCTAGATCTGGCCTCAACAGGTGTTGAGGTCAAACGAGGCAGGTCATATCTCTCCGGAGTTTCACGAGAAGTATATCATAGACTGTCTGTGGAGCTCGTTATTTTGGACTCCTGTAACGAGACCTTTCTGCATTAATCTCAGTCTATTTCAGCCTCAACACAAAGAGCCATTTATCAATGACAACAGCTTTTCAGTCAGTTGAAAACGGCTCTACAGAAACTCTCTATTGGTATCATAGGCTAACGAGGAATAAGCCTAACTAAGATGATCACTTTTAGCATGTTGACCTGCATGCAGTGGCCGAATACATTATTCAGTCGCACTTAGCAGAGCACGAAGAGAAGATAAATAGAATTAGCGATAGTATATTTCCATCCTCTCATTCTATTTATTTATTTTATTTATTTAAGTAAGCCGTTTATTGACAAAGCATCAAACACGTACAAAAGAGCAGTAATCAGTACAGATTCAATGACTTTCGAGTGATCGGTGCATAAGTCAAAGGGTCAATCCAAAAAGGTCGTGTGGACCCGCTGAGGCTGGATTGACCCTTCCTTTCTCAATAACATTTGGCTATTGTAAAAAAACAGTGCAAAGCACAACATCTTACACATGAAACGAAAGCAAACTGAAATGAAATGACACACAGATTTCAAAACAAAACAAAAACAAGAAAAAACAAATTATGACCAATTGTTTAAATCTAGTAAACAGAGATTAAACAGTCTTTTAATTTTTTCTTAAACATGTTAATGGTGGGTATAAGTGTAATATATTTTGGGAGGTTATTCCATATCATAGGGCCAGAACATTTAATCGAAAATAATTTCATCTTAGTATGTGCAACATCGGTGCGGTAGTGTAACAGAGTTCTAGTGAAATGGTTA
Organism: Lumbricus rubellus; assembly: GCA_945859605.1. Classification (NCBI taxonomy): domain Eukaryota; kingdom Metazoa; phylum Annelida; class Clitellata; order Crassiclitellata; family Lumbricidae; genus Lumbricus; species Lumbricus rubellus. The sequence continues at coordinate 33,775,201 of OX243820.1, forward strand.
TGTACAGCAATTCCCTGACAAAAATAACCATCAAATGTCCTAGGCAACAATCTGTGATGATAGCGAAACATGAACAAACTGATTTGAAACTTATATATATCTGATAATCGTAGTATGTTATAGGTTCGAAAAATTGGTTTGGTACTGACAGACCAGCATAATAAGAAAATAGTTCGAATGGCACGTTTTTGCAAACTCTCCAACTTTTTTTAATAAAAACTATAAGTTGAGGCCCAGCAAATGTTACAATATGACGACTGGCTGATTGTTTGATTGAATGATTGATTGATGTATTGATTTATTCATTCATTTATTGATTGGTTGATTGGTTGCTCGAGTGGATGATTGAGTGAATATATGAGTTAGTTAGCGAGTGAGTGAGTGAGCATAGGTGAGTGAGTGAGTGAGTGCGTATATATGTGAGTGTGAGTTAGTGAGTGAATGAATGAGTGAGTGAATGAGTCAGTGAGTCACTCACTGTGAGTGGCTCATTTCGACCTTTACCTCTTGAATGACTTTCTCCTGAAGTCGATCAATCTCGTTCACTCTGTTCTTCGTTCTTCCTATTCGCTCAGCTGACTCGTTCTTCATCTTTCTCAACCTCTGCAAATAATTCAAGTCGTTCACTCACGCATATAATATATTCACTCTTCTTCACATTACACACCACATGCACCACCACCACCACCACCACCACCACCACCACCACCACCACCACCACCACCACCACCACCACCACCACCACCACCACCACCACCACCACCACCACCACCACCCCACCACCGTCACCACCACCACCATCACCACCACCACCACCACCACCCCACCACCGTCACCACCACCACCACCACCACCACCACCACCACCACCACCACCACCACCCACCCCCACCACCACCACCACCATCACCACCAGCACCACCAAAACAACCACCACCGTCACCACCACCACCGTCACCACCACCACCACCACCACCACCACCACCACCACCACCACCACCATCACCACCACCACCACCACCACCACCACCACCACCACCACCACCACCACCCCACCACCACCACCACCACCACCACCACCACCACCACCACCACCACCCCACCACCGTCACCACCACCACCACCACCACCACCACCACCCACCCCCACCACCAACACCACCATCACCACCACCACCACCAAAACAACCACCACCAAACCACCACCACCGTCACCACCACCACCACCACCACCACCACCACCACCACCACCACCACCACCACCACCACCACCACCACCACCACCACCACCACCACCACCACCACCACCACCACCAAAACAACCACCACCAAAACAACCACCACCAAACCACCACCACCGTCACTACCACAACCATCACCACTGCCACGGCTGAATACTAGCTTATACCTGCACTACCTTTCAATATGAAAATGCTCATTTTCGTATGTAGGCATATGCATTAAAAATACCTTGTTTTACGGCTGACTTGCTGAGTGAAATAATTTAGAGCTATCATTCTTGTCACGCATACAGGTAGGGCATTGTTACCACAATAAAAAAAATATCAACGACAAAACCTTTGTAAAGCAACCATGTTTTCATAAGTGTTATTGTAAATCACCTTGGAAGTTTGAACAAGAGGTATCTTTATTTAATACCCCTTAAGAGATGTTAATAGGTTTCAAGTAGAGGGTAAAAATCTCGAAAACAGATCTTTCATTCTTTATTTTCTCCGATCATTGCTTTGAGTCTGAGAAATATTTGAACAAAGAACTCCATTCTATTTTCCGTCTGTCTGTCTATATATTAATTTTTGTCTTATAGTGTCTGTCTCTCCCTGCATATACGTCTCTGTCTCTGTTTCTCCGTCTCTGTCCGTCTATTTCTGCCTGTCTCTGACCTTCTGCCTCTGTCTGTCTGTTTCTGTCTGTCTCTGTATGTCTATGTCTGTCTGCCTAGGACTCGACTCGCTGTCTCTGTCTGTCTCTGCCTGTCTGTTTGTCTGTCTCTGTCTACCTGTCTCTGACATTCTCTGTCTGTCTGTCTGTCTGTCACAATGTCTATATCAGTCTCTGTCTCTCTCACTCTCGCAATGAATTTGTATTTTTAATGGCTCTGTTATAATTATTGTGCACTCTATGCGATAGTGAACTCAATTTTTGCAGGTGAACGCAGAGTCAAGATCTCTGCAGCAGTGTAGATCGTGTGAAACTGCAAGAATAATTCAAGCTGTATGATGTGTAAAATGTCTAGCTTCGTTCGTTATCTTCAGTGAACGTACCACAACTTATCTGACCATACCTAGTTTCAGATCTATATGCTACTCCATGTCCTCCGCGACCTCTGCCGGGCAGTGGTGTGATCCATATTATGCAACTTTCTGCAAAGGGCTTGCAATTATACCCTCCGCTATAAAGACTCTATGAACTTTATCCAAAGAATGTTTTCATAAAATCACGTAGGCCTACCAACAAACTCAGCCATAGCCTAAGTACTAAGTAGCCGCACTGTCAATTTTGTTAATGTACACTTATAGCGCGATGCCTGTTGTTTTTGGAAAAAACGAAGAAAATATTGTCAATTTTAACTTCCTGCTTAGGCCTAACTAAAAGTAGGCCTAACCAAATATAATTTATGCTCATCCTAATTTTTTCGAGTAAATAAGTATACATTACGTAGAAACAACGATGGCAATTGCCTGCAAAATAGGTTATATTGAACTACTGAACTAAAATCCCAAACGTAGCCTAGCCAAAAGTAAAAAAGGCGCTACACAAGCTGTCCTCAGTACGTTACCGGGTGTACACTTACATCGACACCAACGACAGCAACACCTCACAATCACTCACAGAAATAGGCTACTAACCGTCAACTCCAGATTCAATTTCTGGTTTTCATAGTTCCTCTCCCAGTCGCTAAGTCCGTCATTCGACACGCAGCAGGTTCCCGCGACCGGTAAGAGTTGCCTCGTAGGTACATCCTCTTCCAGCGGGGAACTTGGCTGGAAATGCAGCGACAAAGGTTGTCGATGGATAGGGAAATGAATGGGAGACTCTTCCAGGGTGTCATCGCCGTTCACACAGTCGGAGGAGTCGGTCTGGAATGCGGTGAACACTTCATCGTTTTCGTAGAGACTCTGATATCGAATCGTCGTCGGCGAGACGGTCTTGTCGAGAAATTCAGACGAAGACGTCGAAGACAGCTGGTCCACTCCTACTCCGTTGATCCAGTCTTCGTTCAGATCCACCAGGACGTCCTGTGGAAGTGGAAGTGGAATCTCCATGGAGGAACGATGATCCAGCTGCGATGGATCCGTATCCATGCTCCAGTCCGTCCTTGGTGGGAGAAGGACGGGACCCTGACAGTTGCCGTAGCGTTCCTTGGATTGTTCGGCGAATCGGCGAATGTGAACAGGGGATGTCAACGACCCGTTCGTCTTAATCTTCGTCATGCTACACGATCTTGATGATGACGCGTTCCTCGTTTCGGTGAGGCTCTGACGGCCATGTAACCTCTCCCTCTGCAGCTGCTGCTCGTAGTCCGTACACATCCGGAGAATGTCTTCGAGTCCCATCACATCATCCAGCTTCTTTTCCTGTTCCGCAACCCGTTCCGCTTCGGCGACTTCGTAGGCCATCTTGATGTTGCGTTCCGCTCTACCTAACTCGTAGTCGATCTTCAGGTCACGCTCGCTTTCCGTCAGTTCCTCAAGTTCAAGACCGTCGAAGCTGTGAGAGTTTATGTACCGTGACCTGTCCGTGGGTCTCCCCCACGTTCCATTTCCACGTGGAGCGTTGTTTTCCATCCCGTTCGTCTCGTGGTAGTGATTTTGCGGTAGACCATTCCATGTTGTTTCGTTGTCGGTGGAATTACCTGGAGGTGGGTTCTTAACGTCGATACCCGTCACCCGAAGTGGTGGCATTTGGAAGGTGGATGGAAGAACTTTGACCCCGAAGGCCTTGACGTGGGCCGAGTGACCCCGCTCGCTAAAGGATCGCTTCAACATGTTGCTCGTGCGTCAAATCACGCGATGTGTAAACTCTCATTTCTCATCGCATGCAGGTTCAGTCTTGTGACGCCAGTCCCAAGCACGGACAAAGCAGGAGGGCGACACAAAAGATAAGTAAGTATGTGTTTTCTCTATTTAAATAGCAACTGACAAAGATGCACTCTGGTGCACGTACAGTGTATCAGATTTACGCCAACGGTCCTAACCGTCATAGGAGCTTCTGAAAATCTGGAACCTAATTACAATCGCAGACTATACTCGCAAAAACTTACCTAGCATGAAATTCGTAAACTTAACGCCGTTAACGGAATCATTTCTTATAGGTCTAGACCCTAATCATTCAGTCAGAAATAAAACTCTAAAACTTCCCAATAAATTGGAATTCCGAAAATCGCAACAACTGAAAGGAATCCTCTGTGTCCATTGGCTGCAGTCTTGTTTTATCCGCGGATGCACGAGGTAGAAGGACTCTTATCTGAAGTCTGAACACCACGTCTCAGAAAGTCTCTGTCGAAATAGTGTAGACTAACAAGACGGCGTTCGTTACCAACCGCCGGAGAGAAGGAAGATCGGACGAAATGGGGGTTACCATGGAAACCACATCGTCATGGCAACCGATCGTTCCTGAAAAAGAAACAAGAATCTTCAAGATGACGCGCCTGGAATTTTCCGCTTCGTATATACAGAAGTGAGTGAGTAAGAGCACTTGCATGGTAATTTACGTTTTACAAGATGACTGGTAGTAGTGATACACAAAGTCATGTATAGACGCACTTGACAGGGAAGCCTAGCCAGACGAACGAAAATATACACACGCATACACACACGAACTGTTACACTCATCAGGGGCGGATCCAGGGGGGCAATCCGGCCATGGCCCCCCCATTTAGAAATGCCCATGTATCGTGGGCCCCCCCCATTTGGTTTCAGCGGCTGCTGAAATGGTATGATTTTCCCGAAACTTTGGCCGGATAACTAAAAAAAAGGTCATCAACTTTTTTGGCGGATGCGGTTTTTTTTGTTCCAGACCCAAGGTGTCAAGAATTTCTTCGCCCCCCTCCCCGTCCAAAGTTTCTGTATCCGCCCTTGACACTCATGAACATATGTTTAGCGATACGCTAAGTCACACCCACATAAAGACTCTCTCTCTCCCTCTCTGCCTCTGTATCTATCTCTATGTGTCTGTCTGTCTCTCAGTCTGTCTCTGTCTCTGTCTGTCTCTGTCTGTCTCTGTCTGTCTGTCTCTGTCTCTTTGTCTCTCTGTGTCTGTCTGTCTCTGTCTCTTTGTCTCTCTGTGTCTCTCTCTGTCTCTCTCTGTCTCTCTGTCTGTCTGTCTGTCTTTGTCTGTCTCTGTCTGTCTCTGTCTGTCTCTGTCTGTCTGTCTCTTTGTCTCTCTGTGTCTCTTTCTGTGTCTGTCTGTCTCTGTGTGTCTGTAATACTCTGTATGTCTGTCTGTTTGTCTGTCTCTCTCTCTCACACACACACACACAAACACACACACACACACACACGCACACACACACACACACACTTGGGAACACTTCAATCAAAGACTTGGAACGATTCACTGAATCACAACCATCTTCCACTGACAGAAGGAACCAGTCTCCACTGACACAGAGAACCAGTCTCCACTGACTGGAAGCCGACGTTCACTAGCAACAACAAAACACTCACCCTCAAAGCATCAATAGCCAAAAAATCAAAAACCACGTATAGACCTTTGTCAAAAACGAAAATTAAACATTATAAACCGGGCGCGAATACTTGCGCACTAAGAGGTAGAAAAATATAACCTCGCACAACGCACAAACACACTTACGCACGCACACACTCGCACACGCACGCACGCATGCGCATATACCCACGCATGCACACACGTACACGTGCAGGCACATACATGCACACAGACGCACGCACAAGAACACACACATGCACGCACGCCTACATATGCATAATTATTGGAAATAGCAGTTCTGAGTGACCATATTATTTCAATATTGAATGCATTCAGAAAGTGAAGGCATGTGAATTGAAGCGCTATAAAAAAAAGATACGTACTGAGTGATGAGTGATGATTTTTTGTTTGACTAAATCCTCCAGAGTAATGGTTTAAAAAGGTGTTGCACAGATGTTATGGATGAACGTTTTTGAATGAGTGATTGAACGAGTAAGTGAATGAGTGAATGAGTGTACAAATGAGTGAGTGAGTGAGTAAATGAGTGAATGAGTGAGTTAGTGAGTGAATGAGTGTACAAATGAGTGAGTGAACGAGTGAATGAGTATTCATTCTTTTACGTAGCACCATCTGCAGTCTGTTTTCATTGGGTCAGCCGTGTCTATAGGTCTTGCTGGACAAGAGCCAACACTCCAGACTCCAGTTCAGATAAGAGAGAAAGACTCCTGGCAGATATATAATACATGTATATGCTGATAAGAACCTGTCTGTCCCATTGAGATTGTAAACTACTTTGAGGTACTGAAACGCTTTGAAGCCGATAAACAAGGTTCGCTGTCTGTCTGCCTCTCTGTCTGTCTGTCTTTCTGTCTGTATTCCTTCCTGTCTGTCTGTATCACTGTGTGCCCGTCCGTCCGTTTATCTGTATGCCCGTCTATCTGCATGTCTGTGTGTATGTTTGTCTGTGTGTCTGTCTATTTGTCTGTGTGTCTGTTTGTCTGTTTGTCTGCCTGTCCGCTGGCCTCTGGTTAGTCCACTTGTTCAGTTGTTCGGACTTCAAGTCGTGCGGCACTTCTATGAAACTAGACTCCGCCGTTCCCGGTAGTAGTCTTACTTAATGCCAGACCGAAACCTGAAAAAAGGAGGAGGCCCTGGAAGCTAAAAGAAGGCGTTTAACACACAGAAAATGACTACTCTGAAACTGTGTCGTTGTCTAACCCATGAAATTAAATTTTGAATACCAGTATATTCATCCTCTTTAGTTTTCTGTATTAGTTCAAACGTATACGGAACCGACTTAGCCATGGATCCGATTTGACACCACACCGACTCACCGAGGTCATTTCATTGCAATGAAACTCAATGAAACAGTCTATTTTCGACGCACCACATGCAATCGATCCCTGAGCGAAATTCGGCCCCTCTATAGGCTCTAACCGATTGACTGCAAAGTATCGCGTGTAGGTAGTGTTTCGCTTGTTTATTGGCATAATTTTGGTGTAGACCCTATTCGTAGTAGGCCTATGTCTTAATATATATCGGCCCATTTTATATCCCAGTATTTTGGTAGCCAATGTTTTTTTTCCAATTGTGTAGCCTATTCGTAGTATTTTAATAGCCTATACATTTATTGGTCCGTTGTGTATCCGTAGAGTATTTTAGTGGTCTATGTTTATTGACCCACTGGGTATTCGTAGTATTTCCTATGTTTTTGTCCTACACGAGGTGTGTGTATAATATTAGTTCAGCGGTTGTGGCCAATGGATGCTGACAGAATGACGTCATCCGTGTCGATATGTTGCATGACTTTTGTATATATATATATATATATATATATATATATATATACACATATATATATATATATATATTGAATTGTTGTATTGATGGTCAACAGCGCTTTGTGTCCGTTGAGACGATTAGCAGCGCTGAATGGAAATCTGTCTAAGCGCTTTGTTGCAACCAGCGGTCATAAACCGACTGTTTGCTATTATAGGGTTGTAACTGCATGGGGTGGGGTGGGGTTGGGGAGGAGTTATTGCCTCATTGGGCTAAAAAAATTAGGAGTCAGTTCGACAGCGTAGACCTATATGTATGTTTGCACGTATGTGTAGTACTGTGTACAGTATATAATTTTAGTTACGCATGTGCGCATAGTAAGTATGTACATGTGTATGGCACATAGGCTTACGTTTGCATGGACTCGTGCATAATAATTGTATGCACCCTTGTATGTGAGTATACACAATTATAAAGTCCATGTTACGTGATATACGTGAATATGAATGAATGTGTGTGTCTTTGTGTGTGTATGTATGTGTGTGTGTGTGTGTGTCTGTATGTGTGCGTGTGTGTATATGTGTGTTTGCGTGCGCGCGCGCGCGTCTCCTTGTAATGGCATAATGAGTTCTGTGTATTAATAACAGATACCGGTACATAAAGTGATGAAACTGTCGAGTAAATCATTATATATCCGGAAATGCGGATAACTCTCTCCAGGTGGCGCATCTGCAGCTGATTGGCTGGAATCTAGGTCAGGCCGTCCAGGTCAGCAGCAGAGAGATGACCGGAAGTTTTTCAAAGCTATTACTCTCCGCACTAATGATCAGGATGGACTACATGTATATACCAAAACCACATCCACCTCCACCACTTCTACCACCACTTCTACCACCACATCAACATCGGTAGAATGCTAATCAGACAATGGGGATGTGGTGGGGGGGGGGGGGGTCAGGGTTGTGGTCAAGTCTCCGTCAGAGCTGAGAATTTGGGTGTGAGATTTCTGCCCCCACCAGCAACCCTTGCTATAATTCAGTTATATAATGAGTACACCAACTGTACACTGTCGGTGGGAAGATAAGACGGTGAGGGAGAGGATTGGCCACCCGTCTTCGTATGCTGAGGCCAAAAAAATGAAGTTGTT
>OX243820.1:33788812-33881312 GCA_945859605.1 Lumbricus rubellus
ACAAACGTAACAGCACAGGTAAAAAACGGACGAAAATTTCGCCACAAAAATCACTTACGGTAATTGCGGACGAAGATTACGCCGGAAGTAACGAAGTTTCCTTTATTACAGACGCAACGAACGCCACACGCAACCTACTCTAGTAATTATTTGGGACTAGATTACGCCACACGCAATTTACTGCCATTGCCTTGCGTGTATCTCTACGCAATTCGTGTGCGTAACACCATAATTGGACCGTTTGCAGCCACAACCTAAGGTTGCAACCGGTGGAATCTGCTGGTCCCAAATGCACTGAAGCACTACGGGTAATTCATTTGACCATTTTGTTCGCCTACTCGATAGAGACAGTGTTTTAGCCTAAAGCGGTTAGACAGTTGTATACTAATAGGCCTAACCCACCAAGAAACAGAATTAGGTCTATAGTACAACAAAGGAATATTACTCAACTAACACTTATGAACTTAGCTAGTATGACAGACGGATTGAAGATAGTCAGGCATATAGAAGAAACTTCCGTTTCTGTATGTGTGGTTATGTACCAGTGCGGCGCATTTATATTTATTTTCAGGGAATTTGTCTGCGACTTTCTGCTTCTGGTTGGCTGAAGGATTGAAGAACTATAATATTTATATAGAAATGCCTGCAGTCAGTGGCTGATATTATCGAACACTGTAGTGTGGCCAAAAGCGTGAGATAATTATGCGTTTACCCGGTAAGGAACTACTTGGATTTCGGCTTTATAAACTAGGCTACTCAGCCCGTCACCCGCAAAGGTCGTGGAGTGATTAGCGCCTTTATAGCGCCTATACAAGGAACATCATCTAAGCTTATTAATAAAATCTACAGAATTGAAATCAGCACAATAAAACATTAGTGTCTGCCTTTGTTAGATAAATCTTTTATGGTTATAAGGGTCCTATAGAAAAACAGTCATGGCATCGTATGATGTTTTACTAGTTAACACATTATTATTGCTGATTTTGACGACATAATTATTATTGCTGATGATGACAATGGACGATTTTCGTTCTCAAACAGATCTAGAAATATCTTCGCTTCGAATTTCTATAATTATAGGCTATAGTGTGGATTAGGGTAGAAGTTTTTTCGTAAGATAATTGACGTAGGTTAAAATAAGATTTCCAGTGCAATAAAACACAATGTATAAAGACGTCATAGATCATTGAAACATCAGCGATTCAGCATTGCGTAAAGACGTTCCGAAAAATTAACAAAATAATTATAGGCTATTAGGCCTATGTATTATATCCTAAGCGGAATCGGCATCTCGCTCGCGCGTGCGCAATGTATTATGTGGCGTGAGGAAAGAGAAGGTCAATTGTGTGGATTAGGGTAAACATTCATGGAACAGATTTCCGAATTCAATTTAGCGTGGGAAGCTTGTTGGAAAGGAGCGCAGCCAGAATAAATTTCATATCGAGGGAGGTTCCTTGGACGGGATGGTGGAGCACTGAACATGGAACATTATTGGGAATTTTCATAACCAATGAGTGGCAATGACAATAAGCTATCCAGTGACTACTAATACACACATTCATATTCAGTGGATAGGCCTACCACCGAAGCGTCAATATAAAAAATTATAGGCCCAGGCCTAATTCCTGTTGACGCCTTATAGATGAAGCTTAGGCTACTCGCTCGTCGCTTACGGAGTTTAGGCGTAGGCCTATTTCTAGTTTAGGCCTACGCGTTGTCTTCCTTTGGAAACGGAGTGACGGGAAAGATCGGTTGCACCATTATGGATCGGTTGCATGGTATACGGGTTGCATCGGTTGCATCGTAACCGAGCGGTTGCATCGAATACACTGAACTGCACGGATTATTCGTTTCGCATTTGCGTCGGGCCGAATATCGGGTCAACTAGCTAGTCGGCATTCGACCGAATAGAATAGTAGCGGTCGGACCAAATACGAATACGTGATAGGCCCTATCCAGGGGCGGATCCAGGTGGGGGCCAATCCGGCCATGGCCTCCCCATTTAAAACTGCCACGGGACGTGGCCCCCATTCGGTTTGAAATTAGTAATACGAATATGGGTTTCAGGGCATATTGGCCCCCATTAAGAAAATTGCATTGAACGTGGCCCCCCATTGGGGTTTTCTGCTGGAGGACTTAAAAAAGGTCAGCCAAAGACCGATGAATAAAAAAATTCATCAACTTTTTGGCGGATGAAAAGTACTCTTTCCCTCAGCCAAAGACCGATGACTAAAAAAGGTCATCAACTTTTTGGGGCGACCAACGACGAAATTTTTCCTCTGTACCAAGATCAAAGATTTTTCCCCCACCCCCTGGAAGAGTTCTGGATCCGCCACTGGCCCTATCTGTTTCTGCATTTTCGGCTGCTATAGCAAATGCACATCTTTACTGACAGAAGGATGCAAACATTACTTGTTTTAAACTGCTGTTTACTTTTGGTCTGTGCATGAAATTCACTGAACTGAAACTTTTGCTTACATTTGAAATTTTCAATGTTGTCGGTGGACCTATTTTGCAAACTATTCGTATCTTATACAGTCGAATAGTTGGTTCAATTATTCGTATTCGGTCGAATAGCGATGGTCACCTAGGTCTATTCGCTACAGCCCTAATCGTAACCATTCTGTTCTCATAAGAGTATCAACTTAGATCGTTCCGTGACCAACTGACCATTCAGAGAGCTTTGCATATATAGGCTATAGCCTAGGCCTACATTCATCTTCCTTGCCTGACCTCTCTTCTGATAATTTATTAGTCATCCACTAAGTGACGTCCATTAATGACGTCACGTACATTGGTGGAGAGGGTCACAGATTTATAACGATGCGTGACGGTCCCATACGAAATATCATATGACTTTTGTGTTGACGCGTGGCGAGGGAAGGGGGTAAATAATATCGTCAAAAATTGCGTGACGTCATTTATGGACGACCCCTAATTAAGCACAGCCTATTATTATAGGCCTATTTCGCCTTGGTGTTTTATCAAACCAATCTACACATTTCGGAGTATGAAATCGGAAATTCCTCTATATGCGCCCACGTACATGTATGCCTATTATTTGGTTGTATGTGCACCTGTTACTACTCAGAGGCGCTCTCGAATGCAGAGCGGACACTACATAGGAGTTTCACGCCGAAGCGCTGAGCAGTTGTGAGTGAAGGACTTGCCCAAGGTCCTTACGCGGCGAGGTGGATTCGAACCTCGAACCTTCCGGCTCCAAGGCAACGACGCCACCACTACACCACCGCGCCTATACACCTGCGAGGCTAAAGTTGCCTCGTGTCGCTCTACAAATTGACTGTGCCCTCTCGACCGTGAATCTCCGTGAGCTGTCCATTGTCCAATAAATTATTCTTTCCAACGCAATCGTCTTGTCACTCTTGTGCAGGGCCCGTCTTAGTTTCATTTGATCCACGCTTAGGCTAATAGTTTCCTGACTTCTACTGTCTATTATAGGCGCTGTATAAATTCACTGCCTCGTGGACCAGGCCTAGGCCTATATCTGTATACAGAAGTAAGAAAACATCGTAACAAGTGTGTTTTAGAAAGGAACGTTCGTATCATTCTAAAACGACTAGGCCTGGACTAATAGGTCTATTTAAACAGCTAAGCCTATTCGACAGGAAATATTTCTGCATTCCTTCTATAATAACCTATTAGTGACTTCGTGTCAGTGTTCAATCACTCGAATTAGTAGTTAGACAATAACTTTTACGAAAGGAGACAGGCCTATAGAACCTAATCAACCACACTCCCTGGAAGGTTGATTTACCGATTATTTTCCTCCTGTTCAAATCGAATGTTCGTAATGTCTCCGATTTATTAGGCCTAGGCCTATATGAACTGTAAGTGTAAAGGTTGCCGTATGCCTATTTAATTCCTCTAATCCCTGAGCATTAGGCCTAGTTACACTGAACCAGTCTAAATACGTGTATAGTCTGACGAATCTATCCCACTACGATTTCTGTATAGGCTATACGGTTTGAACAATATTTTATTTTTTTTATTTAATTTATATATTTATTTAATTAATTTTATTCAGACCCAGGATTCAGGAATACAAATAGCCACCAGCATAGTGATGATAATTATATTTATACTCAAGAGCTAATTGCCTTACAGTAGGTTCCTACAACCAGGGGCGGATACAGAAAGTTTCGAAAGAGGGGGGGGGCAAAATTTTCGGTGATCTTTGCCGAAACAAATCTGATGACCTTTTTTTACTCATCCATAATGCAATTTTTAAATGGTGGGGGCATGGACGGTGTGCCCCCTCCCCTCTGGATCCGCTCCTGCCTACAACCATGTCCAAACTCAACTCATTTACTTTGTCTTTAAATCCATGGCAGACGAATTGAGTGAGCGACTGAGTGAACGAAGCAGATGAGGTGAGTCAGGTGACGTCTTTTAAAACAATCCTAGCAGTATAGGCTAGGCTATTAATAGTTATAGTCTGCGCGAACAGAACCGGCCTTATATTAGGCTGATTGTAGGCAGTAAACAGTAAATTTGTAGGCCGCAGAAGGCAGTAAACAGTAAATTTGTAGGCCGCAGAATTGATTATGCTGTCTATGTATGATCAGTTCTTATTTTTATGAATGATAATTTTATTATGTTATCATCCCAGTAAGAATTCAATCTTAATGGCTTTCTGATTGAACTGATTCGAAACATCATCGTCGTCGTCGTCGTTGTCGTATTCATCATCATCATCGTCATCATCATCGTCATTATCGTGGTCGTCGTCGTCGTCATCGTCATCATCATCATCATCATCATCATCATCATCATCATCAATCATCATCATCATCATCATCATCATCATCATCATCATCGTCGTCGTCATCATCATCATCACCAGCATCACTGTCATCATCGTCGTCGTCATCATCAGCACGGTCACCCTCATCATCATCATCGTCGTCGTCGTCATCATCGTCATCATCATCATCATCACCATCATCACCATCAACACCATCATCACCATCATCACCACCACCAACACCACCATCACCACGACAACCACCATCATCATCATCATCATCATCATCATCATCATCATCATCATCATCATCATCAGCATCATCATCACAACAGTTATATAGCGCCCCTTCAATAAAACACTACAGAAGCGCTCCCAGCCCAACCTCGGTCGGACATAAAAATTTAAAGGTCGTGCAAAAAATAAGTCGAGTGGCCAGCAGTAGGTTTCTAAAGTAACATAGGCCTAATAATTATTAAGTCTTAAGAGATAACCCGGTTAAACCGCTAGTTTATAATATTATTGCTAAATCATTGAACAAGAACACACGTTCTCTGTTAGCCTAGCCCACCCCTTAATTGGGCCCCTATAGGCCTAACCGCAAAGTTTGTTCCCATACAGAGTTACCGAGGGATACATCTTCATTTTGAACCAAAGGAGACTGTGGCTTGTTAACGACACTGCCATATCGAAGAACAAATATGATTACTGTCGCCCTCCTCGATTATCCATTAGACTGACACTGGCTGAGCATGGGCGTCCGCAGGAATTCTTCTAGGGGGGCGCAGACTTTTATATAATTGTCACGGGGGATAAATATGTTAATTGTCTAATCAACCGATCACTCCACCTTCTACGCTTGCTTCTTTTGTGCTGGCTCTCTCTCTCGATCCGTTGTCATGGAACCCATATATGGCAGTATGCGAAAAAATCATATAGACATTCATTGTCAAAACTGTTATGATAGGCCTAGCCTAGTTATATTGTAGGCCTGTGTGACTGAAATCTGACCTTACTCTTGACATAGCAATTGCAATCGTCTGGGTCCTTATATCCAAACTGATTTATCACTTCATGAATCCGCTTTTGCTGACTGAAACTGTTTCCGAAGTACGATACAGCCCACATGTACACTGTGTCCCAATAAATCGAGACCCCTTTTTATAATGTGAATAAAACAGGCAAATCTTAATCGATTTTCAAAATTTTAAAACTGTTTTTATCCTGAGATAATTATCTTACATTGATTCAAATATGAAGTTTCTGGCATGAATGTTGACGTCACAATTACGTCATTTGCATGAGAGAATTCATATGTTAAGTACCGAACACAACTTTTTCGATAATTACCATTGGAATTCTCTTATGCAAATGACGTAATTGTGACGTCAATATTCAAGCCAGAAACTTCATATTTGAATCAATGTAAGATAATTATCTCAGGATAAAAACAGTTTTAAAATTTTGAAAATCGATTAAGATTTGCCTGTTTTATTCACATTATAAAAAGGGGTCTCGATTTATTGGGACACAGTGTACAATATGTAGGCCTATACACACACACTCATTATAGGCCTACAAAGACCTGATAAACGGTCGTCAGTCTAGTTGCTGAACGAATGAATCCATGTATACCCTCCTATATAATCGTACCGTATCGAATGACCTTTCTATGGTACCCGCTGTATAGGCTTAAACTGGTATGGTATTTAGTTTAAAGTCTGGCCCATCACAGAACTCAACTTGAAGCGAAAACGAAAGACCCCTTGACTGCCTGTTCCGTTCCTAACAAATTGTCCTTCGATCAATCGCTCTGCTTCGAGCGGGAAGCTTTTGGCTCTTGTGTTGGGACCTCAACCAGTCAGCAAGGTCGTAACTTCCCTAAGATAGAGGTGTTGACTGATCGCAACTATGATCCCTCTCCCCTTCTCTCTCCCCCGCACATTATATATATATATCATATATATATATCATATGTATAATATACCACCATATCAAGTATCAACTTTGATGTGATGTTTCCTCTTCTCTCCCTCCTCTCCCCTTTTCTCTCTGTCTCCTTCTACATCTTCCTCTCTGTCTCTCGCTGGTACACTCTATCTTGGCTGGCATAATTATGAGCTAGGGAGGAAGCTGATTTATTAGTCAGACACTGTCGCTCCAGCCAATGCCAATTAAGTTTGCTTATATAATAAATTATGTGTGTGTGCGTGTGTCTATTCGCGTTTCACCAGCCGGACCTAGCTGTTATCTCGCAGTGATCTTCTGAAACAACACGTAGGCTACAAAGAGTCGATCTTAGCGGGAACACGATACCAATTACTTGTCTATTAGGCGACACGAATGAATGCATTTTTGCGATATTGGGGTCACAGTATTTCAATATTACCATCAGAAAACTCTTACTCTGTATACCTATATGTTATGCGTCCAAAGAAAGTTATAATAGGACATAGGTCCAACTTGTAGAATGCACCGATAACCACATTGAAAATTACGTTGCAATAATCATAACTAAATATTCTAAATTTATTATGCGAATATGTGAAAAATCCAGAGGGGCGCAAGTGCGCCCCCTTGCGCCCCCCTGCGGACGCCCATGTGGCTGAGTGCAAACAGTGGCGGAGTTCAGAGGAGACTCTGTTTCGATGAGACTTTATTTATTGACACCGGCGACGTAGAGGGTAGCAGGCAGCTTGCTACCAATCCGTGAGTGGGGGGGGATTCACCTTGTGCACAAGGTTAGCCTACGGGGAGCGGCGACGATCGACGCGCGCGCGTGGTCGATCAGCAGAGTTCCAAACAAGTAGCCTACACCGTATGCAGAGGCTATAGCCCTATATGTACACATCCAATACAGCAGCTGCAGCTGACCAAGACAGAGATATGGTAGGCTATAGGCTAAGCTACGTACGTTGTGGGCAATGGAACCAGCGTAGCACATCTCGCGTGTACGCAGAGACGCTCAAACGTGGGAATGTCCGCAAAGGGAACTTATCCGGTAGAGGCCAAGGTTCTTCCAATACACAGGTTGGCCCGCTGGCTTAGGCAGCGGGCTCATTAACTCCGGGTGGGGTGTTTCTGACGTCGCATGCCTAGTCGATCTGACTCATGTATAACCTACATGCAGTTCATTCAGTGTAGCTGCCCAATATTAATCCACACATTCAGTGTAACAGATGTATTTACAACAAATAAATAGAGATACCTAGTAACTGTGCAATCGCCAGTTAAAAAAATACGTAGTGTCTAGGAAAGGTTTATCATTTCATCAATAATTTCCTAAAGATGACGGATTATTCTAACTCTGGATATCAATGTGCTGCCGGAAAGATACATTTAATGCAAAGACAGCGCGCATATGTTCTGAGCATTTCGAAGCTGAACAGTTTCACAGACATTTAAGAAGCAAAAGACGTTGCCAGAAACAATAGACATTTAGCTGGATAGTCGGTCATTTCACTTCCCCGGACATATCACCCCGGACATGTCCCCCCGAGGAAGAACATTCCCCGTATATAGACAAAATCCATCACAATATAAATAAATACATGCATGTATGCATGCATGCATGTATGCATACATGCATAGATACATACAGACGTGCGTATATGTAGGCTATGTATGTTTGCGTGTATGTATGTATGTATGTATGTATGTATGTATGTATGTATGTATGTATGTATGTATGTATGTATGTATGTATGTATGTATGTATGTATGTATGTATGTATGTATGTATGTATATATGCATGCATGCATGCATACATGTATGTATGTATGTTTGTATGTATGTATGTATGTATGTCTGTATGCATGCATGCATGTATGTATGTTTGTATGTTTGTATGTATGTCCGGGGGAATGTCCGGCTGTCATTCACGTGTACACTTAAGACTTGTTAGTGCTATTCGATTAATCATTTCTGATGCAAGGATTTGTTAGTGTCATTTAAGGCTGCTCTTAATGTCGTTCACATCTAAAATTATATTTCCAATAAACGATAGCTGTGGGCAACTTCGGACTGCTAAATTAATGTAGGCTAATTAGATATTGGATCCGGAGTTTAATGGCGGCTTAATTATGACAACAAAAGACGTATTTGGCATACGACAGCAGATTTAAATTCCTACTGATGTTACTAAATGTACGCTATCTAGGTTCTTCGAATACACTTGGTATGCTATAGTTTCAACAGACATGTCAGATGCCAGCAGCGCTGGTCGACTAGGCATGCGACGTCACGGCACCCCACTCCGATTCACGCATATTCATAACCCCCTCAGCGGCGCGACCTGTGTGTCTATAGATCTTGGGTAGAGGCTGACCGTCGATCGAACATGCGCTACAGTTACAGTCGTCCCTTGAAACTAGAAAAAGGTGGTTAATTTAGTCGCAAAAATGTTTGGTCGTATACGCTTAGATGACATGGAAGTCATGGTTTATGAATATAATATGACGGCTTCCATTGTGTTTAGAGGTGATCAAGAAATGGCGACAGATTCCTGTTCGCACAGAAATGACAGACCACCGAAATGATGATGACATGACTGGAGTTGTACACACGTTCACACGCTTCTCTCTTCCTTCCACCTGTCGTTTGGCCAAATTTGTACACGGTAAGAGACAGAGTCAATCTCTGTCTGTGTCTGTCTGTGTCTGTCTGTCGCTTTCGTTAGCCGTGTGATTACCTCTGGCTGTATCTGTGGCATTCTGTGCGTATCTGTCGCCCCTCTCAACGACTCATAGTAGCCTATCACCAGCCGCTGTGTACGAAGCTTAGAGGAAATAATTATTACGCCTAGAACTTGCCTATACATTTGCCTAAAAGTAGGCCTACCATGTAGCTGGATAATGGATTGGGAAGAAATGAGGAATCACGAGGATGTTGGTGTCGGAGTGTGTCACGTGATAGGGTAATTTACTGTAGCCTACTCATTAGTCTCGTTGAATTTTAAGCAAGTTTAGGTGATCCGAGGATAGGATAAATATGTCTGGTATTTTTTGTAGTGACGCGAGAGCGTTCTGGATAACTTGAAGGTGGTTTATTTCAGCAGGTTGCAGTAGGCCTACAGATAGTAGCCTAGGCCCTACAGATGGATAGTAGGCCTACAAGAAATTGAAACACGCGTCTAGTAGGCTATTATGGACTACGGTGACTTCTACCTACGGTTTTACGGCCAGGGTCAGGGCGTGTTCTTACTGTTCTACGAGGTTATGCTGCTTATGCATGAAACGAAAGCGGGAAAACTGGACGACGTGATTCGCCGGAGAAGCCGACGTTTTTAGTAAAAATCGTAGCCTATGGCAGATGGGTCATGAGAATTTTTTGAGAAAATGTAGGACTTGTGCACACTAGGCCCTATATCTAGCAAATAGACAGATTTTTATCTTCTGTCACTTAGGATAGCCTTTTTTGCTAGGAACCAGTTTCATGTAATTATCAGCATAGTAACAATCCGCACAATTATTATAATATTATAATTATTATAGTGACTATCAGCATAGCGTGGCTTTGCGTTGAATAGCGCTATAGTAACATGAAATGTGGATTGTGGAATATCCTACCGGAAGTCACTGAGAGAATGATGATCGTCGACTGCTAGCTAAATTAAATGGCCGAAAGCGTCTGTAAAGATAAAAAAGATTACTATATACGCTGTGGACTCTTCGCAATCCAAGCTGTATAAGTTCCAGGTTACTAAAAGCACAAATGTCTCAAATGGTAAAGCATATTACCTTATATTTTATTCATGGGGTAGTTTGTGCAGTTAGGTACTTCTGCAATATTATTATGCTGTGTCATACGTCATGACAAAATAATGATCGCAACGGGATAGCGAAAAGATTTGGATATAGCACACGCAGTTTGTTTTGCATTTCTGTAAATTAATCTGCTAACATTTTTATGCATCACACATAATTAATACCAAGAAGTTACCCCAAGAAGACCAGTCCTTTAAGCTTGCCTGAGAGTCAACCGATGGTATAAGCTATCAGCGACTTCATTTTCTTTAACTCCTAAATGAGTGTGAATACTGTTCCTTGTGTTCTTGTCTTCACACTTACAGTATGCTGAGTATGCTCTATAGCTGAGTTGGCAAATTTCTACCATGGTTGGGATTTGAACACAAAGCTCTTCGCTGATAGTCCAGAGTGCTAAACAGTGGACACTTGCTCATGCACCCAAATGAATGTTTAATAGAAGCACTAAAATAGTTTATAGATTTCTTTTTACAATTTTATTACCTATATTCTATCTTGGTGATATTGATGTGGCAACTCTCACTGTTTGCAAAACCAGTGGCATAATTCATTATGTACAGTGTGAGGTGATCATATTAGTTATATAATGTAGACCCGTGTTTAATTGATTGAGACTATGATTTTACTTTTTAAAGTTCATTTAAGATGGGAATAAAATGGTAACCAATGAGGCTATACACAACTTAGACTTTACGTATAATAAGAGCTGGTTTGTTGTCTCAGGTTCTGGAAATTTTACATTGTTTGGTAAATTTCATTTTAGATTTTGAGGGTTTGTTCCCCTCTTGGTATGAAGCATGTAGACACACGGCCGCATGAAAAAATATCTGATTTCCTGCTGCTGGTGAGTTACATCAAAACTTGTTTGTTTAGTGCTTTATCTGTAATTGTAAGGTGCCCTTGTATTGGCATGGCCATGTTACTAATTGTGCTAGTTCCTGTCATCTTCCTTTGGTTTCAGGCAGTTCAAATCAAATGCAGGAAATTCTGTGAATAATATTTGCAGTCAAATATGTAAATGTGTTAATTTATCGCACTTACATTACATTGAACTTTGACGATAAAAATTCTTGCTAACATTCATTGCTGTTCAAATTTTACAGTATCTTAGCTCTGTGCAATTTCTTTAATTAGTGACTGCAGAATGTGCATATAGGTTTGATGTCTTTCGAGCATTGCCGTCAGGGAATTTTCATTGTTTTGTTTTCAATATTCTGCAATGCTTGCTTGTTATTAAATTTTTCTTAGATATATCTGTAAAATGGTTGCTTTGACAGATTTGAGCACTAGTTTTGTGATGCAGAATATGCAAGTTAAAGCCATTTCTAAGACTGGTGCCTTTCTCAGTTTGCACAAGTAGATAAAATTCCTCTGACACAGATTCTCAACTTCATCAGTTGTTGATTTGTTAAGTAACATGCCTAATGAGTGCAGAAAGTATTATTGTAATTTTTGATACCATCCTCAGCTGTACATCTGCCCCTTTATGTTTGTGTGTTTGTATGTGCACTTGTTATAACGCTCACCCCTTCAAGCACACTACTCAGAGGCGTTCCCGACTACAGCGCGTACACTGCATCGGAGTTTCACGCTGAAGCGCTGAGCTAGTGAAGGACTTGCCCAAGGTCCCTAAACAGCGACTTCGGTGGATTAGAACCTGCAACCCTACAACTGCAAGGCAATGAACATACCCACTACACCACTGTGCCCCATGTTATGAATGCTGTACAGTTTAGTTGCAGGTAAAATCCCTCAAATTAATTGCTTATCCACAAGACTGAATGACAGAGGATTCTACGAATGATGCTGTATAAATATCTGATTATATTATGTAGTTTAACTTGCATATTGTCAGGTGAAGACAGCATTCAGACTACCTACCAATGGCTGGGCCGTCTTTGTTGATCGCCAAAAGTCGGTTCAGATAAAGCCGAGAAAATTGAGAACAGTCGGCTTCTACCACCTAAGGTGTGTGACATGACTCTAATAACGCTCTTCACGCACATACCTGCCCATTCACACACATGCACACACACACGCCCACATACAGTACTTAAAGTGGTGGTGTGAGCAGTGTGAATGCCAAATATGTGAGCACTGGGAACGCTAAAGAAGTTTTTTGGAAGACACGTGTTCCAGGATTTCATGCTTGTTGAGCAGTGGGAACAAAAAAACAAGAATTTCAAG
Source organism: Lumbricus rubellus (assembly GCA_945859605.1). Taxonomy (NCBI): domain Eukaryota; kingdom Metazoa; phylum Annelida; class Clitellata; order Crassiclitellata; family Lumbricidae; genus Lumbricus; species Lumbricus rubellus. The sequence goes on from OX243820.1 coordinate 33,801,531, forward strand.
AGCACTGGTGTAAAACTCTGTCCACGTACACCCCGTATAACACAAGCACACACCCCACAGACACACACAAACACATACACATCAATGCATGCACACACACATGTGCACGCCCACCCACACACATGCAACATGGATCCAATGCATTTTCATACATGTAGTTTGATTGGTTTGGCCAAAAAGCTCTCACTTGGATGTTTACAAATTATGCTTTTATTACAATTGTTTAGACTAGACTTTTTCATTGTATAATTATAAATATCTTATCGGAAGATTGACAGAAGTTTAACTAGAAAATGTTTTTTTCAGCTGTCAATGACGAGGAAGAGCTAAAATGAAGACAAGGAATTTCGGAGAAACACAATGTGCTGTGTAATGATTAAATTTTTTATTTACATTTCATTGAACTCGTTTGTGCATTTTGACAGACACGGTGACATGATCTACCTGGACCTACAACCGCAGGTAATAGCGACGCTGGAGGATAACTTGGAGAAAAACGGAAGCAAAGTTAAACAGCCGTCCCTAGCAGCTGCCGGAGCCCTGCTTACTGGAGACAGCGATGATGCAGCAAGGGCGTTGTACCGTGACGTTAGCGGAAGCATTGTTGAGGACGATGTTGATCAGTTCCTAAGGAAACAGAATTGGACAATACCACGGGAAAGAAACGAGCAACTGTAAGTTTACATGCATTTCAGTTATATTATTATTTTTAAAACCAGTTAACCTGTTTTAATTGATTTTTATACGTTTTCAAGTTCTCTATTGATTGTTCATTCATCATGGTTTTTAGAATTGCATTTCGATTTTCCTTCGGCTGTTTTGTTGAGGAAGAGAAACTATAATCTGTTCTAGACTGTGAAGATTTACGAGTCGTGTCGTGGTAGCGACGTTTCGAAAATGCACTCTAATTGTTTGTTTTAGCCAGATAAAACCACACTGTATTTTATTAGAATGTACTTGTGGTAGTGAGCAAAAGATGTCTTCTCGTGAGATTACATGCTGTAAGATTTTAGTTTTCAAATTTTGGTTCTTTAGACAAGACCTGCTTTAGAAATTGTGATTCATGATTACGTGATTTCATGATTCCGTCCAGTAAATATGAATCGTGCTTCTTTAATTAATTTGATTGGTGGTTACAATAGAAATTGATTGATTGATCGATTGATTGATTGACATACTCACCAACTCACTCACTTGGTTACTCACTCACTCACTTACTCACTGATTGTTTGATTGTTTGATTGATTGATTGATTGATTGATTGATTGACGTGTTGCCAGGTGCCGCCATCCCTGTAATGGGAAATGCGTCCACTGCGCACCATTCAAAGTAAGATCATTCATTCATTCTGCTGTTCAAATAATGTTTGAGAATCAACCATTTTGCCTTGCTGAGATTCATTTTTTATTGAAGATTAGAAACATAAAACATATGCCAGCAATGACATCAGCTTTAATTAATTTGCTGGGCTATATCTGACATTTTCCTGTAAGATGCTAGTGTGAAATTTAAAAGTATTTGAATAGTGGGGTTTCTAAATCATTTGGAAAAAATTGATTGACTGATTGATTGACTAATTGATTAATTGCTTGACTGATTGATTGATAAATCTGAGGCTGCGTAGTTCATGGATTAATTGAAATTAATCAGAACTTGCATGACATCTATGTTTGTGAAATATGCGAGAAATTGCGTATAAATTGTTGTCCATTTTCTAGATTTTATTAGGGCTGAAAATTATGTGCTGGTCTCCTTTTTTTAAGTCTGAAATATGACAACCTGGTGATAAAGATGCTTTGAAGATAAGTGATGGGTTCAGTGATGTAATGAGTGACCGTTCATCGTATGATCTTTCAGATATGTGCACAATATATTTACGTGACTTCTTGTGATATATTTTCAGCCGTACGACGAAGAATATTTGGCTAAAGTGACTCCTCCGATAAAATTCCTGTCATTTCATTCTCATCTCCGCAAACTGACTGGAGGCGTGGACAAGTAAGTTTGTCACATATAGTTGCATATTTGCTGTCAGATTCAACTGTAATCCAATTTAATCTTGTAAATTGCATAATGTAATGTCAGCATCTGTTTGACTTCTTTCAGGTTTGATTCCTGCTTGCTGCATATGACAGAGCTATATCTTGCTTTCAGCTCTTGTTTTCTATTTTGCTAAGTTGCAGTTTGATTAGGAGGGGGGAATTACCTTTAAAATTATCTACTTTAAAAACATTTGAACGAATGCTTATTAATTTGTTGTTTTAGAGGAAAATTTGCCCAGCTGGAAAACCCTTGCTTCAGGATGATGCCGTGTTCGAGAGCTCATGCGCCGTTTTCACATATTAAGTGCCTTGGATGTATACCGTCCGCCTTCACTTTACAGCGCCAGGTAGGGAGTCTTGCTTGTAACCATTTTTGAGTTCTAGCTTGTTAGTGTCTGCTTATTTTTATTTTTCTGAAACATTTACATGAAGTCTTTAATGTGTTTCTGACCAATGTGTAGAGAAGATTTAGGATCAGTAGTGGTATTTTTTAGCTAGTCAACTGCTATGAGATGTTGCTCAAGAAGGTGTCATTTTTTTAGCATTAAGTTTTGCGAAGTCCACTAAGCTATTTACTTGCATTAGCCTGTGTTCCCCCAGGTCCACTCTAACTCTTTCATCTCAAAGCTCCTTCTTAGCTGTGTTTGAGTTGGGATAGCTCCTGAGTAGTTGCCTTGAAGGGTGCTATATCAATCCTCAATGAATGAATGAATGAATGAACGAACGAATGAACGAACGAACGAACGAACGATGAAGGAACGAACGATGAAGGAACGAACGATGAATGAACGAACGATGAATGAATGAATGAACGGTTTAACAAGTCCACACTTTGTGCTTTGTAAGCTTTTGAATAGTGCAAGATTAGTATGGAATCAGATCGGTTAAAAATGCCTTGCAGCAATGCAGATTTGCAGTTGTCTTAGAATCTGTGTACGGTAAGTTTGACCTATATGACCTTTAAATGGAATTTTCTTAGCTTCTCTCAGTTCTTTAATCAGAAGTTTTTAACAGATCTTCATGAGCTTCAGTTAAAAAACTCATTGTGACAGACAATCATCCAGTTTTTTGTTTGTTACAGAAGTACCGCCATGTCGACTTCATCCAATTTGAAAATCACTTGATGGTCGAACGTTTCCTGGACTACTGGCGGAAGACCGGAAACCAGCGTCTCGGTTACCTCTACGGAAGATATGAGTATCACAAAGATGTACCGCTAGGTATTAAGGCGGTTGTTTCTGCCATCTACGAGCCCCTACAGGTTTGTGTTTCGATTTGTGATTCCTTAACGATGTAGTAATTTGATCTTAGATGAAATTGTATCAAATGGCTTCTGTGATGTGAACCATGATTCTGATTCAACATGGAAAAGCTGCGAATTATTCTTTGCAACATTTTGTTGGAAGGAACTGTTTTAAAGCTTTTTGGCTTTTATTACTGCATTTCATCTTTAGTTCTTGGTTTACTGGCAGATGTGGTTATTTTTGAGTTGGTTCTGAACTTAGGAACAAAGTTAGCAATTGCTTTAACCCTTTCATGCTGGAGGGTATAGGATTTCCCATACCATTTACTACCATCTCGGCATTAAAGGGTTAACACGTTTTGTTAACGTAATCCATGTTAATACGACCTGTGGTTTGTTTTCTGTTTGATAGGTTAGCACCAAGTGCAGCGTTGAACTCCTCCAGGATGAAGACGACGTTGTAAACAGTATTGCTGCAAAGCTCGGCCTCAGGAAAGTCGGGTGGATTTTCACGGATCTCGTTCCATTGGACACGTCAACAGGAACAGTGAAGCACTTCAGAGGAAACGTTGTAAGTCTTGTATTTCTGCGCAGCATCTTTGAAGGTATCAGATGAGCTCAACTGTAGTTTCAGATCAATATTAGTGATATAAATACATGCATGTAGATTGAGTTTGGTCAATGGATAAACTATTACAATATGTCATCAGATCAATGTCTTGTTGTCACACACAGTATAAGAATTGTAGAAAAATATCTGAGGGGTCAGACGTTGAATTATGGGTGTGCAACGTCTGAATGAGGATGCCATATAAAAAGACTTGGGTGGGGTGGGGGTTGAAACTCCACAACCTCCTTGCAATTTTCAATTTGGCCACATCTTTCCTGTGTGTGAACGGTGGCTATATATTTTTTACATTGCCTGCTTTCAAATTTCTAAATTGTTCGTTGCTAGTGATGGCACAATAACAGCGTTGAGTTCAGCTGGAAGTCTGAATTACAGACTTATATTACCGTATGACATTGAGAGCGTGTGAAGATAAGACAAGATAAGAATTTATTGCTGTCCAAACTTTGTGTACAGAGTGACATGGTCTAATAAACATACATTCATTCATTGAGCCAATCAAAAGACTTTTAAAAGAACGTTCTAGTTTTGTTACAGTTAAAAGTTTTTTTTAGTCTCATCCATTGCCTACTAACTGATTTAGTCGTGTTAGGTGCTGGAAATCATTTTAGTCCTGGTTTTAATGATGGCACGTAAAGATCCATCATGTAATTATATTAGTTTTATAAGTGCTTGTTAATTAGCCGTTTTGCTTTTAACCCTTTAATGCCGAGATGGTAGTAAATGGTATGGGAAATCCTATACGCTCCGGCATTAAAGGGTTAAGTGACGCTTTAGATATTTTGAGAAATTACGATGACAGATCAGATGCTTTCATTCTTGCCGAGGTCTCAGTGAATGGTTTGATTTTTATGAGGTTCTAGTTTTTATTTGTGGTTATATTTACAGAACTCGCACTTTCTAAGCGCTGAGGAGTGTATAATGGCCGCTGATATGCAGAATCGTCATCCAAATCCATGCAGGCTGTCGCGAGAGGGGCACTTTGGGTCAAAGTTCGTCACCGTCGTTGTCACAGGTAAACACAATACTGCACTCTCATATGTTACCTCCATTTTGCCTATATGTCATCTTTCTTTTATTTCAAACTGAAACGAGAATTGGAGAACAGATGACTTTAATTAAATCAGGAATCGTGAGCTTTCTAACTCAAGAACTTAGCACATGTAAGATGTTTTGGCAGGAACACAGAGCTTCAGACTAACGCCTAGTTACAGATCTTAGTGAGTTTGACAGTTGTCTTGTTCTGTGTTGAATTTAACTTTGCGGCAGCGTGCAAGGCGCACAGTCGTCTCATTTTGCCATTGCCTCAAAAGAATAGAAGTCTGAGTCAACTCATTTGGGGACTAGCAGAAATCAAATCCATGTTATTCTGATCTGCGTGCTAGCATGTTTTGCCAATTATCCATCTTTTACGTTCTTGCATTACTTGTTGTAACGTACTGTTTACGGATGAAATTGTTGTGTTTTGATTACAGGCGATTCACAGAAACAGATTCACTTTGACGGCTATCAGGTGTCTAATCAATGCATGGCTCTAGTTCGTGACGATTGCTTAGTGCCGACGAAAGATGCGTCCGAACTGGGTTACGTGAAGGAGTCAACAAACGAGCAGTACGTCCCAGACGTCTTCTACAAGGTGAAAGTTTTCTCTTTTGCAATCGTGCTAGTGTACAAGTTTTTCATAGAGCTGTGTAGTAAGGTTTTTGCAGAGTTCTTTGTTTTGGTTCTGCCAGTGGTACTGGGCTGTTGTGAGTGAAGAACTGGCTCAAAGTTCTAAGCAACAGAGTGAGATCCTTCACCAAAGATGTCCGTGTGAATGGAGACCACGCCATTTAAGGTCCCCTTGCAAGGACCGTGCTAGCCAGAGATTTAAAATCTCTGAAATAAACTACCTTCGGGAAGCGAACCACGATCCATACGCTCTCTTTCATAGCCGCGTCAGACGCGGCAACGCTCTTACCGACGTTGCTAACTGGGCCAGCCATCTCGAAGCAGGGCCGTAAATCCTGGGGAGGGAAGGGTGGAATTACCTCCCCAATTTTATGCATGGGGAGGGAATGTAAAAAAATTTCCCCTTTCCCTACTAGTGAAAGCTTGGTATATTTTTTGTTTTGCTAAAGGCAATGATTAAATAATTACTATTCCTGTGCAATGATGTAGCATCGTCTTCTAATAGAAGGACACACTCTTCCGAAGAGACCGTTTTCATCCTTGCATGTTAAAATAGATTTACGGTTCTGACTTGGAGTGCTGCATTATTAATGATAACAGTATTCTGCAGTTGTTACCTGATTTATTATTGTCTCTTCAGACGACGGATCTTTACGAAAACGAAGAAATGAAGCTTGCACGACCTCTTCCTGTTGACCACCTCCTTATCACCATGGATGTATCGTTTCCGAAAGAGGTCATACGAGATTATTTTCTTTTCGAAATATGTGTTTGGAATTACTTTACAGTAGTGTTGTGAGGCGGAAATCTTTCCCGGAAAGTTTCATATCTTTCCGGAAACTTTCGGAAACTTTCCGACGTATCTTTCCGGAAAATTTCCGATATTTTCCATCTACACAATATTACTAAATAACAATTTAAATAAATAAATATGCTTAAACATCAATCACTGTAAGCTATATTATTTAGTCATTGCTGATTTTTTCATTCAATAAACGACACTTATTGCTTACTGTTTAGTGTATACACCGACAATAGGCCTACATTTATGAATTAATTGCAATAAGACTTCACTGTTATTATGGAGAAATTTTTTATGATTTGGTCACCTAACTCTTCTTATGTTTTTACTACTGAAAATATTAAACAAAACAGCAATTGATTCAGTACACTATAGACACCAAATGTTTTAGTAAGTAGCCTACTGCACCAGATTAATACCTACATACAATTATTTTATGCTTGAAATATGATGTTATTGGCATTGCCATTGCAGTGCAAGACTAATCCATTTTCAAATCTGCTTTTCTTGATATTAGCAAAGAATATGTTTTGGTTTAAATTTCCTATCTATGAGTTGTTGCCTTGAGTAAGCGGTGTATGGACTAAGGAAAAGCCTTTTTTATTATCTTGTGTAACCTTATTTATTTATTTACTTTCCATATTTTCGTTAATTTATTACTTCTAAAATCTCTTACATTCTTTCCTTACTTTCAAGGATTCAGCTAATCAGGGGTGGATACAGAAATTTTTGAACGGGGCAAAATTCTTGGCCTTGAGTCTGGAAAAAGTTTTCCTTGACATCCGTCCAAAATTTTCATGACCTTTTTTTAGTCGTCAAGTCTAAATTTCTGGGATAAAATCAGCCAAAAAAGCCTTTTTTTAGTCATCAGGTTAAATTTTCGCCAAAAAGATACAATTTTATACCAAACATATTACACATTATATTCATTGTTCGAAATCTTGTTGAAACCAAATGGGGGGCCACGATACATGGGCATTTCCAAATGGGGGGCATGGCCGGATAAGCCGCTCCCTGGATCCGCCCCTGCAGCTAATGTACATCACCATTTAATTGTTGCAACATAATCCTAAATAGCACAGTGAAAGAAATAGTTGAGCAGGCTCAAAGCAGCTGCCAAAATGTCAAATTGTCAGATATTCTGAACTGATAATGAAAGTATTTAATGGTCATTTTAATTCTTTTAAGGTGAACATTTCCCACTTTGCCAGAAATACTGTAAATAAAAAGAACTTAAAAACTCAAATTCTCCTATGTTTCTGATATGGAAAAATGTGATCTTATGCGTTAGATGTATTTTTCGGCCTACAGAAAATATCCGGAAAGTTTTCGGAAAGTTTCCGGAAACTTTCCGGAAAGTTTCCGGAAAAATATCTTTCCGGAAAAGCTACATCACTACTTTACAGTTAAAAGATCTACGTTGAATTCTTCCTCCGCATAAGACTATGATTAAGATAAAATGATTATGATACAGCATAGAGGCCATCCATCTCTAATCTTCAGAGAAGTGAGACATATAGTCGGCGCTCCGATGTAATGTATCTCATTTGCTAAGCAAGTCAAGTATGTGGCAAGTTTGAAGAATGGTTTAGTGTAATTCAAAAGTCATTTTAATACTTGATTGTAATGCATGTAATTAATGCATTGTTTTTAGATCTCTGATTTGCCAGCTGAGCTGGTTCAGAAGATTCTGTTGCAGACAATAGCGGAGACTGTGTCGCAGGAGGTGGTCAAGCGTCGTATGTGGACCATACGGGCAAGCCATCACCAAAAGTCACTCGGAAAGGTGTCCGAATTCTGGTGCGGCATTTTATCTACGAGTTACTTTAAGCAGCAACTGCAACTACAGTTCGACATAACGAGTGAGTTGCACTTGCACAACTGATGAGTTCTAACGAGTACGAATATTTTCTGGATAACTGCACATTAAGGCAGTGGTTCTCAAAGTGGTCAGCCACAGACCGGCACCGGTCCGCAGAGTACTGAAGACCGGTCCATCGAGAAGATCTAAAAATAGATTGTGATTTTTCATGTCTACATTTGTGTGGTTTTTGGGGGTTTCTGTATTTTATTTCGAGAAGGTGTTTCCATCATTAATGCACATTCTTAATAATTAATGTATCATTAGCTATATATATTTAGCAGATCCACTTACTATTTCCATATGACAGAAATATACTCGAACGCATCTTCTTATCTTGTTTGGAACTTTGAGTAACTTTTAGAAATATAAATATATAAGAAATAAATCGAGAAATAAATTCAGTGGTCTGGATATGTTTTAATTATTGAAACTAATTCCTAATTATGAATAGCCTTACATATGCTAATAGTCTTACATAATATAGGTCGGTTTTGTTTGCGCTCGCTATTTTAGTTAACGGTCTGTGAGCTTAAAAAAATTGTATTGATCCGTGGCATGCAGAAGTCGTTCTCTTGCAGCATATTTTGACCTCTTGATCATATACCTTCAACAGTGTTGAAAAGCAAATAAATTTCTAAAGGAGATAAAAAATTAATTCAACTCAGTTTCAAATTCCTCAGGCCAGATCTTTTTAATGTATGCTGACACAGCACAGAATGATGACAATTCATAGTAAGTCATACTATGATGTGTAATCATGCTGCAGTGTAGAAGTGTGAAAGGAAAATTATTATATTTCAGGGTAGAGCCTATTCATTTTATGTATTTTTTAATCTGGGTTAATTCTGGGTAAAGCGTGCCCAAAAGCCTAATCATTATATAGCTCCAATTACTGCCCGTTCCAAGTTTGTGTAGATCTTATATAAGTAGATTTTTGTTTTAGCTCCAAAGGTCGTCCAACTGGATTGTGTGCAAAGGTCACGACTGCCAGACATGGTGATGTCCGTCGCCTACCTTCAGGGAAAGTATCTTGTTCTGAGCATGTCTACTGACGGAAACTACAAAATCGAGTACTTCAGTGGTTTGTGTTTCACTACTGTTGTTAGGTTGATTGAACTTTTCGATGTCAAGCCTGTTGAACTGCAATCATGTTCATTCACCGGTAACACATTTGTTCTATGTAAAGACGGAGTAAACATGTCCATACTTAAAGTGGGTCAAGAAGGAGGTGCTGAGATTGTGGTCGGTGGTCATCATGATCTTGTGTGTTCTATGAACATCAGTGTCTTAGGCAAAGTTCAGGTAGTTCAGAGGAACCCAAACTCCATTCTAGTTTTTGGCGATGATGGCACACTGGAAAAAAAGATCCGTCTTCGTCAAGATCTTGAAATTGTTGACTTGTTAGGGAAAGATGACCACTTCATTGTGGTTACGTATCATGAATTCAGTAGAAAGTTCATCGAGATCGACAATAGTGGACAAGAGATTCAGGTGTTCACTCCCAGCTGTGCCGAAAGTATACACTACGTAACAGACTATTTGGACAGACTTTTCGTGTTTGGACTCAAATTCCTGACAGATGGTACAACAGAGTCGACGTGTTCTTTGTATGATTCTTTCTTTGAGCAAATGAAATTAGATGTTGTTGGACAGGAAAGGCAGATGATGAATGGATGCGATGTGGTCAAATTTGTGCGTGAGAGCAACAGTCTTTTATTTTATCCATCTGTAAAACCTGAACAAGACCAGAGCACGGTTCAGTTCTTGCTGGTTGCTAAATTACTTAATTAGGAGAAATGTGCGTGCATGTTAAGGTGGTTATGTACAGTAGAGACATTTCGGTTTTATTGTAAAATTTCTTGTTTTTTTTTTATTAAAGCCGTATGTACTTCCCAAAGCATATCCACTTGAAGGCGTTTTATTGTTTTCAACTGATGCATGATGAATTTTTTCTTTCTGTTTGAACATGATGACTTAGAATTCTTTGCCATCATAATCACTTTTAAGGGCTGTACTGATTAAAATAAATTTGATCAATTATTCTTCGAAAATTTAATTGCAATTAATCAATTAAAATCGATTCCATTCGATTAATTTGGTGTACACTACATGTAGTTAGCATACACAACTGTCGAAAATGAAGACATTTAATTAGTTACTATTTTCTTTGTACAAAGAAATGTCGATTTAATTGTTTATTGGCATGAAAGCAATAATATTTCCATTGTCATCTTTGGATTTTTTCATAATTTATAATCAAATGAAAAATGATCGCTTAATTATTCACTAAAAATTTCATATCATCGTTCAACACGTTGTTAAGTCCGGAAACAAAAGGCCGCTTGACATGAAATAAACAAAAGATTTATTGAAAAATTAACCTAACAAACAAAACATTAATCGATTAATTTTTAAAAATTAATTTACTGATTAATTAATTGTTAAAATGTGCAGCCCTCCTAACCTCTAGTCTGTTCCGATTAATTGTTTCTAGTAGGGAATACCCGGAAATTGCCTCTGACATTCCCCTCGCCGAATCGCTTGTTTTCATCACTATTTTTCTTGGCAAAATAGTATGCTTATGAGTTGTTGCTAATAAACATGTTTATGAATGTTTGCTGTAGGACTGTACCGAACGTTTGCTTTGTATTCTGTTCAGGGCTGAATAGCGAGCAGGTCAAATAGGTATTTTGGTCGAATTGTAGCCGTCGGACTGAATACGAATAGTGGTCATGCGACGTGTTTCTGTGTATGCGTCTGCTATTACGAGTGTGCTGAAGTAATCCTCATTGGCAGAGTTATATGCTGAATTAGTTTGCTTGTGGTCTGTGTATAAAATTGACTGAACTGAACTTTTCATTACATGTGAAAATTTGAATGTTGCCGAGACAAATCACAACTCGGGTTTCCGCAATGGAAGTTTTAGAAAGTAATTTGTATAGTATTTTTATAGTCGTTATTACATGAAATGTGGAACAGAGGTGATACTCGATTTGTAACGATGGATTGTTCAAATGATCGAACTACTCAGATATGGTACTTAGTGCTAAATGTCCTATTGGTCAGGGCTGTCGAGTTGGAGGCAGGGGGAAATGCCCTGGGACCTGGTTACCTTTATGGGTCCTGGTTAGGGTGTTATATATACACCGTGGTTCAAAAAAAACTAAGCCAAATTGTTTTGCATATATCTCAAATACCTGATGACATATCAAGCTAATATTTTCCAACTATTTAGAGAAGTGGACCAAGAATATGATTCCAAAATTTCATGAGACACAGTTGAACGGTTAAAAAGATATGAATTTTTAAACTTCATATGCCGAAATTTCAGTTTACAAGCAATTTTCTGTCAGGTTCAATAAAATGTTCTCTTATATCTCTAATGCCTAATGATTAATCATTCTAAAATTTTCCAGATATGTAGAGAATTGAACTAACAATATGATTACAACAGTATGGTTTTATTATTTAATTAATTAAGATGCTCAAAATGTCCTCCTGCTTGCACGCAAGCCTGGAAGCGCTGGCGCCATGCATTACGCAACAGCATCGTCGATTATCCTCTGGTCCAGGCCTTCCCACACTTCCAACAAGCGCTGGTTGCTTCAGATCGTTTAGATCATGGATTGTTGTTTGGTAGATTCGGTCTTACATCACACTCCACACTTTATAATTAATTAATTTTACTTCATCATCCCTGAAGACCAAAATTTGGAACTATCAAGCATCGAAACCGCAACGAACACCATAACAGACTTGCTGAAAACAGACATTTCTGGAGATCAAGTTTAAATATTCATATCTTTCTATCCGTTCAAATTTATGACATGATATTTTGGAATCCTATTCTTGGTTCAATCCTCTAAATATCTTAAAAATTTTGGTATGATTAATTATCAGACATTGGAGATATAAGAAAACCAGTTTAGCTTACTTTTTACTGAATCTGGCAGAAAATTGTTTGTAAACTGCAATTTTGGCATATGAAGTTGAAAGATTCATATCTTTTTATCCGTTCAATTTTATCTCTTGAAATTTTGGAATCATATTCTTGGTCCACTTCTCTAAATAATTGGAAAATTTTAGCGTGATATGTTATCAGGCATCAGAGATATATGAAAAACAATTTGGCTTAGTTTTTTTTGAACCACGGTGTATATACACATATACAAATACATGTATATACATATATATATGTACACATAATATTATATTATGTAAAGTTTATGATTTATGCCTTTAAATTTGTTATAATACTGCAGACAATTTAATACAATCAGTCTAAAATTCAAATTAACAACTGAATAAAACATTGTATATATAAATACAAAATTGAAGGTTGTACCTGTACTTTTATGGTTTCAATATGTCTAGGAATTTTAAAAAAATAAATAGTTTTTGGGTCCAAGGTTGCTCTACCTAGGTGCCACGGAATTGCCAGCCCTGTACCTGGTTATTTATAGAGCACATGTCTGATGTCTGTGTAAATTAGTCTGAATTTTTTCCTGAAAATGGCTTGTTTACGAAGTTGGCCTATTGTACTGCCAGATATGCAGCACTTTGAATTATAGCTAGTGCATTTATGTGATTATTAAACCGTATATATTGTATCTCGATGCAAATGTAATCGTCAAACTACGGTTTACTAATGGGTATTGTTTGAAACTTAACAGTTGAACTGGTTGTGCTCTATATTCTTGGTGATCTGATGTTGAACGATAGCCATGATGTTCTTGGCTTGGTTGCTTCTGTGCCATTTATAAATATTCATTTCTGTCATGCGGTTGGTTTTGAACATTGCATAAATATATATTGAAATGAAAGATTCTTCAACTTATTTATTTATTTTTTAGACTTTATATAGCGCATTAGCAAGGTAGTCTACTCAGAAGCGCTCCTAGCCCAATCAGGGCTAAATAAGACAGTTTGAGGTTCTTAAGGAACAGAGTGGAGTGACCCTTGGAAACTAAGCGCACTGTAACAAGGAGGTCATTCCAAGCTGTAGGACCAATTACCAGTACATCCAATTGTCAGATGTAAACACAATGCTTAGTTTTTATATTAATGTACTTTTAAGAATCGAAGCCTGGACGAGGGTCAACATAAACGCCTTGGCAGCCAGAGCATGTATTTACATTTCGCCAGCTCCCGTTATTTCGTAATGCCAGTCCCAAGCAATGCAAGGAGGAGGGCGACAGCGCCCTTGGCAACCATAAGATGCTAGTGTCTGTCAGCTCCCGTTCTTTCGTAATGCCAGTCCCAAGCAACGCAAGGAGGAGGGCGACATCAGCACCCTTGGCTACCACAGGATTTTAGGTCTGTCAGCTCCCGTACTTTCGTAATGCCAGTCCAAAAGCAACCCAAGGAGGAGGGTGACAGCGACCTTGGCAACCATAAGTTGCTAGTGTCTGTCAGCTCCCGTTCTTTCGTAATGCCAGTCCAAAAGTAACGCAAGGAGGAGGGCGACAGCGCCCTTGGCAACCATAAGATGCTAGTGTCTGTCAGCTCCCGTTCTTTCGTAATGCCAGTCCAAAAGTAACGCAAAAAGGAGGGCGACAGCGCCCTTGGCAACCATAAGATGCTAGTGTCTGTCAGCTCCCGTTCTTTCGTAATGCCAGTCCAAATTAACGCAAGGAGGAGGGCGACAGCGCCCTTGGCAACCATAAGATGCTAGTGTCTGTCAGCTCCCGTTCTTTCGTAATGCCAGTCCAAAAGTAACGCAAGGAGGAGGGCGACAGCGCCCTTGGCAACCATAAGATGCTAGTGTCTGTCAGCTCCCGTTCTTTCGTAATGCCAGTCCAAATTAACGCAAGGAGGAGGGCGACAGCGCCCTTGGCAACCATAAGATGCTAGTGTCTGTCAGCTCCCGTTTTTTCGTAATGCCAGTCCAAAAGTAACGCAAGGAGGAGGGCGACAGCGCCCTTGGCAACCATAAGATGCTAGTGTCTGTCAGCTCCCGTTCTTACGTAATGCCAGTCCAAAAGTAACGCAAGAAGGAGGGCGACAGCGCCCTTGGCAACCATAAGATGCTAGTGTCTGTCAGCTCTTGTTCTTACGTAATGCCAGTCCAAAAGTAACGCAAGGAGGAGGGCGACAGCGCCCTTGGCAACCATAAGATGCTAGTGTCTGTCAGCTCTTGTTCTTACGTAATGCCAGTCCAAAAGTAACGCAAGGAGGAGGGCGACAGCGCCCTTGGCAACCATAAGATGCTAGTGTCTGTCAGCTCTTGTTCTTACGTAATGCCAGTCCAAAAGTAACGCAAGAAGGAGGGCGACAGCGCCCTTGGCAACCATAAGATGCTAGTGTCTGTCAGCTCTTGTTCTTTCGTAATGCCAGTCCAAAAGTAACGCAGGGAGGAGGGCGACCGCGCCTTTGGCAACCATAAGATGCTAGTGTCTGTCAGCTCTTGTTCTTTCGTAATGCCAGTCCAAAAGTAACGCAAGGAGGAGGGCGACAGCGCCCTTGGCAACCATAAGATGCTAGTGTCTGTCAGCTCCCGTTCTTTCGTAATGCCAGTCCAAAAGTAACGCAAGAAGGAGGGCGACAGCGCCCTTGACAACCATAAGATGCTAGTGTCTGTCAGCTCCCGTTCTTTCGTAATGCCAGTCCAAAAGTAACGCAAGGAGGAGGGCGACAGCGCCCATGGCAACCATAAGATGTTAGTATCTATCAGCTCTTGTTCTTTCGTAATGCCAGTCCAAAAGCAACGCAAGTAGGAGGGCGACAGCGCCCTTGGCAACCGTAAAATCCTAGTGTCTGTCAGATCCCGTTCTTTCATAATGCCAGTCCAAAAGCAACGCAAGGAGGAGGGCGACAGCGCCCTTGGCAACCATAAGATGCTAGTGTCTGTCAGCTCTTGTTCTTTCGTAATGCGAGTCCAAAAGTAACGCAAGGAGGAGGGCGACAGCGCCCTTGACAACCATAAGATGTTAGTGTCTGTCAGCTCTTGTTCTTTCGTAATGCCAGTCCAAAAGTAACGCAAGGAGGACGGCGACAGCGCCCTTGGCAACCATAAGATGCTAGTGTCTGTCAGCTCTTGTTCTTTCGTAATGCCAGGCCAAAGCAGCGCAAAGAGGAGGGCGACAGCGCCCTTGGCAACCGTAAGATGTTAGTATCTATCAGCTCCCGTTCTTTCGTAATGCCAGGCCAAAGCAGCGCAAGGAGGAGGGCGACAGCGCCCTTGGTAACCATAAGATGCTAGTGTCTGTCAGCTCCCGTTCTTTCGTAATGCCAGTCCAAATTAACGCAAGGAGGAGGGCGACAGCGCCCTTGGCAACCATAAGATGCTAGTGTCTGTCAGCTCTTGTTCTTACGTATTGCCAGTCCAAAAGTAACGCAAGAAGGAGGGCGACAGCGCCCTTGGCAAGCATAAGATGCTAGTGTCTGTCAGCTCTTGTTCTTTCGTAATGCCAGTCCAAAAGTAACGCAGGGAGGAGGGCGACCGCGCCTTTGGCAACCATAAGATGCTAGTGTCTGTCAGCTCTTGTTCTTTCGTAATGCCATTCCAAAAGTAACGCAAGCAGGAGGGCGACAGCGCCCTTGGACCATAAGATGCTAGTGTCTGTCAGCTCCCGTTCTTTCGTAATGCCAGTCCAAAAGTAACGCAAGCAGGAGGGCGACAGCGCCCTTGGCAAGCATAAAATGCTAGTGTCTGTCAGCTCCCGTTCTTTCGTAATGCCAGTCCAAAAGTAACGCAAGGAGGAAAGCGACAGCGCCCTTGACAACCATAAGATGCTAGTGTCTGTCAGCTCCCGTTCTTTCATAATGCCAGTCCAAAAGTAACGCAAGGAGGAAAGCGACAGCGCCCTTGACAACCATAAGATGCTAGTGTCTGTCAGCTCCCGTTCTTTCGTAATGCCAGTCCAAAAGTAACGCAAAGAGGAGGGCGACAGCGCCCTTGGCAACCATAAGATGCTAGTGTCTGTCAGCTCCCGTTCTTTCGTAATGCCAGTCCAAAAGTAACGCAAGGAGGAGGGCGACAGCGCCCTTGGCAACCTTAAGATGCTAGTGTCTGTCAGTTTCCGTTTTTTCGTAATGCCAGTCCAAAAGTAACGCAAGGAGGAGGGCGACAGCGCCCTTGGCAACCGTAAGATCCTAGTGTCTGTCAGATCCCGTTCTTTCATAATGCCAGTCCAAAAGCAACGCAAGGAGGAGGGCGACATCAGCACCCTAGGCTACCACAGGATTTTAAGTCTGTCAGCTCTTGTTCTTTCGTAATGCCAGTCCAAAAGTAACGCAAGGAGGAGGGCGACAGCGCCCTTGACAACCATAAGATGTTAGTGTCTGTCAGCTCTTGTTCTTTCGTAATGCCAGTCCAAAAGTAACGCAAGGAGGACGGCGACAGCGCCCTTGGCAACCATAAGATGCTAGTGTCTGTCAGCTCTTGTTCTTTCGTAATGCCAGGCCAAAGCATCGGCAAGGAGGAGGGCGACAGCGCCCTTGGCAAGCATAAGATGCTAGTGTCTGTCAGCTCTTGTTCTTTCGTAATGCCAGTCCAAAAGTAACGCAAGGAGGAGGGCGACAGCGCCCTTGGCAACCATAAGATGCTAGTGTCTGTCAGCTCCCGTTCTTTCGTAATGCCAGTCCAAAAATAACGCAAGGAGGAGGGCGACAGCGCCCTTGGCAACCATAAGATGCTAGTGTCTGTCAGCTCCCGTTCTTTCGTAATGCCAGTCCAAAAGCAACGCAAGGAGGAGGGCGACAGCGCCCTTGGCAACCGTAAGATGTTAGTATCTATCAGCTCCCGTTCTTTCGTAATGCCAGTCCAAAAGCAACGCAAGGAGGAGGGCGACAGCGCCCTTGGCAACCGTAAGATGTTAGTATCTATCAGCTCCCGTTCTTTCGTAATGCCAGTCCAAAAGTAACGCAAGGAGGAGGGCGACAGCGCCCTTGGCAACCGTAAGATGTTAGTATCTATCAGCTCCCGTTCTTTCGTAATGCCAGTCCAAAAGCAACGCAAGGAGGAGGGCGACAGCGCCCTTGGCAACCGTAAGATGCTAGTGTCTGTCAGCTCCCGTTCTTTCGTAATGCCAGTCCAAAAATAACGCAAGGAGGAGGGCGACAGCGCCCTTGACAACCATAAGATGCTAGTGTCTGTCAGCTCTTGTTCTTTCGTAATGCCAGGCCAAAGCAACGCAAGGAGGAGGGCGACAGCGCCCTTGGCAAGCATAAGATGCTAGTGTCTGTCAGCTCCCGTTCTTTCGTAATGCCAGTCCAAAAGTAACGCAAGCAGGAGCGCGACAGCGCCTTTGGCAACCATAAGATGCTAGTGTCTGTCAGCTCCCGTTCTTTCGTAATGCCAGTCCAAAAGTAACGCAAGGAGGAGGGCGACAGCGCCCTTGGCAACCTTAAGATGCTAGTGTCTGTCAGTTTCCGTTTTTTCGTAATGCCAGTCCAAAAGTAACGCAAGAAGGAGGGCGACAGCGCCCTTGGCAACCGTAAGATCCTAGTGTCTGTCAGATCCCGTTCTTTCATAATGCCAGTCCAAAAGCAACGCAAGGAGGAGGGCGACATCAGCACCCTAGGCTACCACAGGATTTTAAGTCTGTCAGCTCTTGTTCTTTCGTAATGCCAGTCCAAAAGTAACGCAAGGAGGAGGGCGACAGCGCCTTTGCAAACCATACGATGCTAGTGTCTGTCGGCTCCCGTTCTTTCGTAATGCCAGGCCAAAGCATCGGCAAGGAGGAGGGCGACAGCGCCCTTGGCAAGCATAAGATGCTAGTGTCTGTCAGCTCTTGTTCTTTCGTAATGCCAGTCCAAAAGTAACGCAAGGAGGAGGGCGACAGCGCCCTTGGCAACCATAAGATAATAGTGTCTGTCAGCTCCCGTTCTTTCGTAATGCCAGTCCAAAAATAACGCAAGGAGGAGGGCGACAGCGCCCTTGGCAACCATAAGATGCTAGTGTCTGTCAGCTCCCGTTCTTTCGTAATGCCAGTCCAAAAGTAACGCAAGGAGGAGGGCGACAGCGCCCTTGGCAACCTTAAGATGCTAGTGTCTGTCAGTTTCCGTTTTTTCGTAATGCCAGTCCAAAAGTAACGCAAGGAGGAGGGCGACAGCGCCCTTGGCAACCGTAAGATCCTAGTGTCTGTCAGATCCCGTTCTTTCATAATGCCAGTCCAAAAGCAACGCAAGGAGGAGGGCGACATCAGCACCCTAGGCTACCACAGGATTTTAAGTCTGTCAGCTCTTGTTCTTTCGTAATGCCAGTCCAAAAGTAACGCAAGGAGGAGGGCGACAGCGCCTTTGCAAACCATACGATGCTAGTGTCTGTCGGCTCCCGTTCTTTCGTAATGCCAGGCCAAAGCATCGGCAAGGAGGAGGGCGACAGCGCCCTTGGCAAGCATAAGATGCTAGTGTCTGTCAGCTCTTGTTCTTTCGTAATGCCAGTCCAAAAGTAACGCAAGGAGGAGGGCGACAGCGCCCTTGGCAACCATAAGATGCTAGTGTCTGTCAGCTCCCGTTCTTTCGTAATGCCAGTCCAAAAATAACGCAAGGAGGAGGGCGACAGCGCCCTTGGCAACCATAAGATGCTAGTGTCTGTCAGCTCCCGTTCTTTCGTAATGCCAGTCCAAAAGTAACGCAAGGAGGAGGGCGACAGCGCCCTTGGCAACCGTAAGATGTTAGTATCTATCAGCTCCCGTTCTTTCGTAATGCCAGTCCAAAAGCAACGCAAGGAGGAGGGCGACAGCGCCCTTGGCAACCGTAAGATGTTAGTATCTATCAGCTCCCGTTCTTTCGTAATGCCAGTCCAAAAGCAACGCAAGGAGGAGGGCGACAGCGCCCTTGGCAACCGTAAGATGCTAGTGTCTGTCAGCTCCCGTTCTTTCGTAATGCCAGTCCAAAAATAACGCAAGGAGGAGGGCGACAGCGCCCTTGGCAACCGTAAGATGTTAGTATCTGTCAGCTCTTGTTCTTTCGTAATGCCAGTCCAAAAGTAACGCAAGGAGGAGGGCGACAGCGCCCTTGACAACCATAAGATGCTAGTGTCTGTCAGCTCTTGTTCTTTCGTAATGCCAGGCCAAAGCAACGCAAGGAGGATGGCGACAGCGCCCTTGGCAAGCATAAGATGCTAGTGTCTGTCAGCTCCCGTTCTTTCGTAATGCCAGTCCAAAAGTAACGCAAGCAGGAGCGCGACAGCGCCCTTGGCAACCGTAAGATGTTAGTATCTGTCAGCTCTTGTTCTTTCGTAATGCCAGTCCAAAAGTAACGCAAGGAGGAGGGCGACAGCGCCCTTGGCAACCGTAAGATGCTAGTGTCTGTCAGCTCCCGTTCTTTCGTAATGCCAGTCCAAAAGTAACGCAAGGAAGAGGGCGACAGCGCCCTTGGCAACCATAAGATGCTAGTGTCTGTCAGCTCCCGTTCTTTCGTAATGCCAGTCCAAAAGTAACGCAAGGAGGAGGGCGACAGCGCCCTTGGCAACCATAAGATGCTAGTGTCTGTCAGCTCCCGTTCTTTCGTAATGACAGGCCAAAGCAGCGCAAAGAGGAGGGCGACAGCGCCCTTGGCAACCGTAAGATGTTAGTATCTATCAGCTTCCGTTCTTTCGTAATGCCAGTCCAAAAGCAACGCAAGGAGGAGGGCGAACGCGCCCTTGGCAACCATAAGATGCTAGTGTCTGTCAGCTCCCGTTCTTTCGTAATGCCAGTCCAAAAGTAACGCAAGGAGGAGGGCGACAGCGCCCTTGACAACCATAAGATGCTAGTGTCTGTCAGCTAACATTTTTTCGTAATGCCAGTCCAAAAGTAACGCAAGAAGGAGGGCGACAGCGCCCTTGGCAAGCATAAGATGCTAGTGTCTGTCAGCTCTTGTTCTTACGTAATGCCAGTCCAAAAGTAACGCAAGAAGGAGGGCGACAGCGCCCTTGGCAAGCATAAGATGCTAGTGTCTGTCAGCTCTTGTTCTTTCGTAATGCCAGTCCAAAAGTAACGCAGGGAGGAGGGCGACCGCGCCTTTGGCAACCATAAGATGCTAGTGTCTGTCAGCTCTTGTTCTTTCGTAATGCCAGTCCAAAAGTAACGCAAGCAGGAGGGCGACAGCGCCCTTGGCAACCATAAGATGCTAGTGTCTGTCAGCTCCCGTTCTTTCGTAATGCCAGTCCAAAAGTAACGCAAGCAGGAAGGCGACAGCGCCCTTGGCAAGCATAAAATGCTAGTGTCTGTCAGCTCCCGTTCTTTCGTAATGCCAGTTCAAAAGTAACGCAAGGAGGAAAGCGACAGCGCCCTTGACAACCATAAGATGCTAGTGTCTGTCAGCTCCCGTTCTTTCGTAATGCCAGTCCAAAAGTAACGCAAGGAGGAAAGCGACAGCGCCCTTGACAACAACCATAAGATGCTAGTGTCTGTCAGCTCCCGTTCTTTCGTAATGCCAGTCCAAAAGTAACGGAAAGAGGAGGGCGACAGCGCCCTTGGCAACCATAAGATGCTAGTGTCTGTCAGCTCCCGTTCTTTCGTAATGCCAGTCCAAAAGTAACGCAAGGAGGAGGGCGACAGCGCCCTTGGCAACCTTAAGATGCTAGTGTCTGTCAGTTTCCGTTTTTTCGTATTGCCAGTCCAAAAGTAACGCAAGGAGGAGGGCGACAGCGCCCTTGGCAACCGTAAAGTCCTAGTGTCTGTCAGATCCCGTTCTTTCATAATGCCAGTCCAAAAGCAACGCAAGGAGGAGGGCGACATCAGCACCCTAGGCTACCACAGGATTTTAAGTCTGTCAGCTCTTGTTCTTTCGTAATGCCAGTCCAAAAGTAACGCAAGGAGGAGGGCGACAGCGCCTTTGCAAACCATACGATGCTAGTGTCTGTCGGCTCCCGTTCTTTCGTAATGCCAGGCCAAAGCATCGGCAAGGAGGAGGGCGACAGCGCCCTTGGCAAGCATAAGATGCTAGTGTCTGTCAGCTCTTGTTCTTTCGTAATGCCAGTCCAAAAGTAACGCAAGGAGGAGGGTGACAGCGCCCTTGGCAACCATAAGATGCTAGTGTCTGTCAGCTCCCGTTCTTTCGTAATGCCAGTCCAAAAATAACGCAAGGAGGAGGGCGACAGCGCCCTTGGCAACCAAAAGATGCTAGTGTCTGTCAGCTCCCGTTCTTTCGTAATGCCAGTCCAAAAGTAACGCAAGGAGGAGGGCGACAGCGCCCTTGGCAACCGTAAGATGTTAGTATCTATCAGCTCCCGTTCTTTCGTAATGCCAGTCCAAAAGCAACGCAAGGAGGAGGGCGACAGCGCCCTTGGCAACCGTAAGATGTTAGTATCTATCAGCTCCCGTTCTTTCGTAATGCCAGTCCAAAAGCAGCACAAGGAGGAGGGCGACAGCGCCCTTGGCAACCGTAAGATGTTAGTATCTATCAGCTCCCGTTCTTTCGTAATGCCAGTCCAAAAGCAACGCAAGGAGGAGGGCGACAGCGCCCTTGGCAACCGTAAGATGCTAGTGTCTGTCAGCTCCCGTTCTTTCGTAATGCCAGTCCAAAAATAACGCAAGGAGGAGGGCGACAGCGCCCTTGGCAACCGTAAGATGTTAGTATCTGTCAGCTCTTGTTCTTTCGTAATGCCAGTCCAAAAGTAACGCAAGGAGGAGGGCGACAGCGCCCTTGACAACCATAAGATGCTAGTGTCTGTCAGCTCTTGTTCTTTCGTAATGCCAGGCCAAAGCAGCGCAAGGAGGAGGGCGACAGCGCCCTTGGCAAGCATAAGATGCTAGTGTCTGTCAGCTCCCGTTCTTTCGTAATGCCAGTCCAAAAGTAACGCAAGCAGGAGCGCGACAGAGCCCTTGGCAACCGTAAGATGTTAGTATCTGTCAGCTCTTGTTCTTTCGTAATGCCAGTCCAAAAGTAACGCAAGGAGGAGGGCGACAGCGCCCTTGGCAACCGTAAGATGCTAGTGTCTGTCAGCTCCCGTTCTTTCGTAATGCCAGTCCAAAAGTAACGTAAGCAGGAGCGCGACAGCGCCTTTGGCAACCATAAGATGCTAGTGTCTGTCAGCTCCCGTTCTTTCGTAATGCCAGTCCAAAAGTAACGCAAGGAGGAAGGCGACAGCGCCCTTGGCAACCATAAGATGCTAGTGTCTGTCAGCTCCCGTTCTTTCGTAATGACAGGCCAAAGCAGCGCAAAGAGGAGGGCGACAGCGCCCTTGGCAACCGTAAGATGTTAGTATCTATCAGCTCCCGTTCTTTCGTAATGCCAGTCCAAAAGCAACGCAAGGAGGAGGGCGAACGCGCCCTTGGCAACCATAAGATGCTAGTGTCTGTCAGCTCCCGTTCTTTCGTAATGCCAGTCCAAAAGTAACGCAAGGAGGAGGGCGACAGCGCCCTTGACAACCATAAGATGCTAGTGTCTGTCAGCTAACATTTTTTCGTAATGCCAGTTCAAAAGTAACGCAAGCGGGAGGGCGACAGCGCCCTTGGCAACCATAAGATGCTAGTGTCTGTCAGCTCCCGTTCTTTCGTAATGCCAGTCCAAAAGTAACGCAAGGAGGAGGGCGACAGCGCCCTTGACAACCATAAGATGCTAGTGTCTGTCAGCTCCCGTTCTTTCGTAATGCCAGTCCAAAAGTAACGCAAGCAGGAGGGCAACAGCGCCCTTGGCAACCATAAGATGCTGGTTTCTGTCAGCTCCCGTTTTTTGTAATGCCAGGCCAAAGCAGCGCAAAGAGGAAGGCGACAGCGCCCTTGGCAACCGTAAGATGTTCGTATCTATCAGCTCCCGTTCTTTCGTAATGCCAGTCCAAAAGCAACGCAAGGAGGAGGGCGACAGCGCCCTTGGCAACCATAAGATGCTAGTGTCTGTCAGCTCCCGTTCTTACGTAATGCCAGTCCAAAAGTAACGCAAGGAGGAGGGCGACAGCGCCCTTGGCAACCATAAGATGCTAGTGTCTGTCAGCTCCCGTTCTTTCGTAATGCCAGTCCAAAAGTAACGCAAGAAGGAGGGCGACAGCGCCCTTGGCAACCATAAGATGCTAGTGTCTGTCAGCTCCCGTTCTTTCGTAATGCCAGTCCAAAAGTAACGCAGGCAGGAGGGCGACAGCGCCCTTGGCAACCATAAGATGCTAGTGTCTGTCAGCTCCCGTTCGTTCGTAATGCCAGTCCAAAAGTAACGCAAGGAGGAGGGCGACAGCGCCCTTGGCAAGCATAAGATGTTAGTGTCTGTCAGCTCTTGTTCTTTCGTAATGCCAGTCCAAAAGCGGCGCAAGGAGGAGGGTGACAGCGCCCTTGGCAACCGTAAGATGCTAGTGTCTGTCAGCTCTTGTTCTTTCGTAATGCCAGTCCAAAAGTAACGCAAAGAGGAGGGCGACAGCGCACTTGGCAACCGTAAGATGTTAGTGTCTGTCAGCTCCCGTTCTTTCGTAATGCCAGTCCAAAAGTAACGCAAGCAGGAGGGCGACAGCGCCCTTGGCAAGCATAAGATGCTAGTGTCTGTCAGCTCTTGTTCTTTCGTAATGCCAGTCTAAAAGTAACGCAAGGAGGAGGGCGACAGCGCCCTTGGCAACCATAAGATGCTAGTGTCTGTCAGCTCTTGTTCTTTCGTAATGCCAGTCCAAAAGTAACGCAAGCGGGAGGGCGACAGCGCCCTTGGCAACCATAAGATGCTAGTGTCTGTCAGCTCCCGTTCTTTCGTAATGCCAGTCCAAAAGTAACGCAAGCAGGAGGGCGACAGCGCCCTTGGCAACCATAAGATGCTAGTGTCTGTCAGCTCCCGTTCTTTCGTAATGCCAGTCCAAAAGTAACGCAAGGAGGAGGGCGACAGCGCCCTTGACAACCATAAGATGCTAGTGTCTGTCAGCTAACATTTTTTCGTAATGCCAGTCCAAAAGTAACGCAAGAGAAGGGCGACAGCGCCCTTGGCAACCATAAGATGCTAGTGTCTGTCAGCTCTTGTTATTTCGTAATGCCAGTCCAAAAGTAACGCAAGAAGGAGGGCGACAGCGCCCTTGGCAACCGTAAGATGTTAGTATCTATCAGCTCCCGTTCTTTCGTAATGCCAGGCCAAAATAGCGCAAGGAGGAGGGCGACAGCGCCCTTGGCAACCATAAGATGCTAGTGTCTGTCGGCTCCCGTTTTTTCGTAATGCCAGGCAAAAGCAACGCAAGGAGGAGGGCGACAGCGCCCTTGGCAACCATAAGATGCTAGTGTCTGTCGGCTCCCGTTTTTTCGTAATGCCAGTCCAAAAGCAACGCAAGGAGGAGGGCGACAGCGCCCTTGGCAACCGTAAGATGCTAGTGTCTGTCAGCTCCTGTTCTTTCGTAATGCCAGTCCAAAAGTAACGCAAGGAAGAGGGCGACAGCGCCCTTGGCAACCATAAGATGTTAGTGTCTGTCAGCTCCCGTCCTTTCGTAATGCTAGTCCAAAAGTAACGCAAGGAGGAGGGCGACAGCGCCTTTGGCAACCATAAGATGCTAGTGTCTGTCAGCTCTTGTTCTTTCGTAATGCCAGTCCAAAAGAAACGCAAGGAGGAGGGCGACAGCGCCCTTGGCAACCGTAAAATGTTAGTGTCTGTCAGCTCCCGTTCTTTCGTAATGCCAGTCCAAAATAGCGCAAGGAGGAGGGCGACAGCGCCCTTGGCAACCATAAGATGCTAGTGTCTGTCGGCTCCCGTTTTTTCGTAATGCCAGGCCAAAGCAACGCAAGGAGGAGGGCGACAGCGCCCTTGGCAACCATAAGATGCTAGTGTCTGTCGGCTCCCGTTTTTTCGTAAGGCCAGTCCAAAAGCAACGCAAGGAGGAGGGCGACAGCGTTTTTGGCAACCGTAAGATGCTAGTGTCTGTCAGCTCCCGTTCTTTCGTAATGCCAGTCCAAAAGTAACGCAAGGAAGAGGGCGACATCAGCACCCTTGGCAACCATAAGATGTTAGTGTCTGTCAGCTCCCGTCCTTTCGTAATGCCAGTCCAAAAGTAACGCAAGGAGGAGGGCGACAGCGCCTTTGGCAACCTTAAGATGTTAGTATCTATCAGCTCCCGTTCTTTCGTAATGCCAGTCCAAAAGTAACGCAAGAAGGAGGGCGACAGCGCCCTTGGCAACCATAAGATGCTAGTGTCTGTCAGCTCCCGTTCTTTCGTAATGCCAGTCCAAAAGTAACGCAAGGAGGGTGACAGCGCCCTTGGCAACCGAAAAATGTAAGTGTCTGTCAGCTCCCGTTCGTTCGTAATGCCAGTCCAAAAGTAACGCAAGCAGGAGGGCGACAGCGCCCTTGGCAACCATAAGATGCTGGTTTCTGTCAGCTCCCGTTTTTTGTAATGCCCGGCCAAAGCAGCGCAAAAAGGAGGGCGACAGCGCCCTTGGCAACCGTAAGATGTTAGTGTCTATCAGCTCCCGTTCTTTCGTAATGCCAGTCCAAAAGCAACGCAAGGAGGAGGGCGACAGCGCCCTTGGCAACCATAAGATGTTAGTATCTGTCAGCTCCCGTTCTTTCGAAATGCCAGTCCAAAAGCAACGCAAGGAGGAGGGCGACAGCGCCTTTGGCAACCATATGATGCTAGTGTCTGTCGGCTCTTGTTCTTTCGTAATGCCAGTCCAAAAGTAACGCAAGCAGGAGGGCGACAGCGCCCTTGGCAACCGCAAGATGTTAGTGTCTGTCAACTCCCGTTCGTTCGTAATGCCAGTCCAAATTAACGCAAGAAGGAGGGCGACAGCGCCTTTGGCAAGCATAAGATGTTAGTGTCTGTCAGCTCCTGTTTTTTTGTAATGCCAGTCCAATAGTAACGCAAGGAGGAGGGCGACAGCGCCCTTGGCAACCGTAAGATGTTAGTGTCTGTCAGCTCCCTTTCTTTCGTAATGCCAGTCCAAAAGCAACGCAAGAAGGAGGGCGACAGCGCCCTTGGCAACCGTAAGAGGCTAGTGTCTGTCAGCTCTTGTTCTTTCGTAATGCCAGTCCAAAAGTAACGCAAGCAGGAGGGCGACAGCGCCCTTGGCAACCATAAGATGCTAGTGTCTGTCAGCTCCCGTTCGTTCGTAATGCCAGTCCAAAAGTAACGCAAGGAGGAGGGCGACAGCGCCCTTGGCAAGCATAAGATGTTAGTGTCTGTCAGCTCTTGTTCTTTCGTAATGCCAGTCCAAAAGCGGAGCAAGGAGGAGGGTGACAGCGCCCTTGGCAACCGTAAGATGCTAGTGTCTGTCAGCTCTTGTTCTTTCGTAATGCCAGTCCAAAAGTAACGCAAAGAGGAGGGCGACAGCGCACTTGGCAACCGTAAGATGTTAGTGTCTGTCAGCTCCCGTTCTTTCGTAATGCCAGTCCAAAAGTAACGCAAGCAGGAGGGCGACAGCGCCCTTGGCAAGCATAAGATGCTAGTGTCTGTCAGCTCCCGTTCTTTCGTAATGCCACTCCAAAAGTAACGCAAGCAGGAGGGTGACAGCGCCCTTGGCAACCATAAGATGCT
The DNA here is from genome assembly GCA_945859605.1 of Lumbricus rubellus. NCBI lineage: Eukaryota > Metazoa > Annelida > Clitellata > Crassiclitellata > Lumbricidae > Lumbricus > Lumbricus rubellus. Next base: position 33,828,133 of record OX243820.1, read on the forward strand.
GGTTTCTGTCAGATCCCGTTTTTTGTAATGCCAGGCCAAAGCAGCGCAAGGAGGAGGGCGACAGCGCCCTTGGCAACCATAAGATGTTTGTATCTATCAGCTCCCGTTCTTTCGTAATGCCAGTCCAAAAGTAATGCAAAGAGGAGGGCGACATCGCCTTTGGCAACCATAAGATGCTAGTGTCTGTCAGCTCCCTTTTTTTCGTAATGCCAGTCCAAAAGTAACGCAAGGAGGAGGGCGACAGCGCCCTTGGCAACCGTAAGATGCTAGTGTCTGTCAGCTCTTGTTCTTTCGTAATGCCAGTCCAAAAGCAAAGCAAGGAGGAGGGCGACAGCGCCCTTGGCAACCGTAAGATGCTAGTGTCTGTCGGCTCCCGTTTTTTCGTAATGCCAGGCAAAAGCAACGCAAGGAGGAGGGCGACAGCGCCCTTGGCAACCATAAGATGCTAGTGTCTGTCGGCTCCCGTTTTTTCGTAATGCCAGTCCAAAAGCAACGCAAGGAGGAGGGCGACAGCGCCCTTGGCAACCGTAAGATGCTAGTGTCTGTCAGCTCCTGTTCTTTCGTAATGCCAGTCCAAAAGTAACGCAAGGAAGAGGGCGACAGCGCCCTTGGCAACCATAAGATGTTAGTGTCTGTCAGCTCCCGTCCTTTCGTAATGCTAGTCCAAAAGTAACGCAAGGAGGAGGGCGACAGCGCCTTTGGCAACCATAAGATGCTAGTGTCTGTCAGCTCTTGTTCTTTCGTAATGCCAGTCCAAAAGAAACGCAAGGAGGAGGGCGACAGCGCCCTTGGCAACCGTAAAATGTTAGTGTCTGTCAGCTCCCGTTCTTTCGTAATGCCAGTCCAAAATAGCGCAAGGAGGAGGGCGACAGCGCCCTTGGCAACCATAAGATGCTAGTGTCTGTCGGCTCCCGTTTTTTCGTAATGCCAGGCCAAAGCAACGCAAGGAGGAGGGCGACAGCGCCCTTGGCAACCATAAGATGCTAGTGTCTGTCGGCTCCCGTTTTTTCGTAAGGCCAGTCCAAAAGCAACGCAAGGAGGAGGGCGACAGCGTTTTTGGCAACCGTAAGATGCTAGTGTCTGTCAGCTCCCGTTCTTTCGTAATGCCAGTCCAAAAGTAACGCAAGGAAGAGGGCGACATCAGCACCCTTGGCAACCATAAGATGTTAGTGTCTGTCAGCTCCCGTCCTTTCGTAATGCCAGTCCAAAAGTAACGCAAGGAGGAGGGCGACAGCGCCTTTGGCAACCTTAAGATGTTAGTATCTATCAGCTCCCGTTCTTTCGTAATGCCAGTCCAAAAGTAACGCAAGAAGGAGGGCGACAGCGCCCTTGGCAACCATAAGATGCTAGTGTCTGTCAGCTCCCGTTCTTTCGTAATGCCAGTCCAAAAGTAACGCAAGGAGGGTGACAGCGCCCTTGGCAACCGAAAAATGTAAGTGTCTGTCAGCTCCCGTTCGTTCGTAATGCCAGTCCAAAAGTAACGCAAGCAGGAGGGCGACAGCGCCCTTGGCAACCATAAGATGCTGGTTTCTGTCAGCTCCCGTTTTTTGTAATGCCCGGCCAAAGCAGCGCAAAAAGGAGGGCGACAGCGCCCTTGGCAACCGTAAGATGTTAGTGTCTATCAGCTCCCGTTCTTTCGTAATGCCAGTCCAAAAGCAACGCAAGGAGGAGGGCGACAGCGCCCTTGGCAACCATAAGATGTTAGTATCTGTCAGCTCCCGTTCTTTCGAAATGCCAGTCCAAAAGCAACGCAAGGAGGAGGGCGACAGCGCCTTTGGCAACCATATGATGCTAGTGTCTGTCGGCTCTTGTTCTTTCGTAATGCCAGTCCAAAAGTAACGCAAGCAGGAGGGCGACAGCGCCCTTGGCAACCGCAAGATGTTAGTGTCTGTCAACTCCCGTTCGTTCGTAATGCCAGTCCAAATTAACGCAAGAAGGAGGGCGACAGCGCCTTTGGCAAGCATAAGATGTTAGTGTCTGTCAGCTCCTGTTTTTTTGTAATGCCAGTCCAATAGTAACGCAAGGAGGAGGGCGACAGCGCCCTTGGCAACCGTAAGATGTTAGTGTCTGTCAGCTCCCTTTCTTTCGTAATGCCAGTCCAAAAGCAACGCAAGAAGGAGGGCGACAGCGCCCTTGGCAACCGTAAGAGGCTAGTGTCTGTCAGCTCTTGTTCTTTCGTAATGCCAGTCCAAAAGTAACGCAAGCAGGAGGGCGACAGCGCCCTTGGCAACCATAAGATGCTAGTGTCTGTCAGCTCCCGTTCGTTCGTAATGCCAGTCCAAAAGTAACGCAAGGAGGAGGGCGACAGCGCCCTTGGCAAGCATAAGATGTTAGTGTCTGTCAGCTCTTGTTCTTTCGTAATGCCAGTCCAAAAGCGGAGCAAGGAGGAGGGTGACAGCGCCCTTGGCAACCGTAAGATGCTAGTGTCTGTCAGCTCTTGTTCTTTCGTAATGCCAGTCCAAAAGTAACGCAAAGAGGAGGGCGACAGCGCACTTGGCAACCGTAAGATGTTAGTGTCTGTCAGCTCCCGTTCTTTCGTAATGCCAGTCCAAAAGTAACGCAAGCAGGAGGGCGACAGCGCCCTTGGCAAGCATAAGATGCTAGTGTCTGTCAGCTCCCGTTCTTTCGTAATGCCACTCCAAAAGTAACGCAAGCAGGAGGGTGACAGCGCCCTTGGCAACCATAAGATGCTGGTTTCTGTCAGATCCCGTTTTTTGTAATGCCAGGCCAAAGCAGCGCAAGGAGGAGGGCGACAGCGCCCTTGGCAACCATAAGATGTTTGTATCTATCAGCTCCCGTTCTTTCGTAATGCCAGTCCAAAAGTAATGCAAAGAGGAGGGCGACATCGCCTTTGGCAACCATAAGATGCTAGTGTCTGTCAGCTCCCTTTTTTTCGTAATGCCAGTCCAAAAGTAACGCAAGGAGGAGGGCGACAGCGCCCTTGGCAACCGTAAGATGCTAGTGTCTGTCAGCTCTTGTTCTTTCGTAATGCCAGTCCAAAAGCAAAGCAAGGAGGAGGGCGACAGCGCCCTTGGCAACCGTAAGATGCTAGTGTCTGTCAGCTCTTGTTCCTTCGTAATGCCAGTCCAAAAGCAAAGCAAGGAGGAGGGCGACAGCGCCCTTGGCAACCGTAAGATGCTAGTGTCTGTCAGCTCTTGTTCTTTCGTAATGCCAGTCCAAAAGCAAAGCAAGGAGGAGGGCGACAGCGCCCTTGGCAACCGTAAGATGCTAGTGTCTGTCAGCTCTTGTTCCTTCGTAATGCCAGTCCAAAAGCAAAGCAAGGAGGAGGGCGACAGCGCCCTTGGCAACCATAAGATGTTAGTGTCTGTCAGCTCTTGTTCTTTCGTAATGCCAGTCCAAAAGTAACGCAAGGAGGAGGGCGACAGCGCCCATGGCAACCATAAGATGTTAGTGTCTGTCAGCTCTTGTTCTTTCGTAATGCCAGTCCAAAAGCAAAGCAAGGAGGAGTGTGAAATCAGAGCCTTGTGAACCGTGAGGTGTCGTTCTGCCACCTTCCGTTGTTTCGCAATGCCAGTCCCAAGCATCGGAAGTAGGAGGGCGACGTTCCTTTATGTTGGTTTACCATCTGTTCGGTTATTTTCACTTGACCGTATTCTACGCGCTGCGGCGCGCCTCATTGGTCATCTGCCCAAATTTGATCACGTTGCAAATTACATACTGGAGGTTATGCATTGGCTCCCTGCCCGTTAGCGCTTGGAATACAGAATATCTTCCTTCATATCGCGATGCCAGCTAGGTTTTGTTCCAGATTACCTAGTTGATCTTTGTCAGCCTGTGTCAAGTACTCGTCGGTCGGTTCCTGCGCTCGGCTGATCGGGCAGTACTCTTGGTCCAGTTTACTCGCAGCTCCATCATACAGTCGTGCTTTTCTGTGATTAGCCCGGTGCACGGTATGGAATGCCCTCCCATTTGAGCTGCACTTGTTTCCTATATCTCTCTCACACATTCTGTAAGCATTTAAAAAGTGTTCTGTTTGGCTGTGCTGGAGTCGGGAGCGCCTTTGAGTAGTTTCTTTGAAGAGGCGCTGTATAAATACTTGAATGAATGGATGGATGGATGAATTAATGAATGAATGAGAGCCCTTTGCAATCGTGAGATTACAGTCTGCCAGCTCCCTTTCTTTCGTAATGCCAATCCCAAGGATAGAAAGCAGGAGGGAGACATCAGCGCCCTTGATATAGCCATAAGATATTAAAGTCTGCCACCTCTTGTTCTTTCATAATGCCAGTCCTAAGCTTGCGAAAAAGTGGAGGAGGATATTACGGTCCTTGGCAGCCATTCGATGTACGTAGTTAACTTAGGCCTACGACCACTCTTGTCCTAGTTCAATCGAACTAATATAAATCCTTGAATGCCTCTAAATGTGTATGCCTAATATAAGTGTTTCTGTCTACGTCGAGGAAGAGGAAGTGGATGGTCGTAGACGAAGGCTGCTTCCACAGTGTACGGTCAGTGTACAGCGTTGTACGCATTATAGCTGAGTTGGCTATGGGTCGCGATGGAGCGGAAATCCCTTCAAGATTTCTGACCCCAAATTTTCTTTTAACTTCTCATTTTACAGTCCATTTTACAGTAACCTACATCCCGCGCTAGCTGCCTAGCCACTCAACTATTGTGTAGTACCACAGTTCGGAATTCAGCCTGACCTTTGGCTCCATTTTCCAGACTGGCGCTCTAGGAGGTGAGGGGGTCTTTTCCTTCCAGACGATCTCGAGTCTTCCCTTCATAGCTGCTGCTGTTGAATTCGGTGCCACGCAACTGCAGCAGCAGCAGCAGCAGCAGCAGCAGCAGAAGCAGCCGCATCCCGAGTGCTCGTGAGATGGGCGGCTGCGTCTTTGATGGCGATGTCCGGCCACCAAGATGAACCCCCACCCCAGGAACTTACTTTTGCACCTCACTCCAATCGCCTCAGCCGCACCTGTTTGTATCAACTGCGCTAGCTTCGCACTGACGCTGTTTGTCCGTCTGTCTGTCTCTCGTTCGCTCTCGATCTCTCTGTCTCTGTTTCTGTCTCTGTTTCTGTCTCTGTTTCTGTCTTTGAGACTGTGTCTCTGCCTCTGTCTGTCTGTCTGTCTGTCTGTCTGTCTGTCTTTGTCTCTCTGTCTCTCTCTCTCTTCTACCGAGTTTTCATAGGGCCTTTAATATGCAATGCAATGTGCCTGAGCTTAATTCGTTAGCATTAATTTCACTTTGATTAATTTAATTTTAATTTCACTTCATTAATTTCACTTTGATTAACCGGTGGAGTCACGGGAGAAGGGGGCGCTATGTTCATGTAGGTCAGAAATACCAGTAGGCCTAATCATCTCACTCTCGCTCATTTAAAGCGAAGGTAAGATGCACTTGAAGGAGAGACCAGCCCGTTAACGCCACGCCCAAACCAACGACGGCACAATTAGGACCCTACGCAAGTAGACCGAATAACGCCACACGCTAATCACTTTGAAAAATTACAGACGAAACATAACGCCTCACTCAAATTTCTCTAATAATCAACGGACGAAATTACGGTACATTGTACCGTCATTGTGTCACGTGCTCTTTACGCCAGTACAATGTGTGCGAACACCACTGGATCTTTGGCAGGCACCAAATAAATTGATGGCCTGTGGAATATCTTGGTCTCTTGCATTGAAGCACTACAGGTAATTCATTTGACCATTTTGTTCGCCTACTCAATAGAGACAGTGTTTTAGCCTAAAGCAGTTAGACAGTTGTACACTAATAGGCCTAACCCACCAAGAAACAGGGCTAGGTCTATAGTACTACAAAGGAATTACTCAACTAACACTTATGAACTTAGCTAGTATGATAGACGGATTGAAGATAGTCAGGCATATAGAAGAAACTTCCGTTTCTGTATGTATGGCTAAAATAACAGCATGGCGCCTTTATATTTATTTTCAGGGAATTGGTCTGCGACTATCCGCTTTCTGATTGGCTGAAGGATTGAAGAACTATACTATTTATATAGAAATGCCTGCAGTCAGTGGCTGATATTATCGAACACTGTAGTGTGGCCAAAAGCGTGAAATAATTATGCGTTTACCCGGTAAGGAACTACTTGGATTTCGGCTTTATAAGCTACTCAGCCCGTCACCCGCAAAGGTCGTGCAGTCATCAGCGCTTCAATAACATAATTATACAAGGAACATCATCTATAAGCTTATTAATAAAATCTACAGAATTGAAGTCAGCACAATAAAACATTAGTGTCTGCCTTTGTTAGATAAATCTTTTATGGTTATAAGGGTCCTAGAAAAACAGCCATGGCATCGTATGATGTTTTACTAGTTAACACATTATTATTGCTGATTTTGACGACATAATTATTATTGCTGATGACGACAATGGACGATTTTCGTTCTCAAACAGATCTAGAAATATCTTCGCTTCGAATTTCTATATAGCCTAGTGTGGATTAGGGTAGAAGTTTTTCCGTAAGCTAATTGACGTAGGTTAAAATAAGATTTCCAGTGCAATAAAACACAATGTATAAAGACGTCATAGATCATTGAAACATCAGCGATTCAGCATTGCGTAAAGACGTTGCGAAAAATTAACAAAATAATTATGGGCTATTATAATATACATCCTTATAAGCGGAATCGACATATCGCGCGCGCAATGTGGCGAGAGGAAAGAGAAGGTCAATTGTGTGGATTAGGGTAAACATTCATGGAACAATTATCAGATTTCAATTTAGCGTGGGAAGCTTGTTGGAAAGGAGCGCAGCCAGAATAAATTCCATATCGAGGGAGGTTCCTTGGACGGGATGGTGGAGCACTGAACTTGGTATTTTTCATAACCAATGGCAATAAGCTATCCAGTGACTACTAATACACACATTCATATTCAGTGGATAGGCCTACCACCGAAGCGTCAATATATAGGCCCAGGACTAGTTCCTGTTGACGCCTTATAGATGAAGCTTAGGCTACTCGTCGCTTACGGAGTTTAGGCGTATACTTCTAGTTTAGGCCTGCGCGTTGTCTTCCTTTGGAAACGGAGTGTCGGGAAAGATCGGTTGCACCATTATGGATCGGTTGCATGGTATGGGTTGCATGGTATAGGTTGCATCGGTTGCATGGTATACGGGTTGCATCGGTTGCATGGTATACGGGTTGCATCGGTTGCATCGTAACCGAGCGGTTGCATCGAATACACTAGAGATGCACGGATTATTCTTTTCGCATTTGCGTCGGGCCGAATATCGGGTCAACTAGCTAGTCGGCATTCGACCGAATAGAATAGTAGCGGTCGGACCAAATACGAATACGTGATAGGCCCTATCCAGGGGCGGATCCAGGTGGGGGCCAATCCGGCCATGGCCTCCCCATTTAAAACTGCCACGGGACGTAGCCCCCATTCGGTTTGAAATTAGTAATACGAATATGGGTTTCATGGCATATTGGCCCCCATTAAGAAAATTGCATTGAACGTGGCCCCCCATTGGGGTTTTCTGCTGGAGGACTTAAAAAAAAGGTCAGCCAAAGACCGATGACTAAAAAAGGTCATCAACGTTTTTGGGGCGACCAACGACGAAATTTTTCCCCTGTACCAAGATCAAAGATTTTGCCCCCTCCTTGGACGAGTTCTGGATCCGCCACTGGCCCTATCTGTTTCTGAATTTTCGGCTGCTATAATAGCAATTAATGCACATCTTTACTGGCAGAACGATGCAAAAATTACATGTTTTAAACTGCTGTTTACTTTTGGTCTATGCATTAAATTCACTGAACTGAAACTTTTGCTTACATTTGAAATTTTCAATGTTGTCGGTGCATGGACCTATTTTGCAAACTATTCGTATTCTTATACAGCCGAATAGTTGGTCCAATTATGCGTATTCGGTCGAATAGTGATGGTCACCAAACAGTCTTAATCGTATAACCATGCTTTGTTCATAACTTAAAGTCTTAGATCGTTCTGTGACCATTCAGAGAGCTTTGTAAACGTCACCTTATTCACCTGACTTCTCTTCTAATAATTTATTCGTCACCCACTAACTAAGGGACGTCCATTAATGACGTCACGGTCACGTACATTAGAGGAGAAGTCACAGATTTATGACGATGTGTGACGGTCCCATACTAGATATCATATGACTTTGTGTTGACGCGTGACGAGGGGAAGGGGGGGGGGTAAAAAAAGATCGTCCAAAATTGCGCGGTGTCCATGGGCGAAGACCTGGGTGGAGATTGGAGGGGGGGACGAACGAGCGGCCGAAGGAAAGACGTGAGATTTTTGACAACCTTTATCCGAAGAAAAAGTTTCTACTTTCACCGCCCAAAAAGTTGATGACTTTTTTTAGTCATCAGGCCAAAAAGTCATAATTTTTTTATATTTTCGCCGCCAAAAAAGTTGATGACCTTTTTGTAGTCATCTGCCTCAAAATTTGTGAAGGATGAGGACCATTTTTACGTCTTCTGACCAAAAAGTCTAGAAAAATGTCTATTTTCACCGTCCCAAAAAAGTCTAGTCCTTTTTTTAGTCTTGACGCTCAACGATTGGGGGGGGACCAATGCATGGGCCGTCCACTAACACTTTTATTGGGGGACCGTCCCCCCTGTCCACCCTAGGTCTCCGCCCATGGCGGTGTCATTTATGGACGGGCCCTAAATAGCATTCGGCTTGGCCTTCTATCAAACCAATCTACACATTTCGGGGTTTGAACTCCGAGTGAGCGACTGAGTGAACGAAGCAGAAGAGGTGACACGCATTTTAAAACAATCCTAGCAGTTTTAGGCTATTAATAGGTATAGTCTGCGCGTACAGAACCGGCCTTGGGCCTATATTATTAGGCTGGTTAGGCAGTAAAGGGAAAATTTGTGGACCGCAGAATTGACTATGCTGTCTATAATCATTAATCAGTTCTTATTTTTATGAATGATATAATTGTTATCACCCCATGCAGTAAGAATTCAATCTTGAACTTTCTGATTGAACTGATTCCAAACATCATCATCGTCGTCGTTGTCGTATTCATCATCATCATCATCATCATCATCGTCATCATGACCATGACCAATGACCATCGCCATCATCATCGTCATCGTCGTCTTTTCGTATTCATCATCATCATCATCATCATCATCATCATCATCATCATCATCATCGTCATCGTCATCGTCATCGTCATCGTCATCGTCATCGTCATCGTCATCGTCATCGTCATCGTCATCGTCATCGTCATCGTCATCGTCATCGTCATCGTCATCATCATCATCATCATCATCATCATCATCATCATCATCATCATCATCATCATCATCATCATCATCGTCATCATCGTCATCATGACCATGACCATGGCCATGACCATGATCATCGCCATCGTCATCGTCATCGTCCTATTCGTCGTCGTCATCGTCGTCGTCGGCGTTGTCGTAGTCGCCGTCATCTGTTAGGCTATTATTACAACAAAATTATATAGCGCTACCAGCCAACCTTTGAGAAAAAGATTTGAAGGTCGTGCAAAAGGCAGCCGAGTGGCCCGCAGTCACATAGTAGCCTATTAGATAACAACCAGGTTAAGCCGCTAGTTTACGTTGCTAAAATTAATCATTTTGACAAAAACATAGGCCTATACATTCTCTGAGACATCGTCATTTTCAGCCAGAGTAGAGCTCAGGATATTACTACTAATAATAATAATAATATCTGTTCCTTATTAAAACGCCTGCAAGACGCACTGCGCTTTACATTTACAAGTTATGCAATAATCTTAATTAAACTTAACTACCAACTGAGCAGACAGCTTTGCAATTACAATGGCGCTAATAGCAGCCTACAAATCAAATCCGCTCAACGGGGGCTCGAACCTGATACCGCTCGCACTCTTGGCCAGCGTGTTAACCAGTAACTCTACCGGGCCCCTCCCTGGCTTGTTGCTGTTTAACGACACTGTCATATCAAAGATAAATAGTGTCGCCCTCCTCCTTTACCAAGGCTTGGAACTTGCACTAACAGAGTGCAACCAGTGACGGAGTTCATAGGAGACTTTTCCCTTGTTACATGTTCAACGGCACTGCCATATCAAAGATTATTAGTGTCGCCCTCCTCCTTTATCCAGGCTTGGCACTGGCACTGGCAGAGAACAACCAGTGGCGGAGTTCAGAGGAGACTGTTTCGATGAGACTTTATTTAGTGACACCGGCGACGTAGAGGGTAGCAGGCAGCTTGCTACCAGTCCGTGAGTGGGGGCAGAGGAAATTCACCTTGTGCACAAGGTTAGCCTACGGGGAGCGGCGACGATCGACGCGCGCGCGTGGTCGATCAGCAGAGTTCCAAACAAGTAGCCTACACCGTATGCAGAGGCTATAGCCCTATATGTACACACCCAATACAGCAGCTGCAGCTGACCAAGACAGAGATATGGTATAGGCTAAGCTACGTACGCTGTGGGCAAGGGAACCAGCGCAGCACATCTCGCGTGTACGCAGAGACGCTCAAACGAGTCAAACGGGGAATGCGTCGAATAAAGCAGTACTGTTGGCAGTGCGGTGCGCAAAGGGAACTTATCCGGTAGAGGCTGACCGTCGATCGAACATGCGATACAGTAGTCGTCCCTTGAAACTACACTGTGTCCGCGTTAAAGTAGAACCCACAATAAAGTGTCATAACTCGGTCAAAATGTTTAGGGTTTGTCTGAAATTTTAAACACAGCAACAGTGACCATATTTACACGAGATTCCAAAGTCGTTTGCAAATATTCGCGAGTTTGTCAAATTTATGAGCGTTTGAGATGCAGCACCAAAAAATGCAACTTTCCAACATGGAAAAGCTGAAAAGAAGTAAAATTCAGCTAAATATGATGCTCAAAATGTCATTTTTGTTCACGAACACACGACCAAAGACGTAGAGGCTACTGTTTGAAGGTCCGATCGATGATCACCTGGTCAAACAGCTGCCACTCTTCAATCAGACGCACCCTACGCTTATCGATGTCATGAATACGGAAACGAAAAACGCGCTACTCCGGTACATGCACCCGGATCGAGGTCTGGACTGCTAGGCGGCCACAGCTACGGATATAAAGCCGAGTGTCTTCCGGGACAGCTATACTACACTACTACGTCTATGGTCGTGTGTTCGTGAACAAAAATGACATTTTGAGCATCATATTTAGCTGAATTTTACTTCTTTTAAGCTTTTCCATGTTGGAAAGTTGCATTTTTCGGTGCTGCGTCTCAAACGCTCATAAATTTGACAAACTCACGAATATTTCTAATCGGCTTTAGGATCTCGTGTAACTATGGCCACTGTTGTTGTGTGTAACATTTCAGGAAAATCCTAAACATTTTGACCGAGTTATGACACTTTATTGTGGGTTCTACTTTAACGCGGACACAGTGTAGAAAAAGGTGGTTATTAGGCTAGTCGCAAAAATGTTTAGTCGTATAAGCTTAGATGACATGGAAGTCATGGTTTATGAATATAATATGGCGGCTTCCATCGGCGTGTGTGTGTGTGTGTGTGTGTGTGTGTGTGTGTGTGTGCGTGTTTGTGTTTCGAGGTGATCAAGAAAAGCCGACAGATTTCTGTTCGCACAGAAATGACAGACCACCAAGATGATGACATGGCTGGAGTTGTACACACCTTCACACGCTTCTCTCTTCCTGCCATCCGTCGTTCGGCCAAAAGTCGTACACGGTAAGAAACAAGCCTGCCTCTGTCTGTCGCTTTCGTTAGCCGTGTAGGCCTAATTACATCTGGTCGTAGGCCTATCTGTGCGTACCTGGCGCCCCTCTCAACGACTCGTAGTAGCCTATCACCAGCCGCGGTGTACGAAACTTAGAGCAAAATGCTTAGAAGTATCCTATAGGGTAACTTGGGGTTGCATGGACCCTGGGGTTATATGGACCGTCATGAGAAACCCAACAAATTATGACGTCACTGCCATTTAATGAAGTTTGTCTCTATGACTGCTCTATTTTATAATAATATTCTATGGTATTGGTGTCCCAGATGCTGTTTCACAAATTTACGAGTGAAAAGTGATATCTCGTATAAAATTCGCGAATTGTTATTTATTTTTGATATTTGTCATCCGGAATAACGACTACCTGCAAACGGCCGGTAAATGTAACCAATATATCATTTTTTTCGTTGAACTGTGGCGCTTTTGAGGGTAGTGTACTTTCGTGCACCGTGAGTGATATTATGTTGTTTAGCTGCGACAACACACGTGGACACTGTTTGGGGTTGCATGGACCAACTGTGATGGGGTTGCATGGACCATGGTCCATGCAACCCCTTCACTGTGGGGTTGCATGGACCACCTATCTCAGTTGAACTTTATCATGTTTCAACATAGGCCTAGCATAGACTGAATCTCTTTAGCTTATGCTAGGCTATATTAGGCTATGCCCATTGTATTACTATTATTATAATTATTATTATTATCTAATATATTTATTATTAATTATTTCTGAAACAGTAGACATGCCGAGAACATTCAAGTCAAATAATATCGAGGACAGTGGTCAGTGAATAGCATGAAGGAAGCTGTATCAGCAGTCCAAGAGGGGTGGAAGGCTGACGCCGCTATGGAATGAGACAAGAGTCGAGACGGCAACGACTTCAATTATGGATGATGTTACTGTTGATGTTAAGACGGCACCCGTTTTACCATCAACACCAGCAGTTGCGACAGCAGCTACTGTACTTGTGACTCTGGGAAAGTCATTCTTGAAGTTTCGTTGTCTTCCGGATGGTCAAGATGGTTGAAATACCGCAGAGCAAAAACAATGGCAGGCAAATCCAAACACCCATGCTGCTGTACTAACCAGTGCTTCATATAAGCATGAACTTGAGGACATGAAAGCCAAGCAATTGACAAAGGCTGCTGAAGCTGCTGGTAAAAAAGGAAGGAAGCGCAAGTCCATTCTGCAGATAAGTGAGACCAGCAAGGCAAAGAACCTGAAAGTAAGCCCAACAGAATACTTGATGCCAAAACGATCAATTAAGCGTGATTACCCCTAACACAATGAAAGCATCAACAGGAAGTTCGAGAGTCCAGATAAAGATGTCGAGCAAAGGCAAACGTCACTGATGCCGATGTTCCGTGCCTCTACTGCGGTGACCTTTTTAGAGCAACACCTGAGCCATGGATTCAGTGCCAAACGTGTTGTGAATGGGCACTTTGCGATTGTACCGATGCTAGTCAGAACCAGCATTGTTTTGAATGCGAATGTTGCACACAGGTGTAATCAAAACCCTGACCATTTTTTGCAGATTTCAGCTGCATGTTATTGATTGCTTGATTTTTGTACCTGTTGCCTAGTAGGCTATGCAAGTTTTTATGAAGAGCAATATATTGGCTATATCATACAGTACTAATAACATGTCTAGTCAGCTGTCTAGGCATCATGTTATGCAGCTCAATATTGCTTTTACATTTTTGGATATTATATACTGCAGTATCAATGACAAGTTGACAAAGGCTGCTGAAGCTGCTGGCAAAAAAAGGAAGGAAGCGCAAGTCCATTCTGCAGATAAGTGAGACCAGCAAGGCAAAGAACCTGAAAGTAAGCCCAACAGAATACTTGATGCCAAAACGATCAAGAGTGATTACCCCTATCACAATGAAAGGATCAACAGCAACCATTTCTAATCCGTTCACCGCTTTGCAATCTAAATTAGGTGACAACTTGATAATAAATATTTTATTATAAGGACTAAGGAACTGACAGTAATTTTATAGTTAGTATCATGTAATATGCTTGCAATAGTCAGAACCAATACAAAGGGGTAATATGGACCTGGTCCATATTACCCCTTTTAGGTGTGTCCATATTACCCCGACCATGGGGTAATATGGACCTTTTGGGAGTTTTTATATTTTTCGTAGTTTTGAAAAAAATTGATGTTAATTCTTTAAAGTTTGTTTTGTTTTTGTTTTAAAATGATGAAAGTGTTTGATTTGAATTAAATTGGGCTGTTTGGATGCTTAATTTTGTTCAGAAATGCCCTTCAAAGTTAAGTGGTCCATAATACCCCAAGTTACCCTACATTTGTCTAGAAGTAGGCCTCTCTTGTCGTTGGATTGTGAGGAAATGAGGTAACAGAGGGGTCTGACTTCCTGTGAGTGTTGGATTATGTCACGTGATAGGTTTATTTATTGTACTAGTAGGCTACTGTTGACAGCAAGTCGGGCAAGTTTATCCGAGGATAGACGAGTTAGGCCTACAGCAAATTTTTCTTCAGGATAGGCCTAGTCTTTAGTTTTATAAGAACCATTATTTTGTTATGACCGTAAATCGGGTTAACCATCTTTCGCGAAGTTGCAATTAGGCTATAATTATAGGCATCAATTACGTATAAGAGGGGGTGGTGGCGCACTGGATGACTCACTGGCAGACCCGAGTTCGATTCCAGAAGCCCCCGTAGGATAGTTAAGGCTGCTATTAGCGCCGATTATTGCAGGCTGTCTGTTCTGTTAATAGTTAAGGTTTGTATTCTGTGATTTGTGCACTTGTGATTTGTTTCAACTGCATAGGCTAACTGTTCATTGTAACCGGTTGCGGTTGTTGTTGGATAAAGGAAATTAATATACATGTAGTAGCTACTATAGCGCTACAGAACCGCTCAATGAAATATGCTGCAGGAAGTCACTGGCTGAAAATCGCATATCTGTGGAGAATCGTCTGCCTAAAAAGTAGTTTTTATAGCTGTTCATTTCGAATCTTTAATAATCACAGCTCAGATCTGTGCGAAATTCGCTGTACATAGATATTTTTTAAGGGCAACATGGCGAAGAGTGTAAGAACATATTATTTTTTTATATTTTTAATCCTGGTTATCGTTTTGGTGGCAATTTGTGCAGTTATGCATAAGTGCTGTGTCACGCGTCCCATTAGTGTTAAGATGCCAGTTACCGCCATTAGCGAACGTTTCAGATAAAGTTTCTTATTTGCGATTTCCGAAAGTACATTATAATTGGGTCACGAATTCATTATTGCTTGTTCATGAAGGCATGAACAAACCTTCACGTTTGTTTTATTATGCTATTAGTTTTACCCAGTGTGAGAATTGTGGAAAAATATAAAGGCCTGGGTCCAAATCCTCACAAGGGCAGAAATTTTCCAGCTCAGTTTTAGGGCACACTGACAATGAGCTGTCATTGTGAAGGCCAGACTGCAAAGAACCAGATTTGTCCTTATAATTTAGGCCTATACAGAGGCTAAGCAATATATACCATTGTTGGCCTCCCAGGCAATTTTAAGGGGTTGGTCTGTTGGTCTTCTTGGTATTATTAACGATGCTGGGATTCATAGACGATGTTTCAGAAATTGAAAATAAACCAAGTGTGCAATATTATAATCTCTTCGTCATCACGTTATTATTTGGCCATGAATTTAATTACTTCACTGTCAGGGTGAAAGTACCATGTACAGTCAGAGGCGAGATTTTTAGCGTTTGACGTGGATTTGACAGTAATCAAGGAAATCATATTGCCCAATTGTGACTCTTGCAAATATTAAATGCATTTTTTAGATAAAGGATATGCCTATTGAAGTCTTACAGAAAATTCTGTTGCGAGCTGTCGTTGATTCGGTGCCACAGCAGATGTTGAATCGCCAACGTTGGCTGGACTTGAGTGAGGACTGCATTGGAAATCTAAGTCTCGTGTGTGATGAATGGAGAGGGGTTGTTAGCAGTGATTACTTCTCTTCTCAACTGAAGAGCGAGCTGGGAGGTGCAAGTGAGTTTCATTTGCCCATAATATGTTTTGATGAGTACAAACGCTGTCTGGATAGTTTTGGGCTTTAGAAGTCATTCTGCTTTCTAAGTTTGGCTTGTGTCTTGAACTGCTGCTTTGAAAAGTAAATAAACTACGGTACTAAAGTAGAAATTATTCAACTCGTCAAATGATAATATAGTGACCATTTAAGAAAACTACTCAGAGGCATGTTCATTCATAAGCTACAACTTTTTACTTGCTAAATAGAAAATGTGCAGCAATTAGAAATTCTTCACTGCAATGGGCTACATAAGTGTCATGAACACATAGCATGTATGATTGTATTATATGCATACATGCTCATGTATGTACGAGAACATTTTTATGGCTCATTACAATAATATTTGTATTATGGAAACTTAGACTATGTTTCCTGTAGTTAGTATATTATACAGGCACATGCACTGTCCTGTGAATGCTGTATTTCTTTCTTATTTACTTTTTTCCCTCCAATCTTCCTACAATTATTTCTTTCTGCAGTGAGTTACCTCGCAGCAAATGTCCTACCCAATTCTTTTGTCTCATCTTTTTGTGCCCAGCAGAGATCTTTTCTCTTCCACCATTGTTAGTTCTTCTTTGTTTGTAACATGCTTTGTTGAACTAAATTTCTCCATCTTTCTCCATCTTGATGCCTTTATTTGCTGAATAAAATATTGATAAATAATATTTAATAACCTCATATAGATACTCATATAGGAAAGCAGATCTGATCCTGTGGATGCATGTAAATATATATAAATTCATGTTTTATAGTGTCGATAAATCTCGCTTCTAAACATCGATTGATTTGTAACTTATTCATATTTTCAGTATAATGTAAGCTGCATTTATTGCCAGTTCTCGTAGCCTGTGTACAGTTGATCTAACCTTTTTTTTTAGCCTCCAAAGCACTTCTGTTCGACATTCAGCGAAAGGTGCTTCTTCCAAGGTCTGCTTTGTTGGTTTCCTACATCAAAGGAGAATTTGCTGTCATTGCCAGAAATGGCCTTGGCGACTACTGCCTGAAGTTGTACAAGGAATCTTCGTTCAGGAGGGCTGTCCAGGTTATAAATTTTGATACCTCACTTCTACCTGTGAAACTTGAGTCTTGTTTCGTTACAGGAGATTTGTTCTTGCTGTGCATGAAAAATGAGAAGGTTTGCGTTTTGCGTTTATGCAAAAACCAGGGGGCTTTCAGTGTGGAGACAGTTGTCCCAGTTGGACAGAATTTCTGTCCGATCATGAGTGTCACAGCAGAGGGAAATATACAGATGGTGCGAGATAGGGGCGCTAAAAGTGTTGTGCTTTTTACCAGGGATGGACAGATAATGAAAGAGGTTAGAATTCCTCAGGATGTCATTGTCCTTGATATTCTCTCCAGATCACGTGACCGTTTTATTCTTGTGACGTTTGATGGACCGAACAGGGGGTACGTAGAATTTGATGGGCAGGGATCTGAGCTGCAACGCTGTTCATTGCCTTGCACGGAAGGGTACTCACAAGGTTTAGACTTGTTGGGGAGGTTGGTCGTGTTTGGATTAAGTGTTTCCGCGTTGACCACCCAGCCCTCATGCGCTGTGTTTGATTCTGATTTCCAACGTATGGAATTGAACATGAGTCAAGCGACAGAGAGCCGCATGATGGGATGCTGTAATGTTGCCTTCATCAGAGAAACCGGCCGGTTACTTATGTGGACCCTGGCAGAGTTTCCTCGCTTAAATGTTGCAATGGTCTCGTAGTGCCTTGAGTAAATTATTGGATATAAGGATTCAGGGACTTTGAATTGTATTTCTGTAAATCCGAGTTAGTCAAGAAAAGAGCGAGTGGATATTGTTGTATATTAATTTTTTTTCTCTTGCTTCTTATTTGAACTAGTTATTTCTGTATTTTTCTATTGATGATGTTTACGTTTTAAACACTTGGTCACTTAAATCTAGCAATTCATGATATTATTTTTGATGTCATTTGTATTTGAATTTTAGTTTTACATTATTATTTTGATATTTTCGTATGGCATACTGACCAGAAGGAATGGACAAAAGATTAAACCGGTTTCAGTTTTAATGTCTTCTGCAGGTTTCTAATTTTTCACATGCATTGTGGTTCATTGTTTTCTGTCTAAATATAATTGTTCGAAACTCTGTTTTATGTGCATTTCATTTTAGTCATGTTTTTCTTTGTTGGCCTGCAATTAAATTGCTGTATGCTTAAAAACTTTGCGGAATCATTTGAAATTAGTTGTTCAGTTGTAAATAGTTGATTAAGTGTTGTCCATATAATTACATACACTGAGAGGGGATGGGAATTTGGGCAATTTGCATACTGGCGCATATGATAGAGAGAGGGGGATATTGTTAAAACGTATGTAACCACAATAAATTGCTAATTATGACTCCAGATTAGCCTATTCTAACTCTGTTTTATCGTATAGTCGTTCATTGGCATTTTATTACATGATTATTAAATTCAGTTCAGATCTAAACAAATAAACCATAACAGTTAAAAAAAATTTGCTAGGAAATATAATATTTAAAAAAGTAAATGGTAGCTTATGGTGAAATAAATGTTTTACAGATGACTTTAGCTAATTTACTTTTGTAAGAAGAGGAATTAAAGCAGTTTGTTTGTACGTATGCACGGTGGGTTCTGCAAGATTGATGAGTTGCAACATGGGGAGGGAGTAAAAAATACGATTTTTTGCCTATGTAGTATATGGATGTTGAGTACTTTAAAAGCAAACGCTGGTCTGCTGCAATTGTCATTGAGGCAATAATTTTGTAAATAGTTGTTGTCGTTGGAAATTTGTATCTTGTTCGAGTTTGTTGCATTTCGAGGTGTGTTGCTAGTGACAGAGTGTGCTCCAATCCCACAGCACTCATTTGTAAAAGTAACACTACAGTATTAAAATATTGCGATAACATGATGAAATGATTGTTGACGCTATTTATTGGATTTACGGTATATACCAGATATACTAACTGCTATAATTTCTTGTTAATAGTTATACTCGAGGCATCAGGTGTGCCACTGTAATTTTTTTAATTCGTGTAATACTGTAATTTTGGTAATGCTGTATTAAACTGACGATGAAATTGATCCAGAGTATTACTGTATTGCTGTAATTGCTCAGTGTAATGCCGTTAAGTTGCAATAGTCAGTAATAAAAGAGCCATAATATTTAACTGTCTAATATAGTGACAATGTAATTTGTCAGTATTGTATGTAATATTGTAAAACTTTTCCGTCTGTTAAAATTGATGTTTTATAACGTTTTGTGCTTGACTGTCTGCTTAATTAAGTGGTTGTTGCTGTTGCTTCTAATAAAAAAAGTTGACAGTCGTTTAATGTATTTTTTAGTATTTAAATTTATTCTAATCTTTAAATTGGTGCATACGAATTACTCTTTCAGTGGTTTGGACATCAGCCTGGTCCTGTGGATGTGATAAATTTGTGTCGACGGCCACTGCCTTTGTTGTCTTAAGATGTTGTTAAATTCTGGATCCAATATCTAATTGCACCAGCAGCCCAAAGTTCCTCACATCTGTCGTCCATTGCAAATATGATATTATATATTATGTGAACGACATTAATAAGTCTTAAATGCAGATCTAAATGACACAATCCTAGCGTCAGAAATGATTAACAGAATGACGTTAATAAACTTGTCTAAAGTTTGCATAAATTATGACTGAAAGTAGCAGGTCCTAAATTACCGCGACAGCATTAGCAAACGGGGCAATGGACAGAACGAAGCTCTATGTCTATGACGTACATGTAAGTTGATGTAACTGCAGTAAAATGTTAATTGGGCAGAAGGTCTCGTAAACCTAGCATTGGTGTCTCAACAATTTAGGATTCCTATTCTCACGGTAGGCTATACGTTAATAGGGGTCTACAAGCAGTGCTTAATCTAGTCCCCATCCTGTGGTGTGTGGACTACTCTTTTGGACAACACTTCTTTCTAGACGCAGCGCTCGTGAATAAGCTGGTGCCCTGCGCTTGCTTTAGAGTGGCGCTCTAGAAATTTAGAGATTACGATTCGCTACACTGAAAGAACTGCATGTAGGCTGCATGAGTCCGATCGAGGGGCCTGTGACGTCAGAGACTCCCCACCCTGAGTTAATGAGTACGATCAAGTTCCTCAGTCCTACTCTATCAGCTGCATTGGCTTCCTATTGAGTTCAGATGAGGACGACGATGATGGTTCTCGGCCCGTAGGCAGGTTCATTGGCTTTACGCCTCTGGGGATGAGATGAGTGAGGTGGTTTCCCGTTGCCTTCCCCACAGACAATGATGGGTAGGCAACTTGCCCAAGGTCGCTCCGCAGCAGCTTGCACCCCTGCGTCCCACGCGTGCTAGCCCGAGATATCTAAATCTCTGAATGTCAGCTCCAAGCCCGGGGCTTGAACCGCAGTCGGTTGCAACCAACAGACGTATGCCGCTCTCGCTTACCGGTGTAGCTAACTAGGCTAGTATTGAGTTCAGGAAAATTTAAATTGGCCTGTGTAACCTACAAATGTCTCCGCTCTAAGCCTCTAGCACACGCTCAGCAGTGGTGGAGACTTTGAGGAGATACGTGGGTCGACGGTGCCCTTCGAATTTGAGGTGGGAACCGAGCTGCTTAAATCGCCAAGAAATTTCATACATGAATATCAGACAATTATTTCTATTATTGGGGTCTCAAAGTCTTACTGCATCTATGAGCGCTGAAAAACAACGATCAACTTTGTCAAGATGACGACTTAAAATGCTACAATCGCAGCGCGCAAATTAAAAAATAACTTGTTATTAGCCTAGCCTATTCAGTGTAAGTAGGCCTATATTTATTGAAGTCTGAGGTTCTGACAGTGATTCTCAATTGGTGGTCCGCGAACCGGTACCGGTCCGAAGAGTAGCCTACTGATTACCGGTCCGTGGAGAAGAGTTACAAATAAATTATAATTATTCATTAATTTATTTGTTTGAAACTGTGAAATTATTCCAATTGATTCAACGCCTTCGCGTACCTGGGCAAGAGAAGACCATAGAATTATGTCGGCATTGTAGGCCTAGTCTACTGCCGCCTACACATAATGGGACCACATGCATGAGAGGGTTCAACTCTTGCGCTTGACTTAAATTTGGCCTAAGCTGGAATAGTTGGTTAATTCCGCATGCATGGGTCGAGATTAGTGAATTATAAAAGGCATAAGGCTACTCGATCCGAGTCTGAGCTAGGAATAGCCGGCTATACTCAGTGTGAACAATAGGCGGCCGACTGTAGCTGGACAGCGTTAACCCCTATACCGGTTATTAAAAAATTTTAAACCTACCCTTATTTGGCGAATAAATTTTGTGTCGATCTAAGTGGAATAATATATCTCCCTCATGAGTTTGAAAATATATGGTGTTTCAAATGACGACATTGACGATTGACGACGTCATTGATGACGTCATTAAGAATTGATGACGTCAATGACGTCATTGACGATTGAAGACTTCATTGAGGATGCATTAACTAACGTCATCGATGGCGTCATCGATGACGTTATTATTAACGTTATTGACGATTTACGACGTCATTCAGGACGTCATTGACGAAGTCATGGACGGTTGATGACGTCATTGACCTCATTGACGATTTATTACGTCAACTTCCTCTCATCATCATCATCATCATCGTCGTCGTCATCATCATCATCGTCGTCCTCCTCCTTCTCATCATCGTCGTCGTCATGCTCACCGTCGTTGTCGTCATCATCATCATCATCGTCGTCGTCATCATACTCATCATCGTCGGTGTCGTCATCATCATCATAGTCGTCGACATCATCATCATCATAGTCATCGTCGTCATCATCATCATCGTCGTCGTCATTATTGTCGTCGTCATCCTCATCATCGTCGTTGTCGTCATCATCATCATCATCGTTGTCGTCATCATTATCGTCGTTGCCGTCGTCATCTTCATCGTCATCTTCGTCATCATCATCATCGTCGTCGTCGTCATCCTCATAATCATATTCGACATTATCATCGTCGTCGTCGTCATCATCATCATCATCGTTAACGTCATCATCATCATTGACGTCGTCGTAATCATCATCATCGTCGTCGTCGCCGTCATCCTCATAATCATCACCACAATCATCGTCATCGTCATCATCCTCATCGTCGGTGTCGTCATCATCATCATCATCATCATCATCATCATCATCGTCGTCGTCATGTTCATAATCCTCATCGTAATCATCGTCGTCATCATCATCATCATCGTCGTCGTCATTATCGTCGTCTTCATCCTCATCATCGTCGTTATCGTCATCATCATCATCATCATCATCGTTGTCGTCATCATTATCGTCGTTGCCGTCGTTGGCACCGTCATCCTCATTGTCATCGTCGTCATCATCATCGTCGTCATCATCCTCTTAATCATATTCTACACTATCCTCGTCGTCGTCGTCAACCTCATAATCGTCGTTGTCGTCATCATCGACATCGTCGTTATCGTCATTATCATCATCGTCGTCGTCATCATCATCGTCGCCGTCATCTTCATAATCATATTCGTCATCATCATCGTCGTCATCATCATCCTCATAATCATCACCACAATCATCGTCGTCGTCATCATCCTCATCGTCGGTGTCGTCGTCATCATCATAGTCGTAGTCATCAACATCATCATCATCATCATCGTCGCCGTCATGTTCATAATCCTCATCGTAATCATCGTCGTCATCATCATCAACGTCGTTGTCGTCATCATCATCATCATCGTTGTCGTCATCATTATCGTAGTTGCCGTAGTTGTCGCCGTCATCCTCATTCTCATCGTCGTCATCATCATCATCATCATCGTCGTCGTCGTCATCCTCATAATCATCACCACAATCATCGTCGTCGTCATCATCCTCATCGTCGTTGTCGTCGTCATAATTATTATACACCTCAGCGACGTCTTAGCAGTTTAGACAAGAAAAATCGACGCTGTAGTTCATAATATATATCAGTAAGATGACTTTAATCGGGGTTGCCGCTAAAGGACGGCCGTCTTTATGTCTTAATCTGTTTACACCCACGTTGTAACGACTGCATATATGTAAATATTTTTATGCATGCGCGTTGAGGAGCTGATCAAATTTTAGTTAATTAAGCACAGCGTCATGCATCGTCGGGCGAAAATTATGCTTAGCCTGCTTAGGGTAACTATGCCGCTTTCTTGTGCTGCTGCTTCCATGCATAACGCGTAAGGAATAGTGGGTTAATTTCGCTGTCTGGAATAATTATGTCTAGAGTAGTCTCTACACCCGTATTATCATATTCCTGGTCAAATGCATACGGGCCCTGGGGCCAAATTCATGAAGGTGTCGTATCCAGTGGTGTAGTGGGGCGGGAACGCGGGGGAACGCCGTTCCCCCACTTTTTTCCCAAGGAGGTTTTATTACATTAACTGATTCAACGCCAACTACAGAGAATGTTTGACTACTTGAATAAAATAGGCCTATTATGTTACGAATAGCAAATTTCTATGTATAGATTTACATAATTACATTTATTCATTTTTATTTTATTTTTTTACATTCAACAGTTTAAAAAAAATTTCCAGGCGTTCCCCCACTTCATTTTTTAGGACTAAACCACTGGTCGTATCTCTAAGTCGCTGATTAAAGTTTGCGATAGTTGGCTATTCATTCATTCATTCATTCATTCATTCATTCATTCATTCATTCATTCATTTATTCATTCATTCATTCATTCATTCATTCATTCATTCATTCATTCATTCATTCATTCATTCATTCATTCATTCATTCATTCATTCATTTCTTCATTCATTCATTCATTCATTCATTCATTCAACGCTAGGGCATTGCAGGGCTTTTTTAACGTGCAGTTGTACACAAAATGTGCAGTTCTAACTGGATTTGTGCAGTTGTGGAAGCACTTCTGTGCAGTTAAAACTAGCAAAAAGGTCATTTTCCTCCGATTGTAAGTAATTTACCATGGAGGATGGGATGGAAAAGAAGGAGTTGTGCAGTTCTAAAAATTCCTTAAAAACAGCCCTGGGGCGTTGCATGTATGTTCAACAATTGTTCTCCACGGGTTATACGGTCTTCTGGCCCCCCGGCTACAACCTATCTCGCCGCCTCTGGACGACGCTGAACCGATTCAGAACCGGTCAGGGCCGCTGCGCTGCAAATCAAGTTCGGTGGAAGCAGGCTTCGAACCCTCTCTGCGACTGCGGAGAGGTGCAGACAATGTATCACATCGTTAATGACTGCAGAATACCTGGTTTTCCTGGCGGACTATCCGCTTTGCATATTGTTGATGACGATGCTGTGCGCTGGGCTTAGCGCGAACTGCAAACGCTAAATAAATAAATGCCACGACGATGGCCTCAAAGACGTCCATGTTCCGTAGATCCCTTGAGACGTTGAACAGCCAGGTACATGTATCTCGCGGTATCCCACGAGGTCTCTTTCACTGAGGAGAGCAACCAGTGTAACTTACTGTGTAAGAGCCCATCTGGCATCATTTGGGAGTGATGGGTGTGGCGCTGAGCGCTCAGCGTGTAAACACCGATCGTAGCTACCTGCGTGCGAATTTGTCGTCGTATCTGTTTAGATCTGTTGGGTAGCTACGTTAAGCGCCTTCGTGAGATAAGAATCTCATGAAGGCGCTTATTAACGCTATAATTTATAAAGGATCATATACATACATACATACATACATACATACATACATACATACATACATACATACATACATACATACATACATACATACTTACATACATACATACATACATACATACATACATACATACATACATACATACATACATACATACATACATACATACATACATACATACATACATACATACATACATACATACATACATACATACATACATACATACATACATACATACATCGATGGTCGGCTAGAGTATGGCCACATGGCCAAATGGACCCAGTCTTTGCCTTTTCAATAACAATGTCAGAGGTTGCTGGTTCGTTCTCTTTCGAACTTCCACATTCGTGACGAAGTCATTCCATTCAATGTTAGCCTACATACATGTAGGCCCTCGTCAAACACCACTGATCCAGAGCGTCAACTTTGTTATTATTGGCCTCATGCACACGGGCCCTAAAGTCCCAGTTGACCCGATAACGTTAACATTAGCCTATAGGCTATCCATTTTGATTTAGCATAATAATATTATTATAGGCCTACACTCGATTAAACGGTGGAGTTACGGGACAAGCGTGCGCGTTTATTCTTGTAGGCCAGAAATACCGACAGGTTCTTGTATCTTAATCGCCTCATTGGCTCAAATTTGAGCGCGAGATGGTAAGTAAGACGCATGCAAATTAGACCAGCCCGTTAGCGACACGTTCAAACCAATGACAGACTCGTTACAGATGTAACTGCACCGATAAATTGCGGACGAGAATTACGACACATGTAACTTACTTCGGTAAATAACGGACGAGATATATGATATAGCGCCACACGTTATTTACTTTGTTAAATTACCAGCGTAATTACGCCACACACAATTTACTGTCATCGTCGTAACGTGCAATTTACGCTGTCACAAACGTACGCAATGTTCATTGGACTTCCTTGTTGGCAAAATGCCTGTAGAATTTACTTATCTAATTTGCCATGAACACTGCCAGTAAATCTCCTTAGCCACTGATTATCTAATCTATGGAGACAGCTGTGAAGTCTAAGCCCCTAAGACAGTTGCGTAACCTTAAGAAGACAGAATTGTTTTCTATTCACTAAACGGGCATAGAGCTCCACAAAATTGTAATTATGCCTAAATCTTTAATTGATTGAAATGACAGTGTAAAGAAGAAACTTTCGTTTCTGTATGTATGGCTATGCACCAACCTTTATATTTATTTCCAGAGAGTTGGTCGCAGACTGCCTGCTTCTGGTTGGCTGAAGGATTGAAGGACTCTAGGCCTATACAGAAATGCTTGCAGTCAGTGGCTGATATTATCGAACACTGTAGTGTGGCCAAAAGCGTGAAATATGCATTTACATCGGATGTCGGCTTTATGAACTACTCAGCTCGTCAGCCATAATTTAAAAGGTCGTGGAGTGATTAGCGCGTCTAGCCTATGACGCATACAAGAAACAGAATCTAAGCTTATTCCTAAAATCTACAGAATTTAAATGAGCGCAATGAAACATTAGTGTCTGCCTTTGTTAGACAGGCCTAAATCCTTTAAAATAGTATGGGTATTAGAAAACAGATATGGCAACGCATGATGCTTTATCAATTAACACATAATTGCAGATTATGACGACATTGCTGATTATGACAATGGACGATTTCGAAAAGGCCTAGGCCTACTTGTAGGGCCTATACTGGTGACTGGTATAGGCTATGCATGCAGTACCAAAATGGCTGCCGTCTTATCCTCACTGCAACCAACCTCAGCTGCTGTTCTACAAAGATAATGACGTCATCAGTTGATATCAGTGTTCAAAGATTCGACGATGACACATTCGTCTAAACTTCATGAAATATTGCGAATATTTAGTTGTTTCCGTATAACCGTCAGCGTTCGATTTCTACATCTTTTTCGAAATCAACAGTTTGTGACTTCGAAGATCATATCCGTTGAAGCAAACAAAGTAATTAGGCCTGCAGGCTAAATGATTTCTTTTTTCTAAAGCGTCGTTAACAATTTCGCCGATTTCCGTTTCGATCACGTGACGGTCGCCAATGGCAACGTATTGTTTTAAGAATTTGCGTAGAGCCTTAGAAGGCGTAGACGCTGTAGAGTATTGTTATTTACATTTTGTAGTAGCCTATCTATAGGCTACATTGGATGTGAATAGGCTAGCAGTTAAGTTGTGGCATATTATGCCATTCATTCATTCATTCATTCATTCATTCATTCATTCACTCATTCATTCCGAGCATTTATATAGCGCATCTTCAACAGACCTACTCAGAGGCGCTCCCAGCCCAGTCACAGCTAAAAAGTAGTATTTGAGCGACTTGAGAAAAGCTGGAGAGTTTAGCGACTGCCAATTCATCTTTTACGAGTGGACGTTAATTTCCCATTTGACGATTTCTTGCAGAGCGTTTAATAGGTTACAATGTCATGTTGTACATGGGCGGAGTTTATCAGAGGTTAGGGGGGGGCTAAGCCCCCAAGGAGGCCAAGATCCAGCTTTTTATCATGAAAATAGTATCTTTTCCGGGCTTAGCCCCCCGCCCAAGAAGGCATTAGCCCCAAGAACGGAAACCAAACTCCGCCCATGATGTTGCACCGTCTCGATCTGGGCCAGCGTCATTGCTTCCCTGCAGAGCTGTGTATGATGCGATGACGGAACCGGTTACTGAAGACCGACGCCTTTGTCAGCAGCAGCAGCAACAGCAGCAACAACAGCAGCAGCAGCAGCAGCAACAGCAGCAGCAGCAACAGCAGCAGCAGCAGCAGCAACAACAACATCAGCAACAGCAACAGCAGCAACAACAGCAGCAACAGCAGCAGCAACAGCAACAACAACAGCAGCAGCAACAGCAGCAGAAGCAGCAACAGCAGCAACAACAACATCAGCAACAACAACAGCAGCAGCAACAGCAGCAACAGCAGCAGCAACAACAACAACATCAGCAACAACAACAGCAGCAGCAACAGCAGCAACAGCAGCAGCAACAACAACAACATCAGCAACAACAACAGCAGCAGCAACAGCAGCAACAGCAGCAGCAACAACAACAACATCAGCAACAGCAGCATCAACCCCCATCTTTCTCTGATCAGCTGTAGCAGTGCGCTGACTAGGTCGACAACAAACAAACAAGTCATTGACCTCAGTTTAGTAGCTTTTCAACCTTTTATGTCGGATTCATTCATTCATTCATTCATTCATTCATTCATTCATTCTCGTTTTCGTCCTTAGTTATGTGCGTGCTTATAGTTTTGGTTGCTAGTTAGGTTCTTTATTTTCGTTTTCGTTCTTTATTATGTGCTTTTTAAAATTCTCTTCCTTCTTAGCGATGCTCGTTCTGTTCATTATCGTTGTTAAGTATGTCCTTTCTTTTCGTTCTTTATTATGTTCTTTCTTTTCGTTTACGTTCTTAGTCGTTTTTATTTTAGTTAGCTCTTTCTTTTCGTTCTCGTTCTTAGTTATGTAATTCCTGTTATTTATATTCTTCTTAGTCTATTTCATTCTTAGTCGTATTTATTCTGGTTATGTTTTTTGTGCTTTAGTTCTCTCTTATGTTGTTTATTTCGTTTTCGTTATTAGTTATGTTCTTTCTCATTCGTTTTCGTTGTTTATTATGTTCTTTCTTAGTCATTTTCGTTCTTAGTCGCTTTTTTAGTTCTTTCGTTCTTTTTATTTTATTTTACTATGTTCTTTCTTGATCGTGTTCGTTCTTAGCTGTTTTCGTTCTTAGTTGTGTTTTTTTTCGTTTTCGGTTTTTATTATGTTCTTTTTTAGTCGTTTTCGTTGTTAGTTGTGTTCCTTCTTTTCGTTTCCATTCCTTGCTAAGTTCTTTCTTTTCGTTCTCGTTCATGGTTATCTTTTTTTTTTCTTTTACGTTCTTAAGTCATTTTCGTTCTCAGTTATGTAATTTCTTTTCGGCTTCACTCTTAGTTATGTTCTTTCTTTTAATTTCGTTCTTAGTTAGCGTGTTTTTCCTTTACGTTCTTGCTCGTTTTCGTTGTAAGTTACGCCTATGTTCATTCTTTTCGTTCTCGTTCGTATTTATGTTAATTCTTTTCGGTTTTGTTTGTAGGTCTGTTTTTCGTTCTTTCTCGCTTTTGTTCTTAATTACGTAGGCCTACTTTCTTTTCATATTCTTTCTTAGTTATGCTCTTCCTCTTTTGTTTTTGTTCTTTAAAACGTTGTTTCCTTCCGTTTACGTTTATAGTTGCGTTAATCTTTTTAGTTACGCTTTTTTCCTTTCCGTTCTTAGTTATGTTCTTCCTCTTCCGTTTGCGTTGTTATTTACGTTCTTTCTTAGTCGTTTTCGTTATCAGTTATGGTTTTTCTTACGCTTTAGCTGTTACCGGTATTTCTTTTCATTTTCGTTGTTAGTTGGCCTATGTTCTTTCTATTCATTTTCGTTATTTGTTCTTTCTTTTCGTTTTCTTTTTTGACAATATTCTTTCTTAGTCGTCTTAGTTTTTAGTTATATTCTTTTTCATTCCTTTTCGTTGTTTACTAGGTTATTTCTTTTCGTTTTTCATTGTTATGCTCTTTCTTTTCGTTTACATTCTTATAGTCGTTTTGTTTCTACATCATTTGCATCAAAGTAGAAATAATTTTCATTTTCCATGCAGTTCTCAGTCTGCCGCAGCCCGTGCAAAGCACAGACAGATGATCCAGTTATATCAACGTTTATTAGAAGCTTCTTTAGCCCGACTAATGTCCAAACACTTGTCTGGAAATATCCTAATAAACTTCTTTGCAACGACATGTTTTGTTTTCTGTAAAATTTTATCAACTTTAATCACTGAACTCTATTTTCTAAGAGTGTTTGTCTTAAAACTATTATATTAACAACGTAAACATGACATAATTTTTCACCAAAGACCTTTCGTAAATTACAAATTTGTTGACAAATATGTCAGAATTAAAATGGTGCTTGAAATTTAAAAATCGATGAATATTTACTATTTCTATTTTCATATTTACACAATGGGTCAATTTTTCCCCAAACACAGTGTATGTAAATCACAAGCTTACAGAACCATCAATTACACTTGTTCTTAGTATATACAGGGTGCGGCCAAAAAAAATACCCCCCTACGAAAATTGCGATTTCTCGAAAACCGCCGAATATTTTGTTACAAATATTTTCATTCTTACTCGTAACATATTTTTACATATTCTCTGAAAATTTTATGTGAGTATCTTTATATTTGTGATCATGACATCAGGCAGAAGAAAGAAATGCATTTTTTCAACTGAACAAGGCATTCACGAAATACAAAATCATATTTTTATATAAAATAGCCTGTGGTGTGCCATAATTACGTCATTTCCGCTTTGCGGACGTATTCTTCACCGATGAAAAGATCTTTTACATCAATCCATCCATTAATAATCAAAACAACCGCGTATGGGCGAAGAAGAAAAGCCGATATCCATCCAAGCCGTCTGTTGGTCAAGAGAGCTAAGTTCTCTTCCCACCTCATGGTTTCTGCAGGAATCAGCTATGAGGGTAAAGGACGCTTACAAAGCCAATGCTAAGACTTAGTACTACGGGGATAATCTTTTCTGTAAGCTTGTCGATGACTGTCACACTGTCTTGATAAATCAGTTCACTTTTCAGCATAATGGACTCTGGAGCGCCCGCCCACGGCGCCAAGCTGGCCCAAGATTGGTTAACAAGTCACTGACCGGACTTCATCGACAAGGACTCATGGCCGTCAAATTCCCCAGATATGAACCCACTCGACTATGCTGGCTGGGGTGCAATGCTTGAGACTTACAACAAACTTACCACAAAGCCAGAGAACATTTCTGAACTGAAAATACGCACAAATTATCTTTGTTACTTATTGCTGTCATGAAATGTCTGTTGAAACGAAAATAACGTTGTTTCACTTCAGGGTCACACCATTTTGGTGTTCGTGATTCGAATTTCATTAAATTTAGCCAAGTTGTATACAGATATGTGTCAAATAGACTGGCGAAGTTTTATAACAAAATATTCAGCGGTTTTTAAGAAATCGCGATTTTCGTATAGGGGTATTTTTTTTGGCCGCACCCTGTACATAACAGACACAAACTTCCAATAGTTGCTCACTTTCCGAGCTATGGTTAACTGTAATAATCTTCTTTTGTTCCATTTCGCCTAGAGATAATTTTACATAGAACAGTTTCCTTAGAGTTGTATTGCAGGTAATGCAACTTACCAAATGTTGTACACTCATTGCAGGCTGTTACATGGCAATATACAAATTAGCAGATCGGTATTAAAAATTAGAGACAAAAGACATTTTCTGGAGTTTATTTAATCAAAAATCATATAATAAATGCAATCAGGTAAGCATCTTAACATCCACGTTTCGCATTTCTTTAATTTAACAAAAAGGACCTGCCAGCATCCAGTCTCATACCTTTCAAAATAAGATATTGCCTACAATGCCTAGAATGTAATGTAACCATATGATTTCTACAGCACCGTTTTATTGCAATGCATAAACATCAAACAATCATTTCAAATCTGACAGTCAAGTGGTATTGTAGTCAGTCTAGTAATCTTGAAATTTCAATAACAGATTTAAATTTCGTCACCACGCTGCTACTAGAAGTTAGATATAATATACTCAATATTATCATTATAATTCACACAGATAGCTAGCAACCTGGTTGCTTTATGATAAATAAAGTTTTGATTTTAAAACATTTTTGCAGCTCTATCTCCAAGAAACTGCTTGTTCGTACCTGTAAGAATGCCAATGCTTTATCATGGCATGCATGAAGCACAAAGATTGCACTGTAACTGCAATTGCATATTTATATACCACATAATATACTTGCGCTACTAACAGGTATTCAGAAACCATATCGCAAGAGCTGCCCGCAAAACCTGAGCATTTATAGAACGATGATGTTGTTGTTATAATACAAGTTGCAAAGATGATGCAAAGACAGAACTT
Organism: Lumbricus rubellus; assembly: GCA_945859605.1. Taxonomy (NCBI): domain Eukaryota; kingdom Metazoa; phylum Annelida; class Clitellata; order Crassiclitellata; family Lumbricidae; genus Lumbricus; species Lumbricus rubellus. The sequence goes on from OX243820.1 coordinate 33,859,522, forward strand.
TACAAACCAAAAACCGAAACAAAACGGAAGAGTAAAAACTAAATTTTTCAACTTTTCACGAACTGCAGTTTAAAATAGCGAATCGAAATTTTGCTTCAACGTACACAGAAGATTCGTGTTTTGATGAGCATTTATTATTTAAAAAATCTTAAACACGTCGGCCGATTTCGGTGAAACAACTAAGGCACTAGATTCTTAGCGACTTTAGGCTTCATCGACACTGCACAGATAAACATAAAACTCAACAGGGGCTGATACAGAAATATTCGAAGGGGGGGAATGCCAAAAAATTTTGCTTTGGGTCTGAAATTTTTTGGCTGATCTTGGTCCCAAAAAATCTGACGACCTTTTTTTAGTCGTTTGGCTGAAATGTCTGGAAAATATACCAATTTCCCCTGCCAAAATAACTGATGACCTTGTTTTGATACTTTCTTTTCTCCCTCATCTTATCCCGCTGAATTAATTTTAAACCTTGTTGAAACCAAATGGGGGGGGGGGCCACATCCTATGCACATTTTAAAATGGGGCATGACCGGATTGCCCCCCCCTCTCCTCAAATCCACCCCTGAAACTCAATAATAATGATTCTTAGTCACAGAAACTGTATCATCTCCTAACTACGGACGTTCCTCATTCGTAATAGTGAACCTTCGTATCGTCTTTAATCACGGACTGCTTATCGAACTTCAGGAACATACGAACGTACGAAGGCAGAATCGGCTCGTCGCAGATCCGAACGAGCTCGGGAAAGGCGCGCCGGAAGCTGCGCGTCGCCGTCTCCAGGTGGTAGTGTGGAATCTTTGTGAACATGTGGTGCATCTGGTGCGTGCCGATGCAGTGGAGAACTTCGTGGACGAACCCGTAGTGGCGGTCGACGGTGGACAGCTGACCCCGGACGAAATCCCACTCACTGTCCGCGTACCACGCGGTGTTGACCTCATTGTGGTGCAGGAACGTGATGATGACGCAGTAGCTGGCGAAGATGAACTGCGGAACGAAGTAGTAGTTGAGGACGGCGAGAAAACCGAAGGAAAGGTAGAACGCGTAGAGAAGGTAGGACATGATGGCAAGGCTAGCAAGCGTGAAGAGGCAGCCGACGATGTGTCCTGCAAACATGGAATGCCACGGGTTGTAGTGGTTGACGGGGCGCGGGTTGTAGCCGAGGGCCAGGTAGCCGAACCAGCCGGTGCCGAAGCCGAAGAACGGCAGAACCTTGTTCTTCGAGCACGGCTCCGATCCCTTCACCGGGTAAAACACCTCGTCCTTGTCGAAATTCGCGTTGTTCTGGTGGTGGTGTCGGTGGCTCACCTTCCACATGTAGAACGGACAGAGGAGGAAGCCGTGCATCACGGTTCCCACGATGTCGTTCAGAACGGGGTGGTGCGAGAAGGAACCGTGCCCGCAGTCGTGTCCGACGACAAACACCGCCGTGAAGAACGTGCCCTGGATCGCCCAGTAGAGCAGCATCAGCAGCACCTTGCCGACGACGGACGGCACGACGCTGTCGAGGTAGAAGAACACGGCAAACGTGACGGCAATCTGAACGACATCCCTCGCCGCGTAGTACATCGACGTAGCGACCTTCGGGTCGAAGCATTCCTTTGGCAGGGCACGCTTGATGTCGACTACGGATGGTAGGTTATCCGGAAGGTCCCTCTTTAGTCCAGTCCCCTTTGGCTGGTTGGTGGTCGGAGCCTTGCTCTCGCTGATGTACGTCAGCAACGCCTTGATGATCTGCCGGCCGAATAAGCATGCGGCAACGGCAACCTTGGCACTCTCGGTTAGGACCATTCTTTGTTTGCTAAGGCAGCACCAGATTCAGGAAAAGGCGGCTGATCTGAAATAGTTCACAAGTTCAGAAGATACTTTTGACAACACTTTGAATTTCTAGAGTAATTTCCCATTGTCTAGTTTGTAGTTTGATATAGCATGAACATTTGAAAAGCGCTTCTCACAGCAGAGCTTTGCAAAAGTGCTCTCAGGGTGACATGCCCGTGAAAAGTAAAGTTGTAATTATTATTAAGATTTTAGCACTCTCTGCATTGGACACCAGAAATGCCATCGCACACATGAAACTACTTTATCAGGTTCTATTTCAAACATATGACCACTACTAAATGGCAATAATTCTTCTTAAAAGCCAGAGATTTCTCTAATAACTTTGCTGCACATGTGCTGAATGACAAAATACACATGCTCTTCTTTAAATGTCCATAAAGTAAAAATACCAATAAACTCAAATGCAGACTTTTCATTCCTATTAATGCACAGCCATAATTTTAATCTCATTCGCATTTCACTGCTTCCAAAGTTTAATATAATTCCAACTCGTTTCACACAATCTCCACGTTCCACATAATAAATCACATCTAAATCTTCATATTTATGTCATCCAACATCCTAACCAAATCTGAGCAAATCTCTGCAGCATTAACACTCGCAACAAAACTGCACAGACTACTAGAACATTTCAGAATGTCTGTCTGCAGGTCAATCACCCAGCACGTTACACTTTTATCAGCACTATTTGATCAGATGATAGTCAGGCAATGCACCCAGTTTAAATTTCAGCACAGCACATGATACACGTGTGCATCAGCAGATATCCCTGACCCACTTTCACATGAGCGCATCCCGCTTCTTGAACTCACAAGTACAAGTAGGGCAGCCTAATCTTGAACTTACAAAGTGTGGCAGCCTAACTTGAGATTAAGTGTCACTGCTGATTAAAAATCCAATTTCCGGCTCGTTTACAAATCGCTATCGGCTCGGTTCATGCAACACGACTTGGTTTCTTTTTCAACCGAAACCTATTTTATTTTTCAGCGTTGAAGTCAAATGAAAATGCTAGTGTGTGACTTCTGTTAAGTCAAAATACTGCAAGATGGTACTCAAATCAAGCCTTATACTTAAACCAAAAGCCTGCATATAGCAGCAATCTGCAACCTAGTTTGAAAACCCAAAATCCCATTGTGATCTGTCCAGAGTGGGTGTTCGACATGTGTATTGTGTAACCCAAGGACATACAGAAGTACAACGACCCATAAACCAATGCCCCAAACCAGATCAACTGCATTTCAGGGCACGCATAAACCATCGCATGTTCCATTACGATGATATTTTATCTGTAATTCTATACAAATCCGGAAGTTGCAATGATTATATTTACTTTAATTTTCGACAATTCCTGAAAAGCACCGGACATCACAAAACGAACGCAAAAGCACAGACTACAAATTCCGATAGCCTCTCTTTTATGATATACAAAAATATGAAAGCGCCACCTTGCGAATACGGCCGGATGATGACAATTTAAAAAGTAAAATAATCCAACATCGAACCGTAATTACACTGAGTTTATGATTAAATTAATTTAAATAGAATGAAACAAAACTTTCACTGTTTCTTGATAACCACCAATATACCATTTTGCGACAAATTTTAGTATTCACTTAGGCAGGCCGCACATAAAGGACGTCACTGTGCTAAGGTGTAGAACCAAGGATATATCATTCAGTTTTCGACCGAAATATCGCGTGTCAAACGCCGAAAGATGCGGATCGCCTGATGCACTTTGCAACAGACATGAGCGCCGCATACCTCAGTCGGCGTCGCCGGAATCAGAGCACATGCGCCAATTGCGCCACTTGTAATATTATTGCTCAGCTGTTCAGCCTGTTCGATAGGCCTACTGCACTTACAGGTAGGCCTACTTCGAGGTCCACAGAATTCACCGGCATATCTTAGATCGGCCATAGTCCTATGCATTGTTGAAATTGTAGCAGAATATACCTTATGGGAACTAAAATTCTCATTTAGGCTACCAGCAATTCAGTAGAGTACTATACAGCACTGTCCTGCATTTGATTTTACAGCCACTTGGCGAGAAGCATTTTCAAGTCAGAGTTCTCGAGCGTTTTTCTCGAAGCATCAAAGGCTACGGCTAGCCTACTATTAAACTCAAACAAAGTGGGTGCACATTATATTCGTTGCATTACGTGGATTTCTGCATCACAAAATTCAATGAGGAGTCTACATGTACTTCTATTCATCATGCATCCTGGTTGCTCCAATGCCAAAACTCAATCCACCCTATGACCTTCTGTGATCCATCCCTTAGCCTATACCTACCACATTGAGAATTGCCGGGGGTTGGGGTATCAACCCACAGTCCTTAGCCTAATTCTTAGAGACCCATAATAAAGTCTGTTTTTTACACCCCAATTGCAAGTGGATAATGGTCCAACCCCCTGGTTTTTTCCCACAATTCTCACACACTGATACCTACCATAATTATGGACTCGGAGCCGAGAACATAAATAGCCTAGCTATATGAGCGGTTATCATTATAGGTCCTAGCTATAGGCCTAATTATATATAATTAATTTTTGTCCTGATTCGTCGTTTTTGTTTCAACGATACAATAAACAGTAGGGCCTATATGTTCCTATACGACGGAAAGTTTATGTCTAATGCACTTACAGACCTAAGACCGTGCAACGGCCCCGAAAGTCAAGCTTACTTAGCCCACATTTCGCCCATAGCTAGGCTACAATAATAATTGGCATATCGTGAGACCAGCAGCTGTGGGACCAATTATAATTATTAGGCTAAGGATCGTGGTTATAATTATATTATATGGGACTGCGATATACAATTATGATAATGTATGGTGCTATATAATTACGAGTGAAGCAGCTTATCTACATTATTCTGTGGTCGGAGCGAGCTAGCCGGAAAATGTATCTCGAGCTTCATTATATTATAATTATTGTAAACATCTCGGTTGCCATGACTGTCCTATATAGGTCTAGGCCAAACTGATAATTTAGGCTTGCAAGTCATCGTACAGTGACCACTGACCAGATCTCCGGTCGCTTGTTTCCATGGAAACAAACTAGACCACTGTTACTAGGCTAATGATTACGACCCATGGCAACGCATTACGACTCACAGGGTGTCCAGCCGCCGTCTAATTTGGACACAGGATGTCCTACCAAAATTATTCAAATGTATCTTTATGGGGTGTATCATAATCTTATGAGCCTACGTCAAAACTTGATAGCGGACGTCCGAATAATTATTGGCACGACTCCACCCTTCCTGCATGTATACGGAAGATTATCCAGCTGGATAGCCTATGGCATGGCTTAATTAGTCTATCAGGCTGATCACTACATTAATTAGCCTAAGCGCACGTGCTTTGCTTGCAGTAGACCTAGTTTGATTAGGCCTTATCAATGCTACTAGGCCAATTATTTGTAGAAGATTCCTTCCTGTTATATCGGGCAGCAGAAATTGAAAGGAAGCATAACATGCGTGTTTAGCAACGCTTTTAACGTATTTAATGTATTCGGGAAGATCACGCGATTATTAGAGTCGATTTGCACCGGGATAACCAGCCTAACAATAATTAAGTCACTCCAATTCAGCGAATTGAGTGTGGGTAAGGCTTCCTGGTTTTTTCATTCAAGGCTAATGGGTAGCCTACGTGATTTATGTAACGGGGTAAACAATTCATAAGGAAGTGTAAAACGTGATTTGAATTATCAGGCCTACTCGATGAGACAAGTGTACAGAAAAGTGAGTGTTTATGACGAACTAGTGAGATTTATCATTTAGGGCGTGTTTTTGTTTTCGATATAACGGCTTCAAACTGATGATAGGCTATCGATCACTAAGTCTTCTTACTTGGAAACAGCGAGTCATTCGTGGCTGGCTATCAGGTCAGCCGATTACTGGGCCGCTGATGCACCAGACAGACACGCCCACGGCCGCTTTAATCAGGGATGCCACTCATAGATTTTTCCACCTAGATCTAGGGTTTTCAGGTCTTGTCCAGGTCTATATATGAAGTCATTGGTCTAGGTTAGATTTTTTGGTCAGGATCTAGCTTTTTCACACGGCATGTTCGACGATTTTTTGCATAAATGGATAAATTTTCCATAGAAATTGTCAATCTAGCATTTTCTAGCTTTTCTTTCTACAGAATTTGACCTTTCTAAAAATTCAGAGTGGCATCCCTGACTGTTATACTTGCCAGTTGCCACTTACAACTTACAAGAGATCAAGTTTTATTAATTCTGGTTAACAACGTTACATAACCTGACGATTAGTGTTAAATTTACTTCCCCCGTTTCCGAGTTGTTTCGATTGTCTGCGGGCAACATCGAAAGCTCTGAAGAGGATCGTTTACCATCGCTTTTATGACCCTTTGTTTCGGTTAAAATTCTCTCATAACAATACCCTTGAAGTGGTGTTGTACTGGATAAACCTGATAATGATTAAGCTTTTAATAGGAAGTGCGGGGCTTCTATGCTGATGCTTTCATACGATTATGGCATCATAAACGTAATCTCGTAGTGCACCAATTATTATTACGCTAGTACCCGGTAAGGAAGATTTTACGGCCTCAATGTTTTTGCAATTAACGCAAAGTATGTTTAGACCACTTAAACCCAGAGTATCCAAAGACGTACAAAGTCTGACAGATCCCAGCATTAACCATGTATGCTCGAGACTTACGACCGAAGAATTAAACTTGTTCCTGGTACCAACATCAGCTTGTGCATGGTAATACCACGTACAAGTATGATGTAAGCCGATTGTCAAGGTCACAATTTAGTGCAACAGGTTCAGTATAAATTTAATTATTGATAGATTTACCACAGCCTTCATCTTACGAGACCAAAGTTTGGGACCGAGATTCTTGGAAATTTGCCATTTTCAGCTTATTTTAATGATCACCAGTTTATTGTTGTTTTTTGTTGTTATTGATGTATTTCTTAAGAGCCACTTTCTAGTGACCAAACATCAATCAACAACATTGAGCTCTTATGAGAAAACTATTTGCTTAAGGTTCCTACACAGTAGCTCTGTCCTATGGAGGCTCAAACCTTCACTCTCTCATCGTCAGGTTATAATAAATTATAACCAATTGCAACATTAAGATAAAGGTCAAAATTGACCTTTAGCTTAATATTGCGATTTTGGATCTTTAGGTCAATCGCTTAATCAATAACCACAGCATAAAACCTTTTATAAAATTAGGAAATATTTAATATTCAAGTATTTAAGTCTAAAGTCAAAATGTAATCGATTTTTCCCACTTCTGTTGTATCGTTAAACTTTGGTAGCCTATATAATGTCCTATATTCAAGAAGCGTAACAAAATACGATACGGAATGTAAGGCCATCTAATGACAACAAAACAACGTATCAACAAACATCACAAATGTAAATAGTGAAAAACTTATCGCTGTAGTATAACTGTAAAAAGTTGTAACAACAAAATAACCGCCAAGTTGTCCATAGAAAAATCGATAACAAATGATATATATCAGATTGTCTGACGGCACGCACATCAAGTGATAGTAGTAGCAGTAGTAATTGACATACATTTACAATTTCGAAATTACACATTTCAACAACTACAAACCAGAAGAGGACTGGCTGTCAAATAGCCTCAAAATATAGTAAGTTGTCTTTTGAAAAATGTCTCGTCTGAGAATGTTGAGATTTTAATGCGGCATCGAAGATTCAGTTTTCAAATTACATCGCTACAAAAGTTCTACGAAGTAGCAGCTGAAACGTATCTCACTACGCTTCAGAGTTGCTTACCCTAGCTGAAAGAATTTACAAACTGCACTTGGTGACTTCGTGCAAAGATTTTGTCATTATTTCTAATTAAATGTTTTCAGTTTGCTTTGCGACTTGGTTGTACCTGCAAAGTCATTAACACAAAATGACTTACGTTCGCTCACTTACTTTCCTGTCCCAAGTTTTAGGCTGCCTATGTCAGCTCATGTTCACTCAGGTTAAAATCCTCACGGCATCTTCCAGCCTACATGGCATACAGGTTCATTAGGTCTTTCTACTGTATCAAGTGTATTTGTATCAAGTGTATTCAGTCACTAAAGTCTCCAATATTAGCCAAAGTAACCTACGCTCGCACTCACCAACTTCACAACACTTCCACACAAATCAACTTTCACTTTGCTTAGTACCGCACTCTTAACAATAGCTGATACTCTAAACAATAGCTGACGCTCCACGTAGCCTACTTAGAACAGGCACAAAAACCTAACAACGACCAACTTTACGCCATTCCAACAATTTGGAAATGATTTCGTTTAACTCTCGCTTATGTCGTCGGACGTTCCATGACGAAACCTTGATCTGTTGCAAGGATGAAGCATGCCAACTGGATCCAGATCGCGTTGCGTAACGAGAACTCCTGTGTAGAATTCACTCTGAGCTGAGCAGAGAGTCGGATGTTGAAGACGGACGTGAGCATCGATTGCTCAGTTGTAAATGACTCGATCTGTCGTTGCCGTGTCTTGCCGACTATGGCGTTGACTTTTCAGCGAATGAGCACCATGTTGCCAACTTCTAGCTTTTCTTCCTGCACACACAAATGAAGAGTTGCAACACATGTAATTTTCGCTAGCAGAAATTTTTATATAGGCACAGAATTTGTTATTAGTGTGGTTGAAAATTTTAGGCAAAATCAGTGGTGATATTTCAACAATGGACCTCACATATTCCAGCGGCTTTACGTGAAGGATTCCAGTTTGATAACCACGATGTGGCTTTTGATAATGTAATACACAATTACTGTCTAATCATGTCTCAGGTTTTAACTACAGGTTTAACTGTGTAACTGTTTACATAAAATTTTTCTTAATTATAATATAAATATTACAAGTAAATAACTACTTGAAAAAGTCCAATAATTGCTACTAGATTGTTTTTAACTGAGCAGTTAATTTTTTCTAGTGTATGTTTTTATAACCCTACTTCATGCCACAGAAAAGCTTTGGATATATTTTTAGACTCAAAACCTGCAGATTGTCTTTTTGTCCATTACCATTAGACACTTTTGCAACATCAAAAGATGCTGTGGAGAGTACAAATAAATACAACTTATCATGTACTAATGAAATAAAAATCACCGATTATTTATCTATGTTCCTTTAGTTTAAAACACAAACACAATTAATAATTATTCAGCAGATACCAACCTCTAGGTGTGCTGCCTGAAGCTTTCTTCCTCGTCCGCAAATCCTCTCGGAAAGCTCCTTTCCAGCATGTTGGTCATGTCGCGGAATGATTTAGCCGTCGCTATTTGCAGCGGTGTACAGCCGGAGTAGCTGGCAATACATGGATCAGAGCCGTGTTTGAGAAGGATGGAAGCCATCACGTAGTCGTTGGTTTCGACTGCGTAGAAGAGCGGCGTTCGACCATTTGTGCCGTCCATTGCATTGGGATCGGCTCCTCTGGCCAGAAGAGCTCTGACTGCGTCTCTCTCGCCGAGCTGAACTCCCAAATGAAGAGCTGTCAATCCTGAAAAATACACAACAACATATGTAATGTAAAGTTATGTAATAGCATTGTAATAAAGTACAGTTCTCAAAAAAAGTCCTATATTTACAGTAGTAAAGGTACAGTCTTCAATGAAAGTCCTATGTTGTAGTAAAAGCAGTTATGGGGTACAGTCATCAATGAAAGTCCTATGTTTACAATTTACTTAGTAAAAGCAGTTAGGGTACAGTCCTCAAAGGACATCGTAATTATGGTTACAGTAGAGAAGTCTTCAAAAGACACTCAAATGTGGACATCACAACCACGATTTTAATAAAGATTTAGCATGGGTTTAGAAGAAGTTATTTCTACTCTTATCATTAAGAGGAAACAACTGTATTGATGTCATTAGGAGGTGACCATTCTGCATTATCTTTCAGCCTAATTAACTGCATGATCTTTCAGGACAATAACTAGCAAACACTTAAACAGAACCTTTATCTGGTCTTTCTAGAATCACCTTAAGTTATAGCTAGAGACGCAAGATTCTTGCGTCATGTTTATCTTATCAGGGTTACTACAGCAGATCAATAATTATAGCTATTGTCCTACTTTAAGTTAATCTGGTCATACCAGTTTATATTTATACCTATGATGGGCACTCATACCGAAATAAGCCCAAATAACAGTGAAGAGCTGATAAGACTTCTATATTTAACTCGTCCTTCGCTAGAATCTGAAGTTTCAAGTGCTGCTTAGTCCGAACACAAACTAATCTCGGCTGCTTGATAAGAAGTAATCTGTTCACCAATAGGAAAGTTATTTAGAAGAACGAATGATTCGGCCTTGTGCAATGCGCATACGAACAAGACTATTTCTTTATCTCTTGGTCTAACGTTACTGGGAGCGCCTCTGATTGGTGTGCACTGTGAGAAGCGCTTTATAAATTTATAGATACAATACAATACAATGACGCACCTTCATAGTTTTTGGTGTCGAGCTCTAGCTGTTTTCTAGAACTTGTGAGAATGTATCGAAGACACGCTGGCGTTTTGTACTTGATGGCTAGGTGTACGGCCGTGTTGCCCTTGCGGTCACAGACGCTGGCTGACGCGGATGCGTTCAAAAGTGTCTCAACCATCTGAGGCTGGTTGGTGATCACCGCCAAATGCAACGCTGTCTGCACAACAGAAAAACAACAACAGTTAGATGGTGCAGAATGTTTTGCAGATTTAACACTTATATAACATAACATTTTATAACACTATATAACACTATAAATGGTGATAGTGCACTAAAAGTGACTCGGACACCAATGCAACTTGTCGTTAAGTGTTGAAAAGCAGCACGTGACAGCTTGTGCAAATATACACCAGGCGAACTTTGGTCACGAACTGTGACAGCAAATTGGTAGCGACGGCGTAAATGCCGTCACGGATGAGAAGGCGCGAGAGCTGTCACAGTAATATGATGACCAGGAAGATATCGGTCATGAAATTTATGCTCTCAGAAATGGAATTCTTCACTGCAGTGTTTGCAAATCGGAATTGAAATTTTATTTAATTAATTTAAAATAATATTCTGTTTTAGAAAAAATTCTCAATTACTACCCAGCTTAAAGAGGCTCATGCATTTTCGATTGCCATATAAACAGTTCATAATTTGTCTCTGATAAACAAAGAAAATAATGCAGTTTGAGAATTGTAGAAAAATAACTGGGGCGTCAGGCGTTGATTTGTATGGATTTGGTTGGATGTCTAATGAGGAATTTACATTTCAAATCAGGTGATAATTAATATAACAAATGCGATCCTTTCTAATAATGAATACTTCAAGAGGAATTTTTAAATGTCAGAATCTACTCAGCCATAAGAGCTCATGACTAGCGAGGGAGCATGCGAGTCAATTAGAAACATGACTCGGTAAATTGCTAAACTCCTTATCCACCGTGAACAGCCGTTCACATAATTATTACCAAGCATCACCCTTCATAGAAACCAAGACCACCAGATACAGATTATTATTGACACAGGTTTCACAACATGTACAGTGGATAAAACGATAAAATTCCAACACGTTTGGCAAACTAGGATGTGCAAGCGAAAAATTATGGACTCGTGCCAGCATGTTCAAAGAAACAAGCAGGAAGTTCTAGGCCATGCTGAAGCAACTGCCTATGGCAAACAGCCTAAAACTGTTTTCTTTATGGACACAGACCAGGAAGCAATAGGGACTTTACCTAAACTTGAGCCGATTGGACTATTATATATGCACGGTCTAAACCACAGGAAGGTACATTGTAAATCAACGTCGTGTACAAAGGTATCTGTTTTGAAAAGGGTCTATACAAAAATGTATTATTCTTCACGGTCTAAAGTCTAAGCAGTCAACACCTGTGGGAACTCCCAATAAAAACCGTTCCATTTTGAAAGAGATTTCAAGAAAAGAGTAGTCGTGTGAATACATATGCATCTTGTTTCAGTATAGAAATCCTTTCAACATTACGGTTTGTTCAGAAATTGTTTGACAACAAGTCATAGAATGCACCCACCAAATTTCAGGAAAGTTTGTGATCTTGATATTAGCCTCAGCATATTAATCGTTAGTATTTTGGATATGTACGCATTCTAGGCACAATGTGTTCCTTGTGAACAAAATTTCCCTAGCTTGACATCTGACAATTAAAACGTTACAAGGAAGTGTAATGTTTAACTACAGCCGTCATGACAAAAAAACCGAACTGATAAGCTCTTATCGTTGAAGTCATAAGAACATTTATGACGGGTTTAAAAACTAATGGTAGAGATTCAAAACTAATGGTAGATATTCAAAACTAATGGTAGAGATTCAAAACTAATGGTAGAGATTCAAAACTTATGGTAGAGATTCAAAACTAATGGTAACGCCCGTTTCTTACCTGCCTCTGATGGTTGCAACTGTCGATATGAACGCCATGTTGTGACATCATCGGTAGAAGGACTTTCTGAACGAATTCCAAATAACCTTTTGCCACGGCGATATGTAACGGTCTGGAAGAAGAAAACATTAAAATACGGTCAGTGAACTGTCCAAATAACCAAAAGCAAATTGCCTAGACTACTTTAAGGAAATTGCCAAGACTATCGCAAGGAAATTGCCAAGACTACCACAAGATATTTGCCAATAATCTTACAGACAAATTTCCAAGACACTGAATACAAATCTGTAAGATCAACAGGAACAGAATTCTGAAGACTACCATAAATGACGAACATTTAAACTTGCTTGTCAGTGTGAACTAATACAGGATTATAATTTATTATTATAATACTCAAGACTATTACAAGTAAATTGACACGCTATCAGAAGACAATGTACAAAACCACTGCAAGCCACACTAATGATGATAATTATAGCAATAATAATCTCGATAATTAATTTTCAAACTGACAAGCAAGCATTAAGGTTATTTAGCAGTAACAGGTGATAGAGAATAAGTCTTAACAGAAGTCAAGTGATGTCAGCACTTCTATTAGAGTGATGTCCCAAGACATGAGTGAATTTGCTGATAATGGTTGGTCGCTAAAAAAAAATTGTACACGCACACAAGATCGCCAGACAGCGTTTTTACGAAAGATGTGGGTGGGTTATGCCACTTGAGACAACACCATAAGTACACAAATGGTGGAACCATGACTGCGGCGCAGTACAAATACTTTCTTAGTAACTCCTACCACTACACAGTATTAGAACCTGTATAAAACGAATTCACTTAAACCACTCGGCCATGACAACAGAGTCATGCCAGCCATTCAGACGCATGGCTTTCTATAATACCCAGACCTTTCAGATTTCATTATCGCCAACAAATGTAAATGCGCACAGTTTTCGACAGAGTTCACCTCAATTTGTCATCCACACCGCAATGATTACTCGTCGTAAACCGTTTCCGGATTAGATATAAACTAGCGGCCAAAAAACGTTAATCGTTTCAGCGAAAAAACACTTACAGATCTCCATCTTCGTCTCGAGCACCCACTTTGTTCTCCAGCAGTTTCATTTCTGGCGTCAGTACGAACCCTGGACACAGAAAAAGCATTTAGTCAATATTACGATCTGGCAGTTATTTCCCCAAAACACAGCTTGTTAAAAATTGGCAAACATCATACAGAAAATGATCTGTCGTGGCCAGACTACCTATGTGCCCACTGGTATCAAAGAGGCGTTGTGTGTAGCAAAGGGAAAGTAAAACTGTACTGAAATGAGCAAACACCGAGTTCACGAACTCTGTCGAAGATTGAAAAAAATACACTATTTCACCATTTAATACAAGCAATATGTACAGAGAAACCTGTGATCAACTTAGGAAAGTTTTGGTTTCAGTGGCTGTATTTTTTTATTGCACACAAACAAATACACGAAAATATGCAATAAAAATTTGCAAGTTTACACAAACAACTGTCCATAGTGTAAGGTTTCTTGCAAATACTTGTAATATTGCATTGTTTCACCAACATTTTCCTACTTTGTATATGTGCATCGTTGTTGAAAAGTGTGGTGCAGTTATTGAAGTGTAGTGCATTGTGTGCTGAGTTGCATTAATGAAGATTATTTACTTGCTTATTTACATGCATGTAAATATTGGTCGTGTTATTGACTTATTTTCATATTTCCACTTAAAAATCCACGAACTGACATTTTGCACAACAATCAATGTAAATAATATACAAGAAAAGCACAACATTAAACAACAAATTGCTCTCGAGTCTCAACCAACCTGTTTCTGCATGTGAAACAATCCCATTGGATTGTCTATATACATCGAGAGCTTCTGAGGAATCTTGAGATTGTTTGGTAGCGGCGCTTGAGTCAGCTTTGCTGTCCGCCTGTCGTTGGTATGTCAATGTTGACCCAACACTTTTGGTTGACGTGGCTGTTCTGACCTCCGAGAAGTCGCGACCTTGCGAAGGCTGACGTAGTCTTCGCTTCTTCGGGGGAAGGGAGCTGTTGGGAAGAATGTTCGATAGGGAATGGGAAAGACTAGGGTTGAAACTCTTCTCCGCGGCCACTTCCACCTCACTCGAGTCTCTGGGAATGTTCGTTTTTTGCTGCAGTGAATCTAAGTAAATATCAGAAGGCCTTTCAATTGACTCGATTTGAGCGTGCGAGTCCTGTAGCCACGGACGCGAAGAATTGGCGCCTACTCCGGCTGGCACAGAATTTTCAGAAAATGACTGGAGTTCCGAAGGGCAGCGTTTCACCTCAACCCTCTGCTCAGTGGAGAATTTTCTCCGGTAGCTCGACAGGTCCAGCGGAAAGTCTTGTGCAACTTCTCCGTGATTCTGAGACAGACTTCCCGCCCTCTCTCTTAACTCGACGAACTGCATCTTCTTCGGTGACTGCTCGTACAAGTTCGGGGCACTTCTCGACTTCAGGCTGTCATAGTATCTTCGGATGGCCGTCAGCGACCCGAACTCGCCCCCGCGGACTTTTTCGCGAGCGTAGGCGGCCGGTAAGATCTTCCTCCGGTCTTTGCATACGCGCTGTGCCCGCCGTGTAGAACCTCTCTGGGCACTTTCGTTGCTTTTCGGACGCATGTACTTCAGGTCTGGAGATGGCTGACGTGGGAGTTCCTCAGGAGCACCTTGAAGTTTGGGAGACTTTGGTGGTATTCTCGTGAGGTCGTGGCAAGACCTCGATACAGCGGAGTTGGATGGGTATAGACCGGCCTCTGATGATGCGGAACCACCGTAGTAGTTGCTGATGCTGCTGAGCGAGCCAAACCGGGGATAAAAGCTCTTTGCTTGAGGAGCAACGCACCAGTACGGCATTCCTGCGTCCGATAACATCAGTTCTGGTCTCGATGACGGGGAACCACCGTACATTTGATTTTCAAGAGTGAATCGTTCGAGTTTTGTCATTGCGTCGTCAACATCCTGCTTCACCTCCGCTGGTATGCTGGCCTTCAAGTAGTCTGCAGACGAAACAGGATTTGCGGAGTTTGGGGTAGACTTCGCTGCAGGCAGGACAAAGTACTGCACAAATCCTGTTCCAGGCATAACAGTCTTTACCACTTGTGGTTCGTAACCTTCGGAACTGTTACCGAGGAATAAGTACGGTGGCAGGCCACTCATCATGGGGAATGATGGGGGAATATTGGCAAGAGGGGCGGTCTCCCTAAAAAAGTACTCACTTGCTCCTGTGGTCTGAGGTGGAAACTGGGAAATGTTTTTAACATCGGCATCATGAGAAAGGGCGTGTTCAGCATCTGAGGTGTTCGGAAAGACTGGAGATGGTGAAGAACGAGATGGAATGACAAGATCTCTGGCAGATGCTTCAACTTCAAACCTCCCGTTTGTGCATTTTGGGGAAGCGGATGAGCAGACGGGGTTTGGGGAGACCCCATAACCTGCTGAACTCGCATTCTGTCGCAAGCCCCTCGATTGCGCAGAATCCTCGTCGGACTGTTTCCTCAAAAGCGATTCGCGATATCTGTTTATCTCATCCGCAGACAAAGATTGCTCCAACCCCGTTTCGAGTCTCTCGTGCAATTTCCTTTGCTGTTCGCATCTTGCAGGAGATTGCGCGCAGGAAACCACGTTTACAGGTTCGATGAGCGGCGCGGAAGTCCGGACGAACCTTCCACCTTGACTTTCGACGGGTCGCTCCTCGTCCGAGTCGACCGCCCCTTTGTATTTCATCCCCGTTTCTCTTTCATCGTCTTGGGGTGACATCTCCAATGCGTCATCCGTTCGAGAGACCTTCTTCTCAAATAGCATCCTAGCCAGCTTTGCCTTTATCCCGTTTCCACCCTCTTCGTCCACTCTCCTTTTCGGATGCAGCTTCGGCTCCGGTTTCCCGCTTGTCCGCGACGGCATCACCGCCCACTTGACGTGCCCCGCCCGAGGGGCCGACTGCGACTCGACCGGGGACCTCCCAGCGGTCCTCACCGGGCTGCTATCGGCGCTGCTACCACGATTGTCGTACTCACACCGACGATCCTTGCGGCAGTACTCCGGTGACCTCGGTACCTGATGGTACTGGTCCAAATCGTCAACTTCAAGTTCCTCGTCAAGTTCGCTCGACGCAAACTCTGCGCCCTTCCTCGAATCCCTTTCGCCCAGCTCGACAATCGCATACGCCGCAGCGATACGGTCGTCTATAACTCCGTCGAGGACTAAATCGTCGTCGATTCGCCCTTCGCGACTCGCACCCAACCCCTCGTTACGACAAGCGGAGTTGGCTGCGATTGATGGCATGTCCTTCACGTACATTGGCTTAAATAACTCCGCCGTTCGCGGCGCAAAACAAACTCTAAAACTGGATCGTTAATGCGCACGTTCTTAATATTACTTCAAACGTTCTCGTCAATTCTGGAAAAAACTATGGAACTTCTAAATCTCGCTGATAACGATGACTAAACAAAATAGCTTTTAAGTATTATGTCCACGAGACACACAACCACTCCCTTCGCAGGTTTTCGTTAAACTAACTCGAATCGTTGCGATACGCTTTGCTTTATCAGCTTCAACGGCCCAGATAGCGACCTCACCACGTAGCCTACGGTAAAACCACCACATGGGCAGCACGGCTTGGTCTGGCAGGGAGGGAGGGCAACAGGGAGGGGGTACCGATCGGACGGTGCATGTGAATGAAACGTCGTATGTACACAAGCTTCAACGCAGAAGCATTTCAAGGAAACCGATTCGTAACGCAAAACATGACGTCCGTTCTCGATTTGATGATGATGGGAATTCCCGAAGTATGGAACGCCGTCGGCAAGACAATTATCCATTTCTGTAATATTATACCGTGAAGCCACTAGCGGTTTCAAATGCCTGCGATGTGTTTGAAGCCGCGTAGGCCAATGCGATTGTCGGTGTAATAGACGCTGGTTTTATTCACAATGTGATCAATAATACATTTATAAATGAAGCAATTACGCTGACACAGAATGATGCAACTTTGTTTGAAACAGAGAAGACAATCATAATATTGTTCGGGGCATTTACGGAAACGGGTACAAGTAACCTACAACGGAAGTAGATGAAAGATTTAGTAGGCCTAGATATGCTTAGACCTACATAAAAAATACTTTTTATGAAGTTATTGGGATCTTTATTATAATGGGTAACGAGAAGTGAGTGAATCAGTGTGTGTGCGTGCGTGCGTGCGTGTGTGTGTGCGTGTGTGTGTGTGTGCGAGTGAACGAGTGTATAAATGAGCTAGTGAATGAGTGAGATACACAGACAGACAGACAGACAGACAGACAGACAGACAGGCAAACAGACAGGCATTCAGACATGTGCAGATATAAAATTGACCGTTCAAGTTTGATGGTCTCCATCGCGCAGACTCAAAACCTATGGCATCCTATGCCAACAGGACGTGCGTGATGTAAGCATTAAAGGCCCCTATACTATAGGCCTAATAATTATGCGAAGCAAACGGCCCCACATGTACGCTGACCTAATTGACCTCGAGGCTCTTGCAGCAGCTGCCGCTAACTGGACCAGAGAGCAACAAATACGGACTTCGCTACTGTTTAACGACACTTGTGTAATATAAAAGATAATTAGTGTTGCCCTCCTCTTTACTCCAGGCTTGGGACTGGCACTGCCGTCTGAATTATAGGCGCTCGGTAGTGTAGTGGTTGGTGTGATGGACCATTGCCATCTAGATATTGTCTGCATAAAAATTATTATAGAAGGCAAAGGATGGACGGTCTGCACAGAGGTAGAGAGTTCAAGTCCCCTTCAGGTAAAAAGAGGTCCTTCCTTACCTGGGCCCCTAGCTAAATATCAGCTATAAATGAGTACACCGACCGTACAGCGTTGGTGGGAAGAGCATACGACAAGGGATAGGACTGGCCACCCAGTCACCCAACCATTCATCCACCCACACACCCTCAGAAGCCGTGGTTAAAAAATGGAAGTTGCCAACATTGCACATTCATGGCTGCCTCAGGGTTAAGCTTAATTTAATGGTCTGCTAAATTACTTCTTCTGATAAGTTAAAAACTGACTCAATCTGATGTGATCATAAATCTCGACAGGTAAAAACGTTTTGTTCCCGGAAGTTCGTTTTTGTTAAATAAAAATGTAAATTACCAGACATTAAAATGAGAAAGACTTAGGCCTAAGTGCCGTGCAAACATCAAGGTCACTGGCCTCCGCATTTATTGCATAGGCCATAATTATTATATGATTATATCCTATCAATTATGACAAAGAGCATACAATATATATACCATATACAATGTACATAATACATAATACACACATAGCCTATAATACAAATATACATGATATATTAAACATTATATATATATATATATATATATATATATATACCTCTAGATTTTATTGTTATTCAATATGTGATCATGCCATGGGACTATCCACTTCTCAAAATCACAGCTGAATAACATAATTGGCTTATTCACATCTGAAAGATTACTATAGCCTATTGATTTGAATAATATTAATATCTGAATATCATAGGATTAATAACAACTGAATGATCATTGTTGATAAAATCACATCTGAATGCAGAGCTGTTTTAAGGAATTTTTAGAACTGCACAACCCCTTCTTTTCCTTTCCAATCCTCCATGACAAATTACTAACAATCGGAGGATAATAACCTTTTTTGCTAGTTTGAACTGTATATGAGTGCTTCTACAACTGCACAAATCCATTTAGAGCTGCACATTTTGTGTACAAATGCACGTTAGAAAAAGCCCTGTCTGAATGATTAGCTGCCTTGTAAGGCGCCTCTGTAACGGCACGACCGCGTCACAGCGCCATATGAATTTCCGCCGTTAGCCTATTATTACTGTTTCAATGGTTAAATGACACCTGATTGACTGATTACTAGTTTCTTACCTGTTCGTATTCTGGTGTCTCCAGCTTCGTGTCTAATCACCTAGTAAACAAATCTTTCAGGGGGAGAGGGTAAGGGGGTGACACATAACAACGACAGAAACTAGGAAGTGGTTTCAATGAAGAGGAAGAAGAGGTCGGAATTTCAACCTTTTGTGATTTGATGATGCTTTCAGTGGGTAGACGAACAGAAACGAAATCAATGGGAATGGAAACTGCTGTTTAAGAGTCGGTCAGTCAGTCAGTCGGTCGGTCGGTCGGTCGGTCGGTCGGTCGGTCGGTCGGTCGGTCGGTCGGCCGGTCGGTCGGTCGGCCAGCCAGCCAGCCAGCCAGCCAGTCAGTCAGTCAGGGCTTTTTTAACGTGCAGTTGTACACAAAATGTGCAGTTCTAAATGAATTTGTGCAGTTGTAGAAGCACTTCTGTACAGTTAAAACTTGCCAAAAGGTCATTGCCCTTCAATTGGAAGTAATTTACCATGGAGGATGGGAAAGGAAAGAAGGAGTCGTGCAGTTCTAAAAATTCCTTTAAAACAGCCCTGCAGTCAATCAGCCAGCCAGCCAAGCCAGTCACTCTAACAATAAGTGAGGTCTACTTATTCCTCAACCCTTTCTGAAGAGCCCTCTCACAAAAGTTCCCCAACTACTTTGTGCATTATGGGGCAGCTTCCTCGTTCGTTTCAGCTTTACAACAAAAAGTCAACACTGTTGAACTCGCGAGACGTAAAATTTTTACGACATAAAAGCCGTCCGTACCTGGCTCCATTATAGCCACCACGTTTCTACGAAAGACAGAAGTGGACCAGAGACCATCATCTCTAACCGTCGTCTTCGCCTTGTTCTTGTTCTTGTTCCTGCTCTTGTTCTCCTGTTCTCATTCAACTAAGTGGTGACCAATAAGACTCGAAATGGAGGGTCAGTGTAACAATGCTTATCAGATTACACGAGATGACTTCCTGGTAAGCTATCAGGATCATCATTGTCACGCGCTAATATATATATATATATATATATATATTTACATGTACATGTATGTATGTCTTTACCGTGCATACATAATTGTATTTAAATACATATGCATACATGTATATACACATGTGTGCAATACCTGTATATATTATATGCACATATGTATGCACAAAAACTGCACATACACGTAAAAGCATAAATTACAGGTAAAATGAAAAAGCAATCTTAATGCAAAAACTCAATCGTCTTCGTCGTCAACATCATCATCGTCATCGTCATCAGCGTCGTCGTCGTTGTCGTCACCATCACAACCATCATCGTCGTCGTCGTCGTCAACATCATTGTTGTCAACATCATTGTTGTCAACATCATTGTCGTCATCGTCACCATCACAACCATCATCGTCGTCGTCAACATCATTGTCATCGTCGTCGCCACCACCCCACCATCATCACCATCATCATCATCATCGTAACCATCGTAACCATAATCGTTGTCGTCATCATTGCCTCTCACTGTCGAATTAACATAAAGAACTAATATTAAACGTATGATAAATCAGCCTAGCGTATAGTCCACAAGCTACCATACTTCCTCATCTCTCAACTCTCAATAGATAGCCTATTCACGCACAAGTTGATACAATACAATACAATACAATACAATACAATACAATACAATACAATACAAAACATGAATAACAAATACAGACGACAACAGAATATTTGGTCCCTAAGTAGGCCACAGTGGTTTTTAAAAATTTACTCTGGGCGACAGACTAATGTATCAGCACACAATCGTAAACATCAACAAGAGACGCGCATGATACGCGCGCGCTGCACCAACAGCCTAAAGCAGACTAAAACAGACCAATGGAGACTAACAGTGTCGGCCTTTACGTACGCAGGTACGAAGGACACAGATGTGGACCATAGAGCATAGACGATCATCCCCAATGTAGCCTATATAACCACCACATCTACATCATGTATAATGTATTACACGACTCATTTTATATATTTGTTTTTTATTTTTCATATGAGTACGTAGGCCAATTCATAATACAAATATCACATACGCCTAGACTTGCATACTTAGGCCTAGATACATACTAGTCATACATACATAGGCCTACTGTAACAGCCCTACACACGCACACACACACGCACACACACACACACACACACACACACATTAACATACACACACACCCGCGCGTACACACGCACAAGCACATCTGTCCAGCATCGGGGACAGCAGATAAAACGAGCCCAAGGAAAGAAGACCAAGGTTCACGATGTGTAGGCCTAGTTATGGCTAAGTGGCTATATCAGGAACTAATCGTCTATCGTGGTGCAAATTGCAAAACAAACGTTACTCATTCTACGGTGTCGTGGAAAAGGTCTCTTTACGAAGGAGGGACAATCCCTGACGGAGGAAGGGGAGGCCAGAGGTCACTTGCGCCTGCTGTCAGCATCGCCCCCACTCCCCCAATGTCGCTGATCGTGGATTTATTACGCGTGGGTAACAGTGGTGGGTATACATAATAAATGGCCCAAGTGCATGGTGTCGGTTATGGACCATATCCTTTTCGCACTTTAATTCCCGTATATAATAATTATTATGGTGAAGGGACTATCCCTTTCCAAAAACTTCGCCA
>OX243820.1:33886312-33973812 GCA_945859605.1 Lumbricus rubellus
AGACACACGGACACACGCACTTATAGGGGCCTATTATACTCGACATTGCCATGCATGGGTCTGCTCTATAAAACCACGAGTGAGACTCATACACGAACAGCCTTTTTAGGCCATGGCAGTGATTTATACCGGACTAAAGCTTAATGGAGATGACTCGTTGTACTGTCACTTACCTGTAGTATAATTAGGGTGACAGCACCGCTGTTCCAATTGTGCTCCGATTGTGCTTCGAATATGTTCTGAATTTGGTTTGAATGTGACGTTACCATAGCAATCTCAGTTAGGTCTAATGTTGTTTTTTTGCTAACGAAAACTAAAACGACAATGTTCGTCAAAGCGATGTTTGAGTTAACTCAAACTAAAATCATAAAGAAAACCAAATATAAAAAACGGTAACAAGTGTAGGGAATGGTGGTACAATTGTCTATATGGGGTAATTTTATGTACGTTGTTGGTGATCAAGTATCAGTGAACGAATAGACTAAAACTGGAACTAGATTTGAAACTGGAATTAGAAAAATACTGGATAAATTGAAACTTCAAATAGCAAGTCTCAGGTTCTGTGAACTAAAATCAATGCTGAATCTGAAGAAAAACTTGAAGTAGTAGGCCTAATAACCACTAACCTAGCAACACGTGAAACTATTAATAAATAAAACTTTATGAAATAACAAAAAATAAAAATGGCCAAACTAAAACTCGATGAAATACCAAAAACTATAATAATAAATAAAACTAAAACTTTATGAAATAATAAAAACTAATTAGTCTAGGCCTATAGGTAAAAACTAAGACGTGATGAAATAATAAAACTTGATGAAATACCAAAAACTATAATAATAACTAAAAACAGGACCTGAAGCTGGTCAAAATGAAGAAAGAAGACACTGGAAACAGAGACAAGTGGAGGAGAAGGATCCAAGTGGCTGACCCCTCGCCAGAGGGAATAATTCTGGCCCGAAGGAAAGGAAGAAGCAAGAAGAAGAAGAAAACTTGATGAAATAATTTTAAAAAAACTAATTATAGGTAAAACTAAGACGTGATGAATTAACAAAACTTGATGAAATAACAAAAACTGATAATAAAATTATTAAAACAACACAGCGATCGAGCATACTCCGAGTAAAGCCCCGAGCACGTTCCGAGCGGTTATTGAAAGCGCCCGGAGTTTATTGAAGTGTGCAAGTGAAGATGCCTAGCTACGGTGCTCATTGTAGTGAGTACACTCTGAATGAGCAGAGGCCTACTCATAATCACATGCAGGCCTGCTATAGATGAGGCCGACACATGTAGAATGCGTCAGAGGTCTCGTCGTACGGGAACTGCAAAATCTGCACGCCGTTCACACGTCGTAACCATTATATAACACGCCGCCATACCTGTATCTCTCCGTATCTGTCTGTCTGTCTGTGTCTGTCTGTTTCTCTCTGACTCTGTCTCGCTATGTCTGTGTGTGTGTGTGTGTTCCTCCGCCTCTATTTCTGTCTGTCAATTACCTCTGAGATATCTGTATTTCTTTTTTTGTTCTTGTCTGTTATGGTCTGACTATCTGCCTAGCCGCATGTCTGTCTGCCTGTCTGTCCATCCGTCTGCCTGTCTGTGTGTGTGCTTGAAGTATACTTATTGTTATCTTCGTGTGATTTCAAACTGACACAACACATTATGATCACAATTCTCAGTATAAACGTTTTATCACAAGCTATTACAGGAGTCGAATTTAACGGTCGGCAGCCATGCAGGGCGACCATCACGTCCTACTACTCGTTTTACCAACGCCATCTGCCGAATGGATGGTTGAGTCACCCTTTGGGACACCAGCGATCCCGTTTCTTCCGGCATCCCTCGCTCTTACTATACCATGGAGAGTGTTTCCTATTACCCTAAACCCACCCCACGTCTTTTCTGCCTGCCATGGCATGGCTGTCTGTCTTTTCCCATTAATTTTACAACTAGCTGGGGTACCCGGCGTTTCCCGGGAAATTTAAGATTCGCCCCGCTCCCGGTCGATTCTTTACTTTCCCACCCTCACTGCCGGCTCCCCAACCGCCCGCTCCCCACCCCACCCACCATTATCTGAACGGGGCTGCTATGGCAGACAAATGCCGAACCATAGAAACCGTTAGTGTCATACGTTCAGAGGCGTCACCTTGTGCATGGGGTGGTTTGAAATTGAACACTCCGCTCTGAAAAATTTGACCCACACAATTCGTTGAGTCATTATTCGGGCATGAGTAGTGAACCAGACTCCCAGTCATTAATAATTTTTTGTCATAACCACCCCACTTTCTAAGGGCTGGCTAATCACCCGCATACGTTAACTTACAAATATAACCACGTAGGCTAACAACCACGGTTAAATTTTCTCAGGAAAAAGTTTTCCCCACTAATCTTCAATTTACTCCGTTATCCCGTTTACCCTCGGGGGATTAAAATCATATAGGCCTACCTGACATTGTACACTTCGTCCATTCCAATCGAGCCCTTAGTAACACTCAGTTCCACAAATAGCCCTCTTGCGAGACGCTATATAAATTTATAGATGGTCTACAAATTGCTACAATAGGCTACAGTAGCAAACCCACGCGTTTTTCATCTTAATTGGAACAAGACTTGGGCCGTGCGAACATCGAAAAATACAATTAAAAGCCTAGTTGTCACAATCACCTTACTTGCAACTTGTACATATTTCATACGCTATTTCTTCGTTAAATTCGTCACTCTCGTATTCCCAAGAAAAGGACAATGACCCGCTACAATCTATAGCATTCCCCCTCACCCAATCACAAAGCGAGAATAACAGATCTATGGCCTTCGCGTCAATAGCTAAGGACGGGACTTTCCGCATCGGGACCTGTCATTAATAACGTCATCTGCTAAAAGTAGCCGCGACATTGCTGACCGTCGGCACGTCCACCAAGATCGAAGTACTTACTGGTTGGCTGCGCGAAGAATTTATTATACGTGCAGGTCGTCGTTGAAGGGTTGGTTCGAGTCGGAATGCATTGCACCAGTCTCTTAAAGTAATTTATATAGGCCTATGTGTTTAAGCAGGGACATAAATTTGCTAGGTTTTTAGGAAATGCAATAACCCATATTTAATAGCTGCCTTTTCGTAATTGTTTGTGCCCTCGTGGTGGGTGGGAGGGGTGAGGGCGGGTTGTATTCCTATTCCGCAGTGGGCGCAACTTGAGCCCAGTGAGAAACAAGGAATGAGATATGAGCCAGTGGTAAATAGTGTCCATAGCAAAAAGCCAGGCCTTTTTGCGCAGCCTTTTTGTTTGAAATCGAGGGATTCGAGGTTTGAATGGGCCCACCACCGAAGCCCTGCACAGGGGCCCCAAGGAAACCTTGCTACGCCACTGATATGAGCTAAAAGTCTAAAACCTTCGAGAGAGGGAATGGCCGGCCCCGGAGAGGGATAGAGGGGAATTGAGCCCGGATGTTTTGTGGGGATGTAAGACACTGCCCCCTCCCGCAAAAAAGCAGGGACAAGCTTAAACGATGACGCTAAAAAATGCCGACAAAAATACGATATAATGTTTGTTATATCATTCAGTTATTAGTTGAAGTTGAATCTGCTTGAAGTTAAGTGCAGGCTATCTAATCTATAGGTCGTCCCATTTAAGAAATATGACATTTTATGATTTCTCTGCCCGAATGCCGGTTCATTGGCACATGCAGATGCGATTACATTTTAAAAGGTACATATCATAAACTTTGTACATGCAAACACCCATGCAATCTGCCCCACCCCACTCAAAGTCACCGGCTTCCTGAGCAATTGCCTTTTGGCCCCTCTCGGAGGACCTGTGTCGTATCAAAGATGATCAGTGTCGCCCTCCTCTTTTCTCCACGTCCGGGACTGGCACTGACAAAGAACAAGCAGTGCGATGGCTATGTCGATAATTAGATTAATATTGAGTGCAAAGTGACGATTTGAAGCGTCAGGCAGGTAAACATGCAGTTCTCACGGTGTATAGTATTACAATTTATTGAATAGATGCAAGGTCATAATAGTAATACATAGACTAAAACTAGCTTGGAGTCGTGAGCTGAACGTCGTCATATAAGCAAAAGATATTCTACACACATTCCACTGACCGCCATGGAGGGTTGCACGTAGCTGGCCTTTATTTATTTCGACGCCATGACAGTTTCTAGGACGGGGGAAAGGGGGCTCATATGACATTCCTTGCACGAATAATTGTGGGACCATCACCCGACATTGACTCACAATAATAAATTATGATGACACATTTGCATCAACAAATTAAATTCTTCATAGAAGGAGAATAAGACTTTTGGATGCAGCTGAATCAGAAAGCTTGAATCAGAATAATGTCTATCCTGCCGGGGATTTAAGCCTCCGAACTTTCGACAGCCCAACGTGCTAACCACTTAGCTATACGGAGCACCCCAAATTCTATAAACTCTGCATAAACGAGGCATAAAATAAATAGGCTATAGAAATAAAACGTGTAAGTAAAGATAAACATACTGAATGTCAGAATCTACAGATAAAAAGTTTATTAAAATATAATGTTATGTAAGAACGGTAAGACTATTTTTAAGAGGCAATTTTAACCACAGCTGTTTTCAGGTCCATTTTTAAAAGTCAAATAGCCTCACGAGTAACTATATACACGGCTGAGTTTTTAAAAGGTCCTTTTAACAAATGGCCCCCTGCAGATCCTTATTTCTATGGTATACCCGTCTACGGTTAACTCAGTTTAGGTGTTTAGCTTTACCTACAACTACGCCACTGCTCCTATAGGCTAGGCTCCTATAGGCTACTCAGCTAGTGCCAGTCCCAAGCCTGGTGAAAGGAGGATGTCAGCGCCAAAACATAACACAGGGTAGTTAAACAACACCTCGTAGCCACACCTGTTTTGAATCGGTACAAATCTAGTCAAAACATAATACACGGAACTGTCGTGATGTTGTCTGTTGTTAAAATTCACAGATGGCTCAACTGTTTTCTTTCGACCTGCACGTAGACGCACGTACGCCCACGTATGGACTAACAAACACACAAACAGCTCGGTTTCTAATATCGATTGGCAAGCCAGCCATCTCCTCAGCGAGGCCTGGAATCTCTGCGGCCGTCGGTTTGTTTTCGCTGTGACGCCCCAAGGTAAAATAACAAAACGTGACGGAATATACTGGAGGCGGGTCGTTAACCTCTTCGACCGGGGAAAGAAACCTCGGGCCAGAATCTTCTCTCCGTCCGTCCCTTCGCCAGTCTGTCTGTGCCTGTCTGTCCGTTTTTCTGTCTCTTTCTCTACCGTTGCTTTATCAATAGCTCGCTATTTCTAACCATCTACCTCTGCCTCCTCCTCCCTGCTCTTCTCTCCTCGTCTGACAGCGTTTGTCCTTGAGGTATAGTTGTGGACCGGTTGTCAATCTCTCTCTGACTCTGTTTCGTATACCTTCCTTTCCCTTCCATTTATCCCCCTCTTAATCTAATAATTATAATTTCATATATTATAGAGTAATAGGCCTAAGGTCTAATATAATATGATAACAATTACATACAAATTAATATAATAAACATAATATAATTAATATAACATAATAATATATTTAAATATAATAAATACAATATAGAATAATATAATAGTCGTCTAACATAATCTAATCTAATCTAGATGTTCGTTTATTGATAAACCACAAATAAACCACAACGCAACCCATTATTTAAAAAAAAACCAATAACGCAAGTTGCTAATCTAATCTGATCGATCAAAAATCTAATCCAACTTAATCAGACCTAAATCATCTATTCCATTGCAAAACATAAATTAATTGATCGAATATAATTACAATCAAACTGACAAATTCAACAGCCATTGTATTTTACAATTCAAACTTCCGGCAACTGCAGAGGTTAGGCCTACTCAAATTCTGCTCTTTCCTGTGCTTTAGGACTTGGTCTTCAGCAACCATTCTTTGTGACATCATTTAGGTTAGGTATCCTCACAGCATTCACTTCTATGCGACAATATTATTTGCTTCTCTTTTCTATAGCGCTCTAGTTCCAGCTGGTGCCCACTGCCCTGTCCTTGACTTTGGAGTGGCGCTTTAGAAGTTTGGAGATTGTGATTACTCAATAGGCCTAATGCAGTCGACAATCAATATTCGCTCCCCACACAATGTCATGCAAAATAATTAGGCCTACTCGGGGTCAATCTGGTGGGATTAAATTGATTCTTCAACACAATTTGTTTATTGATCCCGTAAAAATAGACAGACAATTATAGTAAATTCACAATGAGTAAACGCGCTGGCTAATTGGAGTTGATAATTATAATAATTATATGATGATGCGCAATCATTAGGCCTACTGCGGATGTTAGGGAACAATGGCTACCCGAAGGCAGTGATCGCGCTATAATAGGCCTATTATGGGCCAATTTACCAGAAACATATTCATTGAATATTCAACATGGTAACAGGCTAAAAAACAGATAGGCCTACAATGGCGGTAGCTTGGAAACTTCCCTATCCATTGACTCAAAAAATAAACATAATAAATAATAATACACTAATAAAGCAGTTTATTTGACTTTTTAATTGCGTGGGCACGTAAATAAATTTTGAACTACGCGAGATAAATCGGAAAAAACCCATGATTATACATTCCACGAAGCTGTAATAAACATGAGGTGGTGACAACAAGAAAAGCAGGTAGAACTTTTGACAAGTGGTTATATTATGGCCGTTACAAACACTTCGCTCGCCACACCCAGTGGCAAATAACTCCGGCCGATGACCTAAGCACGCCAACCGACATGACGCCAGTTATTTAGACGCAGTTAGTCCCAATCCATATGCAATGAACAGCCTTGAACATGCCTTCTCAAACATGCCCACTCAACGCTTCAAACGCACTCAAAAACAAGGACACACACACACGACCAAATAACCACGCTCTTGAACGATTACAACTTAAAATCACGCTTCGGCTGTCCATACGTCGTATGCTAATGAGTATGCAAATAACTAGGCCGATAAGCGGGACAGCCGTACCAAGGTCAGCGCTGCACCATTGAAGGGCCGTTCACTGTTCGCCGACCCAGTTGTTGCACGCCGCGTACTCAAAACACCGCCACCGCGGCCGCGTAAACATTTACGACGGGCGCACGCTCGCTGGAACACGGACGAGCGTTCGCCCAACAATCTGTAAACACCTCAGTCGCCTGCAAGCGCCGAATATTATTGACTAATGACGCAGATTCGCTGAATGCGAACAACAACATCGCTATAATCACCACGGCCCACCCGCCCGCACGCCGTCTGCCCGGCTCCGCCCGCGTGGCCGCCCGCCCGGGTGGCCGCCCGCGTTGGCCTACGGGACGCAGCCTAGAAGTCGTTTTAATGTTTTAGACGAAGTCGCCCACCACAACCAGCGTTTTTGCTGTTTACGCAAATAAGGAAACGCATGTTTACACCGTAGTTATTGGGACGGACGGACAGAGGGGCGGGCGTACTGGGAATAATATTTTCCACGCAGGGTTGTTCTGGAGCATTCTGGAAATTCTCGACCTACGCCGTAGTGACGTAGTAGTAGACGCAAGGCGTGCACGCTGCATGCCCGCTGCTGCTCGCTGCAACCACCGCCGGTGACGGCCTGGATTGCACCGAGGTTATGGAAAAAACCACGCTCTGTCAGAAAACAACACATGCATTTGACTTCTACGACGTTGCGCCGCCTGAGGACCAGTAAGTTCGCCCGAAGGTCGACTACGTCGGGGAAATTGCCACAAGGGCGACGAGCTGTGGGTGGGGGATGGGGGAGTGGGGGGGGGTGGGGGGTTGGCGAATCCGTGGAAAAAGATTTTGAGGAATTTGACGTAATCGCACAGGAAAGCTTCTGGTTACAAAATAATAACAGGAAAATATCGTTTTCACAGAATCTGAAGATTTAGAGATTCATTCATTCATAGTGAGATGTTTTCGTGTGAAAGCTGAACGCGCCGAGTCCGAACCTGATCACCGAACTTCTATAGCGCCTTTTTGCCGATATGAATCGTTCGATGGTGCTTTAAAACCAGCATTTAGGAAATCAAGGAAATGGTTCTTCAACATAAGACATTATCTGTTCATCAATACAATAATAATTTTCCGTCTGGTTTCAAACTGACCGTACGTAGTATGATTACAGGTCATTCATTCATTCAGAGCATTTATATAGCGCCCCTTCAAGAAACTACTCAGAGGCGCTCCTAGCCCAACCATGACCAGAGAAATTCATGGTATGAACGGATGATCAGTAGCTATCACAGTGGTCGAATTTAACTGTTGGGCAGCCGTGCAAGGCGTACAGCACGTCCTCATTCCACCAATGCCATCTGCCAAATGAAAGGCTGAGACGTAAGACGACCTTTGGGAAGGTAGTGGAGCAGCGTTCTAGGTCCGTATAATTATATGCTCTTCGGGCCTTAGTGGTAAAATTATCCCAACCACTAGTGACTAGCCTACTTGTTGTCCTCCAATAGTTTTCCATGGAAGGGTCCTGACTTCTGACAGACAGACGGACGGACGGACGGACGGACGGACGAACGGACACATGGCCATGGGCAGACAGACAGACAGACAGACAGACAGACAGACATGGCCATGGGCAGACAGATAGACATGGACAGACAGACACACAAGACAGACAGTCCATGGGCACACAGCGGCAGGCATACAGACGGAGACAGACAGGAGCGTGGAGAATGCAGGAAGACGAGTAAACCGCAGAGATAGACACACGTACACAGAGGCAGTCGTAGAGACGGACTGACACTCACACAGCCATACATATGATTGATTAGGCTGCTAGGCCGACAGCCTACAAGAGTCAATCCATAAACCGTTTAGAAGACGAGCCTGGGAGAGCGTTTTTGATTTCAACATCACGCCAGCGATACTGGGCCAAGACTGCGGAGGGCATACGTGCTGCCGCCGGGGTCAACGACCGGTCCCGTATTGCACGTCCTTGAAAGATCTATTCACTTTTTCTGTGTACATATTAGGCGTATCTTGTCGCCCATATAGACTAAGCCTAAACAACCACAGAACTGACACAGCACAATGTGAACGCGGCGCTGAGGATAGGACGCTGGCAGGCACAGTAAAAGTCATACAACGTCAAGATATGACAATATGTAGAGGCCGAATAGGATGGGCCACCAAAATTTATGGAAAACTCGGCCTGAAATTCGGTTGAGGTTGCCAGATTTCATCGTGTTATGGGAGACACTCGTTAACGTAAAATATTATAATCACCTAAAGTCCTACACCGTGCCGTCTAAGCCTTAATAAATAATAACAAATAAATAATAAAGTATTTCAATAAATATTATAATTACAGAGAATAATTATAGGTCTACCTGGTCTAGAGGTCGGAGTTGGACCCCTTTACCCTTTACGCTGTGTTAGACACCTCAAGCAATTAAGCGCTGACCGCTTTCTCTGCAATATGGTGCGCGTCCTGAGGTTTATGTAGCGCATTTCGAAACCTTGCACAAATGTGAGGAATGGAAGTTAGATGTTTTCTAAAAATAAAATGATTGACCCCGACGTGATTTGAACACGCAACCTTCTGATCTGGAGTCAGACGCGCTACCGTTGCGCCACGGAGTCCCACACTTACAAGGGCTCTACTATCAGTACTTTATCTTGTAGGCCAATAGATAACAATAGAATACTAAATTCAGCTTTACAGGCCTATGCTAATCGACCAATAGCAAACCGTACTTTGGCTTGCACACAAGATTTCAATGAATGTACTAATGCTTTCCTCAGAAATGTACAAGCTGTCGAAGAAGCTAATAATTTATTATCATAATTTCTGGTAATGTATGCCTTGTGATAATAACTATAGAGACGATCATTTATGTACAATGGTTTATTATCATTATTGACCATCCACTTAGATCGAGTACTAACAGTCAAGGTTATGATGGATCGAGAGCCCTCTGGCGAATAGCCTACGTGTCTATTATTTCTGTCCGTTATTTCTCGTAAACGCCTATTTATAAACCGCTTTCCTCTTTAAAAGTGGCGTTGTTTCTCCGTCAATAGACATGTTCAATTGTTCGTACCAAATAACTTGTAGGAATTTCTCACATAAATTGATTGAAACACCGAACAACGCTTCTTAAAGCTGTAGGTTTACACGTGGCCGTGGGTGTATTGGGTCAATGACCGTAAGCCTCACTTGTTACATGTTTAATAAAGATGATTAGTGTCGCCCTCCTCATTTATTCACGCTTGGGACTGGCACTGGCAGAAAACAACCAGTTATGCACAATGTTACAGTAACAAAACGAACTAAGTCACGGGGTTGACCGTAAGTCCGTAAACTAAACCAAAGTGCGTAGTAGGCTATCGTATCGTAGTCCAATCGTTAAATATTTCTGTAGCGCTATTTCAAAGTTGCGCCATTCTTTCCTAGCCTAATGATCATTCGACACAATGCTCGTTTAACCAGAAATGGCCGTCAACAACTGGGGCGAAGTTTTGGGGAATTTTATGCAATGAGTTGAGAGCTAGAGGTGAATTTCCAGCCCAACATCCAATTCTTTAGACGTCAACAACTAAACGAGACCATATTTTCGTCACGTAGCCAACTCACTTTTGCCCCCGTATTATTATAGTCGTGCAATAGGTTCAGTTCAAACGTCAGCATGTCCATTTTGGCCCATTAAAATGTTATGGGTATGTATACCAGCAAAGGTAATGTAGGCCTAATGTAGGCCAATGCATCCAGTTTGTATAGCGCTAGTATATCAAATCAAAAGATGGTGACTAAAGAATCGATAAGTTGGTTTCAAAAGCACTCTGCAGCCTTACCGTAATATTTGCACGATTGGCACCAAACTGGTTGAAGGTTAGATTGAAACTTCATACATTCTAAATCAGGTTGATTAAGTAGGCCCAGCAGTTTGCATTGCCGTTCGGATTCTAATAAGTTTACAATGCGCTAGTGCCCCCTACCGAACGCTACGATAAAAGTTAACATTGGCTACATCCAGGGCCGGATTTAGGCATGTTCAACATGTTCGGCCGAACAGGGGCCCCCACACTTTCGACACTTTAGGGGGCCCCCACAAAACGGGGGGAAAAATTTTTTTGAGAGAAATTTCGACGAAACGACTATTTTCCGGAAAAAAATTTGTTTTTCCGAATTTGTTTTTGGTAAGATGACTAAAAAAAGGTCATCAACTTTTTTGGCGGATGAAATGGTATGATTTTCCCAAATTTTTTCTCTCCCCCAACTAAAAAAAAATTTACGCAAAAATTTTCCGGACAGGGCCCCCACAAAAATTTCCAGAACAGGGCCCCCACATTGCTTAATCCGGCCCTGGCTACATCATACATGTCCAATGCCATGTCTGTCCCAGTCACTGTAGTCTTTAAATACAGCGTTATGAATCGAGGCAAAGCAAACGAAGTCGCAAGCAGTTTATACAACTATCCAACAATAATGCCACCCAGTAATCATGTAAAAACAGACACAATAATAATTTTTTTACTGCCAGTTCATACAATTAAAAACACAATGATAATCATAAAAAGATTTATTTAATAGAAGTCGAGTGACACAACTTAACTAACATTTAACTTAGCATTTTTCATCACATTGCACAATCAAAATCGCACATTGTACTAATCACACATACCACTTTACCGTCGAAATCATTTACTCACACCAAAATAACAAATCACATATACATCTACACTACAGACAGGTTTTAAAATACATATAAATATAATTTAGAAGCACATCAGGACAGACTGTTAGAAAAATTTAAAAATCAAGACATTT
The DNA here is from genome assembly GCA_945859605.1 of Lumbricus rubellus. Taxonomy (NCBI): domain Eukaryota; kingdom Metazoa; phylum Annelida; class Clitellata; order Crassiclitellata; family Lumbricidae; genus Lumbricus; species Lumbricus rubellus. Next base: position 33,898,131 of record OX243820.1, read on the forward strand.
GAGTTAAAGCCAGATCATGTATCAACCAGATGCTAAAGTACAGGTCTGGCTTACAATTTTGAAAGCCGTCTCCAACCCTTAACACCCATACTTCTGTGGATGACATTTTTAAAAGGTATTACTCATACTCTCTGTGGGTAACACTAGTAGAGGCGTTTTTTAAATGTTTTAATACAATACAAAAACATTTATAAGACTTAAAAAGCATGGGGCAGGCTTATAAATCTTCAAAGCCTTCTCCAAACCGCTCCGCAGTTATCGTCGATCGGCTCGTGTGCGTTCAGTGGTGAATCTGTCCACAATCTTCGATAACCATCAACGTGTTGGTCTCTCCGCTTGCATTGCCCTGGCCTTCCATTTCTCGAACGATCTCCATGCCTTCCATGACTTGACCGAAGCCAACGTGTTGTCCATCCAACCTGTACAACATGAACAACGGTTAGCACTTCTGAGCAACAGAAGTTAGAAGACAACAAACTGAACAACAGACTTAAGTTCTGATGGCTATGCATTTCGTATGCATGTGTGACATTGTGTGTAGGTAAGTAAGTATGTATATTTGCATGTTCACTTTAAAATGCATTTATACCTGCACACAATAATTTTTTTAATCATGCATTAATTATACATGTGCAATGTTTATGTATGTGTGCAAATTATAATGTGTAAACAATTCCACCATTCTTGGACTTCTAAAAAATTGCTGTAAATATTAGTGTCTCATAGCTTTCATCATCATCGTTATCATCATCATAATCATTGTAGCAACTGAAGACCAGCAGGGATAAAATAGCACACAAACTGCCAAGCGTAATCTATTCTATGTTAATCGTAAAGCATTGCAAAAATTACTTAGCATTACCAATCTGTCTTTTCCGTTGTAATGAAGAATTGCGAACCATTTGTATTCGGTCCAGAGTTAGCCATCGACAGCAAACCTAAAAGATTTTCGTTACTGCTATTACAGAATTTTGAAAATGAAAATTAAAAATCCTTGCAGACCATAAAAGAAGTGAAAGCAAGCATGCTGGTGGAAGGAACAAAGGAAGGAATGAAGGAAAGAAGACAAAGGAATGAACAGAAAAGAAAGGAAGAAAGAAATGAGGGCAGGAAGGAAAGAAGGAAGAATGGAAAGAAGGCAAGGAAAATAAGGAAGGAACGAAGGAAAGAAAATCATCAAGGTCATACAGTCACACTATAAAAAACGAGCAAACTCATAAAACTGCGAGTACTTGGCAATATTTCAATATCTACCTGATCCATTATTTATTGGATTGTATTTGAGTATTTGTACAGCACCTCTAATAGGGTGAGCCATTCAGAAGCGCTCCCAGTGCTGAAGTCCCCGTGAGAAGCAGGTTTTGAGAAGTAAAAAAGCAGAAGAGATACTAGACTGCGAACAGAAGGAGAAAGCGCATTCCAAAGAGAAGGAAAATTTGATGCAAATGATCGAGACTGAGCCATAGCAGTTCTAGTGCGGGAAGCTAAAAGGTCAATCTGTTGGATGAATGAAATGGATGGTTGGAGGAAACTGAGTGAGGGCTAAGTATGACGTTGGCCATATATTTCAGGGCAAGACCCTGTTAAGCCGTGATGATCAGAGTGAGGATCTTAAATCGCATGCGAGCACAGAAAGGGAGCCAATGAAGCCAAACATTTAAGTCCACCATTACAGAATGACTTTCCGCTCACCTGGTTTGCTATGTGCAATGACGAAGCTTTCGTCATCGAACTTTTCCCCGTAGATGCTTCTTCCGCCTGTTCCGTTATGTCGTGTGAAGTCGCCTCCCTCACACATGAACTCCGGAATGACACGGTGGAACTTCGACCCCTTGTAGCCGTAACCCTTCTCGCCCGTACAAAGGGCTCGGAAGTTCTCTACATATTCAAAGACAAAGATAGTTACACATCAACAAACGGAAAATATATATCCATACACACCAGACTATGGCAAAGCATAAATCAATATGCATATGTATATACATAAATGAGGACAAAGCATCACCTGGACTATTACTAGGGAAGCAATATACTTGACAAATAACCGAGGAAAATGGAGAAAATTTCCTCATACTCATTGCTGCCAAATGGTTGGCATGATGAGCTTATGATGATATACAATTATACATGTTTCGAATTATATATATATATATATATATATATATATATACAAACATACTGTGTGTGCATAGTGCTATGTAAAATAAGCATGAATATATGTGTTTGCTATATATATGATAATTATATAGGTACATTTTTCACACAATTGCTGAGCACAAATTGGACAGCCATGAATATGCGTGTCTGTCTGCACGTGTATGTGTCTTTGAACATTTTCCAGCAAACCAAATAAAAACATAAGAGGTTGACAGTTCACAACCATATAAACAAAGAAATTGATCTTTAAAAAACAAATCAATAAGCAAAAATTCACATAAATAAAAAATCTAACAAATAACTAATAGTAAATTATTAATAGGCTAATAATTGCATCATGAAATAATAGGTTTTGATGGCATGCACTTCTTACCTGCTGTCTTCGGTACCACGGTCTTAAAGAGCTAAAGCAGACAATGCAAAAGAGGCATTAGTAATAAACTATGAAACAGCAATAATTAAAATCATTTTCATGCAAATGATAAAATAGAATTCGGTGATATCTTGTGAAGCATGATAACTATAGTCAGCACCCAAGAGGTTGCTACGAAGTCTCCAAGGTCTCTGAAATATTGGGTAGTCCCATAAAGTTCTCAACAAAATGTTCTCCTTATCTGATATGCAAATGTTCTTCATAACTGATGTTCAAAATGTTCCCCCATAACTGATTATACAAAATGTTATGCAGAAACAATGGACTACATGTATGTGTCACAGTAACAATTATAAACTAGGGCACGAACTTTGACCCCAGTTTGAACCACGGTGACCTTTCAGTGTAAAGCCCAAGCAAACAACTCTGTAGACAGAGCCATCAATCCTACTAGAACCAGAGCTCTAGCTCTAAACCCTAGCTCACATAACTTTAGAGCTTTGTAGAAACAAAGGAGCTTGGTTAACTACTTCTAATCGATTGATCGACTGAAAAAAACATAGTCGAAGCTCTACTGGCGCCATAGAAATAGTTTAACCACAACTGGTGTAAGCACGAACAGGCACGTGCCGCAGTTTTGTTCACATGGCCTACAATCTTCACCGGGTACGGATTTTTTGCCGGAAATGTTAATAGATGTGTTAAAACTGCCACTTTGAGCCCATAACATCGAAGTGTAGCCAACATAATAATAACTGGGCCAGTTACCTCAAAAGTGACGCGGCCTGCTTTGATTCCACCGATTGAAATGTCGAAAAAGACGATCGGGTTTGCATCGCTGTGAGCAGATTCGGGTTTCATCGTCGCCGCCAGTTTAACGAGCTCTGGATTTCTTGCCATCGTTTTGAAAATGCTTTTAACCAAAGTTTAAACGAAAGCTTTTCGTGTCCACAAAGTACACCAGGTCACGATGCCTTTGTTTATAAATTGCTACAACCTTCAACCACGACCTTCAACTTTGACACCACAAAAAATGAGATTATATCACTAAAGACCCAATGGAAATAAAAGTACGTCATTACCTATTCCTTGAGCTCAAGGAGTTCTGAGACGAAGACATACATCTTTAAAAAAAACAATGCTTTGTAAACAGAATTAAGCGCTTACTTTTACTAAATCAATATAATGCAAATTATGATTATGAACGTACTAAACCAGTTGGCTTGCTCCTGCATGTTCACACAGTAAAAACTGCGAAACTCTACGGACTCGCTAGATGGTGCCACGCTTACTTAATGTAATTTACAATACTCGCTTCGAAATAATTATTGAGCTCGTAATAGACATGACAAAAAATAAAAATAATTTCGTCAGCATAATTCATCCATGCATCCATGCATCCATGCATCCATGCATCCATCCACCCACCAACCCACCCACCCCACCCACCCAACCAACCACCCATCCATCCATCCATCCATCCATCCATCCATCCATCCATCCATCCATCCATCCATCCATCCATCCATCCATCCATCATCCATCCATCCATCCATCCATCCATCCATCCATCCATCCATCCACCCATCAATCCATCCATCCATCATTCACAGATGACCATTTAGGCATACTACACACCTCCTTGCCATCCAGCCAACCAGTCCTTCATCGTGCCATCTTCCGTAACACCCTCAGCCATCTTTCATCACTTTCAACAGCAACACTAGCATCATGACTTACAACTAAAGCTGTCACTACTCTGATGCATGCATTTATATGCACGAGAGTTGACTATGGCAGTGCCATTTATGCGGGCTTAACTCTTTCACGCATTAATAAGTTACAATCTGTCCTTAATGCTGCAGCTCGTCTGATTGGTGGCATTCCAAAGTTTGGGCATATATCAAGTTTTATACGGGAGGAACTGCACTGGTTGCCTATGCAAAAACGTATTGAGTTTAAGATTCTAATGCTCATCCGTAATTGCCTAGCAGGCCAAGCTCCGATCTACCTTATGGAACTTTGTGTGCCTGTGCTATCCATTCCAGGCCGTAGATTCCTTCGCTCTGCAACGCATGGTGACCTGGTTGTTCCTAGGGCTCGATCTTCCACAGTGCTGCATAGAAGTTTTGCTATGGTCGGTCCGTCTTTCTGGAATAAGTTACCTATTAGTCTCCGTAATGAACTTCTTTGTCTTTCTTTGCCCCTTTTCCGCAAGCGTTTGAAAACCATTCTCTTTGATTATGGTTTGGTGTCAGGTCGGGAGCGCCTCTGAGGAGTTCTCTTGAAGTGGCGCTATATAAATGTTCGATTACAATTACAATTACAAAATGACACTCTATACATATAGGGGTCATTCCCAAAATCACCCCATCCAGACAGAGTAACATCCCAAGCTCCACGGAGGGGCGTATTGCGATCAGAAGGGGCGTGTACATGTCAGGTCATCTTCTTTCTCAGACCCGATGGTCAATGACTGGACACAGCCGACCACTGACCACCACGCGCTGCTCGGACATGACGTCCAGTTGATAAATCATCCGAGGCGTGCGATGTCCACTGCGCTGGTCAGTGGCGAGGTCCAGAGGAGAGCTGGACTGGTCAGTTATGGAAGAATAAGACCAGGTCATAAATCATAACCGGGATGAGACCTGTTGATGCGGCTGGTCATATTGCGGATACAGAAGGGGGAGTGGACGCATCTCCTCATCTCCCTACTCAGCCTCTGAAGCTCCATCTGCTTAAGACTGTATTGTTATTGAGAGTAATGGCCGCCATTAAGAATAGAACAGACATTGTGGCACGTCACTGAGGCCCTTAAAAGGCGCTATATAAATATCCAGATACATGCATGCATGCATTTACAAATGACAGACTGTATGTTTGCCTAAAATAATATTCATGCATAGGGTGACCCTTGTTAGCGGACTGGTAGGACTATCTTTTAAAGTTTGCATTGTTTTTTAAATTATAGTGCATCTGTTAAACTGTTGTGCTTTTGGTTTGAATAAAGTGTGCTTATGGTTATTCACCAATGAACGAATGAATGTACGAACCAACGAACGAACGAACGAATGAATGAACGAATGAATCAATGAATCAATCAATGAATGAATCAATCAAGTCGCATGTGGCATTTATGCAGGTCTATTCAGCAAAAAATATAGGCCTAATTGAAGATCTTAAACTATAGGCCTAATAGAGTAATAGTTATAATATAATTATACCTCGGCAGAAAATGGAGAGGAAGAGGGGAAGAGGAAGACCTAGGGGAAAGTTCTTGGATTGGATGATGGAGGATGGATATGGAAAACTCAAAGAAAAAGCACAACATCGAGAAGAGTGGCGTCGTTGGGCATCTGGACCTGCCGAGAGGCAGCTTACCTAAAGAAGAAGACCTCGGCAGCTTATTCGTTTCTACAAACTGCTCAGCATGCCCTATATTATAGTGTTAGATGCTTTTCATCAGATAAAAGTTACAAACTCATCGCTGCCATACACGCTGCGTCACTGACCATTGATGGCGTAATTGAAATGTTGGCGTCACCATAGATCTAATAATTGAACGCAGAGCCCTGAATGCTCCATCGACGCGACGCCATCTTTACTGCATGAGCCGTCTGCTGATACAGCAGCGCTTTCTCATGCAGTCATGTGTTTATCTGTGCGCAGTTGATAATGTCGGCAAAACCTGTTGTTTCGCTGTCACAGAATAAAGCATTGGGTGACGTTTGGTCGTGGATTGACTTCAATGCTCGATTCTTGTCTATGGGACGATGTGGACCCCTCGAGAATTTGACACTTGGTCCGAATAATACGAGGACCAATTATTGTCCAGAGTTTGAGTGACAGTCCAGATAAATAGACGAGGCGCTTGTACGTCGCGATAAGTGCCTTCAATAGAATTTTATAATTATTGTTGACGTGTATAATTATAGACAGATTTATCCAGAATTGCATGAATTTATTCTATAAGCCCATGTGGGGCACAGTGGTGTAGTTGTGGATTTGGGCCTTCAAGTCGGAGGGTTCCAGGTTCGACTCCAACTCAAGCCGCCGTGTCTAGGGACCTTGAACAAGTCCTTCACTCTCAATAGCTCGTGCGCATCGGCGCGAAACAGTAAAAACTCCGATGCAGTGTCCGCGCTGTAGTCGAGAGCGGCATAGCTACGACTAGATAGCTTGAAGGGGCGCTATTTCAAATGCGATAAAGAAATAAAAAAATAAATGGCATTTTGGTATTAAAGCAGTTCCGGGTTCCTTAAAACCCTAATAATTTATTTTAAATCCATACGAATCGGTAAACTTGTCCGATCTTGTTTTCGATGTTTGACATCATCCTGTATATAGCTACCATGGACGTGTCGGCTATTGTATACTATTACTGTGAGAGTTCAATATTATATTAAATCGCACCGTTTGTTCAGGAATTTTATAGCGCACTTTCAAGGAAGCTGCTCGCTGTTTCTTCCGACTAAAAGAACTCAAAAAAGATGGTGGGGTTGGGTGGAGTGGGGCAGTCCTGGACCGGTGGGGTGAAATGGGGGCGTGGTGGAGCGTGGTAGAATGGGGTAAGATTTGGTGGGGTTGGGTAATGGGTATGGGGTGGGACCGTGGTGAGGTCGGAGGGAGGTGAAAACAAAGTGAAAATTTTTTCCCATGAATTTCGTTTGTTGAATTTTAGCGTTTTTGGCGTGGCGTAGCAGGTAAGAAAGCCGTGGCGGTCAAAGTGTTAAGTTTAGTGAAGAAGGGGATTCTAGTAAAGAGTCCGAGAGTGTAGGCCTAATGTTGTAAATCGTATACGGTATCGTGCATTGTTTTGCACTGCATGCAAGTGGACAGTGTAATTATGGCGATGATTGCCAGCGTTGGTATCGGTCATCAGTTGATGGACAATTAGAATGCATGACTGGACATGGACAGTCCAATACAATGGAGGAGGGGTGTGTTAGGGGGAATCGGGGTCGTTGAGGTCATTGGGATGGAAATTAGACAACGGATTCTGATCATCAAGTACACCCCCCTGAATGGATACGTCGTGTGCTTTTACGTTCCGTGGTATAATAGAGACAAGCGATCTGATCTATGGTTTTAAATAGAGGACGGGCCCCTTTATTATTCTGCTCTGCATGCCTACTATCCACTCTGCAATCTGTCCGTCTGTTACTATCTGCAGGTGTTTCTGACTGTTTGCATTGGCTTCTATGTCTCTGCAATCGTTTAGGTGTCCCTAGCTGTCTCTGTCTTTGTCTCTACTTCTGTCTGTCTGTTTGTCTGTCTGTCTGTCCAATACTGTCTCTGTGTCTGCCTAACACTGTCTCTATGTCTGTCTGTCTGTCTATCTGCCTGCCCGCCTATCTGTCTGTGTGTCTATCTCTGCATGCATGTATCTGCATACAATGTCATGTTTTATCTCTATATAGGCCTATAGCTATATTTGTTTCTGTCACTTTGTCTCCTTTCTTCCATCTCTGTGTTTGCATTTCTCTCTGGATATCTCCCCCTTTTACTTCCCTATGTTTGTCTATCTATCTGTCTGTCTGTCTATCTGTCTGCCTGTCTGTCTGTCTGCCTGTCTGTCTATCTGTCTGTCTCTGTCTGTCTGTGTTCACTCCGAGAGATTGTATCTCGAATCAGAGGCAAATTGGATGCGTCGGCAGTTTAGACATGTTACATTGACAGACAGCTCGAAGGCCATTGTATTATCGCTCATATCAGTGCTCTGTCACCGGTGGCATGCAACAATAGCAACCATAGCAGACTTCCTGTTTCAGCCAAGCTGTTTCATCAAGCAGCAGCAGCATACATACATACATACATACATACATACATACATACATACATACATACATACATACATACATACATACATACATACATGCATGCATGCATGCATGCATGCATGCATGCATACATACATACATACATGCATGCATGCATGCATGCATGCATGCATGCATGCATGCATGCATGCATGCATGCATGCATGCATGCATGCATGCATGCATGCATACATACATTCATACATACATACATACATACATACATACATACATACATACATACATACATACATACATACATACATACATACATACATACATACATACATACATACATACATACATACATACATACATACATACATACATACATACATACATACATACATACATACATACATACATACATACATACATACATACATACATACATACATACATACATACATACATACATACATACATACATACATACATACATACATACATACATACATACATACATACATACATACATACATACATACATACATACATACATACATACATACATACATACATACATACATACATACATACATACATACATACATACATACATACATACATACATACATACATACATACATACATACATACATACATACATACATACATACATACATACATACATACATACATACATACATACATACATGCATGCATGCATGCATGCATGCATGCATGCATGCATGCATGCATACATACATACATACATACATACATACATGCATGGCATTGCATGCATACATACATATTAGATACAGTATACAAAGAGTATCTTATTAGGACACATGTTGTCTTATGGACAGAGGGCCATATGGTATGTTCCATTATCAGTGGCGGATCCCGAACTGTTTCAAAAGGGGGGGGGGCAAAATCTTAGATCTTGGGATGGGATGTGAAAAAATTTCGAAATTTCGTTCTTGGTCCCAAAAAAATCGGTCTTCGGCCGGGGGGGAAAAAGTACTTTTCATCCGCCGAAAAAGTTGATGACCTTTTTTGTTTTGTTTTTTGTCTGGTCCCATACGATTTTCAGAATAAGGGGGCCAAAATGCCTTTAACCCATATTCGTATTGCTAATTTCAGACCAAATGGGGGGCACGTCCCGTGGCAGTTTTAAATGGGGGGGGCATGGCCGGATTGGCCCCCCCTGGATCCGCCTCTGTCCATTATCCGGATGAGATTCTTTTGACGCATTGAAGTCGTCACAAACGTCACATGCGGATGTCATCACCCATAAAAGAACCCGGATGCTCCCAAAATTCGCGCCATTTTCCGCTAATTTGATTGCATGCGTCAATTCGTATACGATCAATGCTCAATGCGAATTCCTCTATTATCGCTCAGTCCGACAAACTCTCAGACTCCCTCGTCCCTAGAGGGCGCCTTAAGCAGCTCTATGTCATGGACTCAATGGCGACCGGAAACGCTTTGTCTCTGCACACGCGTGACCGGAAATACACTTCCTGATCATTTATACGGCGCCTTTAAGAGGCTTCTCTTTCGTCCCACCCTCCTTCCATCCGGGTTAAGAGATTGCATTTGACTCAATGCATGCAACTCCGAAATCAGCTTATTGTTATCAAGATGTTTTTTATGCAAATGACCACCGAAGGTCAGTAGAAATTGAAACAAAGCAAAGTGGTCATATGGTCAGTGTTCCTCTAAAATGGTCACACAAATATTGGTCTTCTTTCAAAACTACTATTAAGAGTGAGGGAAAGTTGCCAATGGGTATTACAAGCACACAGGTAATTTATTATTTTTATTGTGGAACATCTTGAGGCTCCCCAAATCAGAAACAATTTTACACAGTCACTTACGTATACCAAAGGCAACTTTTCCTCACTCTTAATAGCAGATAAGATGAAAAACAATTTCGATCCACCCTAACCCATAATCTCTTAATTGGTCTGTTTACCGTTCACGTGATTATAATTAACGACGGCAAGTGATGACATCCCCAAACATTGGAGTGTTGAAAGTCCAATTCAAACCCCCCTTCACTACGCGTCTGATGTAATAACCCTTGCTCGTCGCAGGGGTATACTTTCACTTATAGAACTTTCACTCCTTGGCAGATCATCCCAACTCATGTCCCATGACGGTATTTGACCCCCAAGAGGGCACATAGGGATCTGTAAGCCGAGGATTGTATTGTGACGCTCTAAAAGGAGAATTTCGCGGAGTGGGATTGGGGGGGGGGGTTAATGGGTTATAGTTTTGCGCATTGACCCATAGAAACCATTTCGGTGATTCGCTTGAAACGATCATCAAGGCAAATCGAAAATCATTGATGTGCATTATTTATAGGACAATACCGTATTATCAACGATCGTATTTATTAGACCTAATCCACCAATACCGTATATATTAAGCCAACAGCCCACAGAGTTATTTAAATTGACATACAACGATTACAAACAATTAATAAGCCAATACTAAAGCATAGGATATATATCTATATATATAAAAATGTAACGGCGTTCGCAGGAATCTTCCTCATAAAGGATCTTGGTAAGTCCTGCACCGATTCTTTTCAAAATTGCAGCAAAACGTTCCGTTAATATAGGCGCGGGTTTGTATAATGCTTTTTTCCTCAAATCTTTCACAACAAAAAACAACTTTCACTTCGATTCGACCGATTCTGAGTTCAAAATGCGCTATACAAGTCTTGCGGAACCACCGTTTTCAGACACGCCCAAATTGGGTCAAGGCATGCATAATTATTGACGGTTTGAATTTGAACTCGGAATCGGTCGAAACCTCCGTTTTCAAAGGCGCCCGAATTGGGTCAAGGCATGCATAATTATTGACGGGTTGAATTTGAACTCGGAATCGATCGAATCGAAGTGAAAGTGTTTTTTTCTCAAGATTTTAGCAAAAAAGCAGTATGCAAACCCGCGCCTATTCGAAAGCAATTTTTAAATTTCCGAGATCCTTGGTCCGAAAGATTCGTGCGTACTCAGTTACATTTTTATTTAGGCCTAGGCCTATATAGATATTCAACACATTCAATAGCGGCCCTGTTGCGTTCGCCTTTTCGCGTCGATCTCGAGGAGACACGGCGTGAGGGAGGAAAGGAGGGGAGGGAACGGGACGAAGAGGGAGGCGAGGGAGCGGAGGGGAGGGATGGACGAGGGAGGGATGCAGGGAGGCAGAGGAAGGGACGGAGGGATCGGGACTGGGAAGGGGAGGAGGGTAGGGTGCAGGGGAGGTGGAAGGGAAAGGAAGGGGAAAGGGACGGGAGGAGGTAGAGGGGAGTTGTGGGGATTGGACGGGGAGGGGTAGGAAGAGGAGGAGAAGGGGAGGGGAGGAAAGCGGAAGGGGAGGGGGAAGTGGGTGGGACGGGAGGGGAGGGAGGGGAGGAAGGGGAGAGTGGGCGGGGAAGGGGGATGGTGAGGGGAAGGGGAGGTCGAATGGAGGTAGGGGCGGGTGGTTGGATGCTCTTTTCAGCCACAGCAACGCGTGGCCGGGTAATTATATTCATTAAAATAAATGCACTTGTATAGCGCCTCTTAAATGAGTCTACACAGGCACGGTCGCTGTATAACACAGTAGGAATATTATGCACATATAAGCGTAGGCTACATTGTAATGTAAAATTAATTATTATCCCTGCGTTAAATTCATGCAGAACTGACCTAATTCAGGTGTTGACTAAACCCGAATGTCTTTATTGAACTCAGGGGCGGAAACCTGGTCCGAACTTTGGGGGGGACGGACGAGCGGCTGAAAGACGATCGCTGAAGCGCGAAGCACCGAGTTGGGAGGGGTGAATTAAGGTTGTTTTTAATATTCACACCTAATTGTAGCATTTTAGCTGTCGTCAAAAATGAAAAATGATCCATTTTCTTAGTCCCAATAGAAGTAGTTCAAACTGTAATTTGTTATTGAACACGATCGGAGTGCAGATTGTATTAGACACCTTTTTAATGCTGATATCACAAATTTATATAATGATGGAATGTGCTAAATTTCGCAAAACAGTTTTGCAAAAAAACTATCTATGCATTTAACATAGACACCTCTGTAATGCAATCAATCAAAAATATATATAAGAAAATCATGCTATGTAGTGAATATTACTCAAATTCATGACTAAAATATTTGCGTTAATTTATTACATGCAAATTATGTTTATTAGAAAGACTAAAAAGAAAACACTGATAGGAATGAAAATCTACTCTTGTCTATAATTATTATATACATACTATCAGAGCATATCAAAAGAATTCCGTTACAGAACTGCATGACTTTTTCTCAGCCTTTTGATCTACCCTGGTAAATAACTGCCAACCAGATGACAATGACTTTTTCAAAACTATTTTTTGCTGCGAGGATGTGATTTTACAACTGTCTAAGACCATTATAACTGCCATTTTATTTAAAATCAACACTTCTATGTGAACTTGCACGTTTAAAAGCCCTGCCAACTCTCATTATGCATAGATTAAATCCGTTCAAGAGACCAAATCGTGGACGGAGTTTGGTTTACATTTTGGGGGGCTAAAAAAACTTAAAGTTTGGATATGAGGCGGAGACTTGGTCCAGATTGAGCGGCGCCGGAATTTTTTTCTCGAATCAAAAGTTAATGAGCCTTTTTAGTCATCGAGTTTAATTTAAATCTAATAAAAACCATAATATTTCCGTAAACACCTTTTTTAGTCATCGAAATTTGCTAAATTCTCATAAAAACCATACTATTTTGCGTAAACATATTTTTTGGGAGTTTAATTTAAATCTCACAAAACCATATTATTTTTCAGACTAAAAGTGTGTCGACCTTTTCTTGGTCATAGAGTTGAAATCTCATAAAAACGATTCTTTTTCCTTACACACGTCGAGTTTAATAGAAATCTCATGAAACCATACTAACTTTCCGGACACACCCGTTTTAGTCAACGACTTTAATTGAAGTTTCACAACAACCATGCTATTTTTCCTGGATAAAAAAGCGTTAATCATCGGATTCAAGTTTCGCTCGTGAAAATTTCTTGGGGGCTAACCCCGGAAACTATACCATTTTCCTTGTGACAGACCTGAATCTGGGTCTTCTTGAGGGGTTTGAGCCCCCTAGCCCGTTATAAACTCCGCCCATGGACCCAATGATGTTCTATGTCCCACTGTTCGTTTTCCAGAGGAACAATAAACAAAATACTTACTTACTTACTTATTTACGTATTAACTTTTCCTTTTACTTCTGATGTTGAATATGACGCTGATTTGAGCCTGAAGAGTAGAAGCTGAATTGAATTTAGCAGAAACCCGACATGTGACGTTGTGAGTTTGTGACGTTGAGTGTTTTCAAGTCTTTATAATAATTGGAAATGAGTTAAAAGAGGTGTCTTATCTATACAGTATAATGTTCGCAAACTATCCAATGTGGGACTTAATAACTTTTGGTTAGTGCCTGGATTGCTCTGGAGTTCATAACATTATAAATATTTACTTCATCTGCTAAACTTTTTTCTCTAGTTCCCTACTGAAGATTGTGTACATGTCCTAACGCTTGAACATTGGGGGGGGGACAAATGCATGGGCCGTCCCCCCCAACGTCTTCTTTGGGGGGGACCGTCCCCCCCTGTCCCCCCTAGGTTTCCGCCTCTGATTGAACTCATGCATGAACTGCTGGTCCATAGATAATTACGCGTCGGTTTTAGGTCTATAGACCTACTGACACGCTAGGCCTACTGCTACGATTATCAAAACAAGCATGGCTGTCACTATTCATTTGGCTGAAGCCGAATTATAGGAAAAGCATTTGTTTGTAAATTAGTAATTATTTAAACGTGGTCTGGAATTGTTACCACGGCGAAATTCGTGTTTTGTTTTGCAATAACAGTTTCCTTCAATGAAGAGATTTCCCGTTAAATAGGTCGAGCTCGATCAATATGTATTGGTGTCAGTGGCCTAATTACGTGTCACGGCGCTTAAGCGTATGGCGACTACGATTCTGATGACATCGCCAAATCACGGCAGTTAGGGCTTTACTTAATTATTCATGTGAGGTCATCAGACGGCCACGCCCACAAATCATAAAACGTCATAAAACACAAAGACGCCATCAAAAACGACCGCCCATCTCATCAGTCAGCCAATGGGAGTCGCGGACGCGGCCAATCGTGGCGCTCCGTCGCGGGAGTGGGCGGTGCGTAGGACGTGATGGACGGCTCATATCCGGAGGATTTACTGGAGAAAATCCTGGAGGATTTCGCATCGATAGGGAAGTAGGGAACCAGCGTAGACGCACGTAAGCCTATAAGACGCCGGCGCACATCAGAAGCTTCGCGTAGTCGTACACGGGACTTGGATCATATCCGGGCAAAATCCTCACCGGATTTACATCGCCAGCGCGTCGGATTCGAGAGCTTACTGCAGGAGAGCTGCAGGCGGAAAGCTGGAGAGGCCACACGGAGGACTACTCAGCCTATATAAGCAACTGATAGATCGATGGAGTTTTATCCAGGGTCATCCATCTTCCCGTTCACCTCCACCTCCACCGGTGTCGGTGCCGCACAGTATCCGTGCATCCAGTCGCTTGGAAGAAGGCATCCAGTAGGGAACGTACAGCTGTATTCTGATACTCCATATTCCAACCTATCTTCCAACTCCGTCGTTCGGTTCAAACCGGAAAAGGAAATCGAGAAACAGCGACACCTTGCGGAGACCTCGACAGGAACCGGAAGTAGGGACCTTGAAGCGGAAGAGGCGGAAGAAACGAGCTGGATCGGCGGACGAGGAAACTATCCGACGACGACAGATGGAAAAAGCGGTCGACCCATCCATCCGCAACAGACGGGTAGGGGCAAACATTGATGACTCGTATATAACGGGGTGGAAATAACTTGGGGCGAAGGTTGTTTTTTTACGTTTTACCCTGCATAATATTTAAGCAAAGTGCATGCAATGATAATTTTTCATTCATCAGTTTCTGTGTATTAACACCACGACACCATTTTACTATATGAAATGTATGCCAAACGCCATGCATATCTCGACAATATGCATGTGCCATGACAACATATGACAACATATACCATGACAACATACACCATGACAACATATGCACCATGCATGACAACATATGACAACATACACCATGACAACAAATGCACCATGCATGACAACATATGACAACATATACCATGACAACATATACCATGCATGACAACATATGCACCATGCATGACAACATATGACAACATATACCATGACAACATATACCATGCATGACAACATATGCACCATGCATGACAACATATGACAACATATACCATGACAACATATACCATGACAACATTTACCATGGCATGACAACATACACTATTTGACCACATACACCATGCATGACAACATATGACAACATATACCATGACAACATACACCATGACAACATATGCACCATGCATTACAACACTATGACAACATATACCATGACAACATATACCATGCATGACAACATATGCACCATGCATGACAACATATGACAACATATACCATGACAACATATACCATGACAACATATACCATGGCATGACAACATACACTATATGACCACATACACCATGCATGACAACATATGACAACATATACCATGACAACATACACCATGACAACATATGCACCATGCATAACAACATATGACAACATATACCATGACAACATACACCATGACAACATATGCACCATGCATAACAACATATGACAACATATACCATGACAACATATACCATGACAACATATGCACCATGCATGACAACATATGACAACATATACCATGACAACATATACCATGACAACATATACCATGGCATGACAACATACACTATATGACCACGTATACACCATGCATGACAACATATACCATGACAACATATACCATGACAACATAATTATACACTATGACAACATACACCAAGACAACATATACCATGACAACATATACCATGACAACATATACCATGGCATGACAACATATACACTATGACAACATACACCATGAGTATACATGTATACACCGTCACCATGACATGTTAGAACTTAGAAATAAATGCTCACAGAATTTGAACACCTTTAATTCACGTTCCTAACACTTATTTATATTTGCCTGACGATAAAATGATTTAATGAGATCTTAATGGCTCCTATGACCTAATCGAGGTTAAAGCCCATTATACACGCTGTAACTATTATCTGCGCGTAATTATAAAGAAGAAAAGTATGCTGGCCTAACTGTGTAACTATGTTGCACGAAAACGTTTGATCCGCTCCACAGATTGTTCCAAAATTTTCCAAGAATACTTTCTTATACCAACCGACAACAAACATGGGGGTGGGGGGGGGGGGTCGCGATCCCAAAATTAGTTTAAATTCCGAGATAGACATTTTAAAGTTATAGAACCGTTAACAAACGCTGCAAAATTGAGGTGGAATTTTCACGTTTGACACAAGTATAATGTTCTATAGCCTACGATCGCAGAGTAAGAAAAAAATGACAATATAATGTTAATATTGAATTTTCTAAAGCGCCTTCTCCAAAAGCTTCACTCAATAAATAATAATAATAACAGTATAATTACAGTTTGAACGATGATCGTATATCTTGCAACCATATAGACATACGGGGTTGGGTTAGGGCGGTGGGGGTGGGGTGGGAAGGTGCGGTGGGCCGGGTTGGAAGCTGCAGTGTGGGGTGTATATATATAGTGCGGGGTATACAGGAGTGGGGCCGGGCCTGGTTGGGGCGGCGATGGAAGAGTGCGGCTGAGTGGAAGGTGTGAAAAACACACTTTGCTATATATGTGGGGCTCTATATAAGAAAGACTGGGGGTTGAAACCCCAGCCCCGGCAATTCTCACCATGGGTTTAGACGAACCCTATATAGTCTATAGAGGACTTTACTCTTTTCCGCTCAATCCTCTCAGCCCATGCAATGTCACATCTCTCACGACCTCTATATCTCCTTCCTTCCCTTTGGGTCACTCCATGGAATATGCGATCCAGGTTTCATGAGCTCACTCCATACGGAAAGCCTATATGCTTACCTTTGTAAACAGAACTTTTATTGTGAAAATTTACATGAATTTGCACATCACCAGGGCTTTTTTGAACGTGCAGCTGTACACAAAATGTACAGTTCTAAATGGATTTGTGCAGTTATAGAGAAGCTCTTTGAACAGTTAAAACTATAGCAAAAATGGTCATTGTCCTCCGATTGGGAATAATTTATCATGGAGAATGGGATGGAAAGAAGGACTTGTGCAGTTCTAAAGATTCCTTAAAAACAGTTCTGCATATATCATCACCAGCATAATAGAATTAATTATCTGTCTATTGTTAATTTATTCTGCTATAGCTATACGGAATGTGCGTTTGCTGATACTTTATAAAGTATATTCTTACCTACTTACTAACTTGCTTAGTTACTTACTTTCTTAATTATTTGCTTACTACTAATTTACTTACTTGCCAACCTACTGACTTACTGACTGGGTGACTGACTGAGTTACTTACTTGCTAATTTACTTACTTACTTACTTACTTACTTACTTACTTACTTACTTACTTACTTACTTACTTACTTACTTACTTACTTACTTACTTACTTACTTGCCTACTTACGTACGTACTCACCAATTGGTCTAAGCGCTCGCCATAGACACCTTTAAAATGGTAAAACTGATTGTAATATATTTAGGATGGGACGCAAAAAACTGGTGTACATGGAGATTATGATCATTATGCATATTACTGTCCTTCCCGCTTGTGTTGAATATCGAGTCTATCTGCAATATTATTGCTGGAATATGCACGTTGAAAATTGCTCGTAAACATGAGATAAATACTTGATATTAATATATACTATATAGTGATGATAATTGTTGTATAAATATTGTAAATATAAGATTGAGACTGCAATTTAGAAAAGATCGTAATCTCAGTCTTCAAAGAAGAAGAAAAGATTGGAGAAACTTAGAGGTTGAAAATCCATCTGCAAATCAAGAAATAAAGCGACTATAATTATGAAAAACAACTAAAAATAAAAACAGAGAAAGGAAAACCCCGAAAAGGTAAAAAAAGCGCCTTTGGCCAAATAATGAAAAGGAAAAGAGCAAAATGGCCAAATGAATGATGATGCATATGTGTACAATATTGTGTGATGTGTGCACATGTCTCCATATATGTATATGTGTTAGTGAGTGCATATATATACGTACATGTAACTGCATAATTATATGCAGTGCTCAAAGTGTGGAAAGAAGTCCCTGGACGGACGTCCCTTAACTTTCCATGCAGTCTGTGCTGCAGCGAAATAAGTGGCAGAACGGCATTGATATTTGGAAAAAGTTCACGGACGCCTTTAAGCACTGCATATATGCATGTTTAAACGTAACACTGTAGTATATACTAATGCATGCTATTATTGACTATGAGGGTGGTCTTATAC
Organism: Lumbricus rubellus; assembly: GCA_945859605.1. Classification (NCBI taxonomy): domain Eukaryota; kingdom Metazoa; phylum Annelida; class Clitellata; order Crassiclitellata; family Lumbricidae; genus Lumbricus; species Lumbricus rubellus. The sequence continues at coordinate 33,916,936 of OX243820.1, forward strand.
ACCTTTAAAACGTTCAAAATCGACGCAAAATGACAGGACGCGAAGTCGAACTATAGGTAACAAGCCAAGTGTTCAGTTAGAAATGCGTTAAATGCTGTTATATATATATATATATATATATATATATATATATATATATATATATATATATATCCATACACAAAAAAATTAACTGAGTTTGTGTCCGGACAAAGGATCTCGGCAGGTCTTGACCGATTCTTTTCAAAATTTCACCAAAACGTTCCGTTCGAATACGCGCGGGTTTGCATAATGCTTAAAAAAAAAATCTTTTACAACAAAAAACAACGTTGACTTCGATTCCACCGATTCCGACTTCAAATTCAACCAATCGATATGTCTTCACCGAATTCGGTCGCGTTTCAAAATAATGGTTGTTCCTCAAGGCTTCACATAGCGCATAGTCAACACATTCCACATCGGCCGTGTTGCGTACGCGTTTCCACGTCGCTGTCGGGAAGGGACGGTGTGAGGGAGGAAAGGAGGGGGAGGGAGCGGGACGAAGAGGAAGGGGAGGGAGCGGAGGGGAGGGATGGAGGAGAGAGGGATGCAGAGAGGCAGAAGAAGGGACGGAAGGAGGGAGTGGGACTGGGAGGGGGAGGAGGGTAGGGTGCAGGAGGGGTGGAGGGGAAAAGAGAGGGGTGGTGGGACGGGAGGAGGTAGAGGGGAAGGAGACGGGTAGAGTGTGGAGGGGTAGGGGATGAGACGGAGAGGGGGTGAGAAGGGGACAGGAAACGGAGGGGAGGGGAAAGGGGAGGGGAGGGGAAAGGGGAGGGGAGGGGAAAAAGGAGGGGAGGGGAAAGGGGAGGGGAGGGGGAGGAATAGAAGGAGGAGAGGGAGGGAGGAGAGGGAGGGAGGAGAAGGGGATGGTGAGGGGAATTGGAGGTCGAATGGAGGTAGGGACGAATGGCTGGATGGATGCTCTTTTCAGCCACGGCAACGCGTGGCCGGGTACGCTAATATATATATATATATATATATATATATATATGTGTGTGTGTATGTGTGTGTGTGTGTGCATAATCACGTTGGTCTAGTGGAATCTGCATGTGTGCGTGTGTGTATTTGCAATTTGAAGTCGCTGTGTGGTAACAAAGACCATTAGCGACGCCCTCCTCCTTTAACCAGGCTTGGGACTGGCACTGGCAGAGTGCAACCAGCGGCGGAGTAAATCTGCATGACTTTGTGGCGATTGGATTAGGTCTCTATATATAGTCTATAGGACTTTTATACACATGCATGCAGGCGCTTGCATAATTATACAGTGCATGGACACCTTTAAAACAGCGTCAGCTGATGCTACACAAGAGGACACGATGCAAATTTTTTTTTTAGTTATAACTTCTAGCCGTCACCAAACTGAAAGCTTAAACTGTTTAATATTCTCTCTGCATAGTTACCTGCAAGTGCGATATATAAATACTCGAATGGCTGAACGAACGAATGATTGATGATATATAGTTGAGTTGATTTCATCGTATATTGGATTATAGCCGATTATTAGATTCAGATTATATAATTATAATATATACAGGGTGGGCCATAAAAAGTAATTCTCTAAGGTTTTTTGCCCATATCTTGACCAGAAGTAAGAATTTTGAAATGAAATTTTGCAGGCTTATAGATAATTCATATTTACACACGATGGCCAGATTTCATCAAAATATTTCAAATACAACAAAAGTTATGTCGCTTTTAGGGAGGTCACCCACCGTTTTTTGACGATTCAAAAACGAAACGCAACAAAAACTAGGTTTTCGGCCAATATCTTGACCAGAAGTAAGAATTTGTGAATGAAATTTAACAGGCTTACAATTCATATTTACACATGATGGCCAAATTTCATTAAAATATATCAAAGGGAACAAAAGTTATGGCACTTTTAGTGAGACCACCCACCGTTTTTGATGATTAAAAAACGAAACGCAACAAAAAGTAACAAAAACACGATTTTATTAGGTCTCATCTCAAAAACTGTTGTCAAAAGAACTTGATAGTGCTTCACAACTTGTGTTTAATGTGCCCACCACCAGTGCCAAAACTTCTTTTGAGTCTCTTTGCAAAGTTCTTAATGGACATGTTGATTAGTCTGACAAACGCCGTATTTATCAATTTGTTTGTCATCTTGCTATGTGACTTCTCAGTGACTTGCAGCTACGATGGCACTCTGTTTCTTTTTTAAATAGTATTAATAATGATCATCTGGCAATATGACGGCTAATTGATAACAATTATTTGAGATGAGACTTAATAAAAATCGGGTTATTTGCTACTTTTTGTTGCGTTACCCTACTGAATCGTCAAAAACGGTGGTGGCCCCACTGAATGTGGTATAACTTTTGTTCTGTTTGAAATATTTTCATGAAATCTGGCCATCATATGTAGATATGAATTGTCTTGTAGCCTATAAATTTTCATTTTGATATTCTTACTTCTGGCCAAGATATTGGCCAGAATAATTGAATTGATTTTTAAAACTTTTTGTTGCGTCGCGTTTTTGAATCGTCAAAAAACGGTGGGAGGCCTCACTAAAAGTGATATAACTTTTGTTCTGTTCGAAATATTTTCATGAAATCTGGCCATCATGTGTAAATATGAATTGTCTTTAAGCCTGTAAAATTTCATTTCGAAATTCTTACTACTGGCCAAGATATGGGCAAAAAACCGTAGGGGTTACTTTTTTTATGGCCCACCCTGTATATATATATAATATTATTTGTGTGTGCGTGTGCATATATAAGCTTACATATATACTGGTTGTAGATGGCAGCACTAGGGTTCGTCAGACGCGACGGGGAGCCAGTACAGCCGACGAAGAGAAGCCGTCTCGGTCATCGATCGACGGCTCAGACCGTCGAGGAGGAGGAGCAGGGGCAGGAGGAGGAGGAGGAGGAGGAGGGCGAGAGGGAGCAGACCAACCCTCCTCGTCCCTCCAGCTGCAGGGTCTTCCACTGCAGGACCAAGGAGGTCGTAAGAGACAGCGCAGACAGCGAACACACTTCACCAGCCAACAGCTGCAGCAGCTGGAAACCAGTTTCCATGGTAACCGATATCCAGACATGGCGACCAGGGAGGAGATGGCGGATTGGATCGGTCTGACGGAGACGAGGGTCAGGGTAAGAAATGGAAATATTACACATGACTGTCTCAATTCACAAGTACCCCCCACCCCATAGCATGCATGCCTTTGCATGGGTCACTTCAGAATACCGATACATTTTAAAGGTGCTAAACGAATCTTCGGGAAATACACGCTTGTAAGCTTATAGATGCATACATATAGGCAAACACGCACAAAGACGATCCTGTATACATGCAAGCACACATGCATGATTACATATTCCTACATAGAGGTATACACTATACCGACATAAGTATACGCACACAAGCATAACCTTTATCGTGGTCATCTTCTTCTTCCTTATACATCGTCATCGTCGTCGTCATCGTCATCATCATCATCACCGATCCACTTGGATGGGGCGCGGTGTTGAAGTGGGAATATATGTATATATATATATATATATATTTGTAGCCGGAGGGTTGTAGGTTCGAATCCACTTCAAGCCGCCTCGTATACATGAACTATATCATACTATGGAAAATGGGCAAGTCCCTCACTCGCAATTGCTCAGCGCTTCGGCGTAAAACTCCGATTCAGTGTCCGCGCTGTAGTTCGGAGCGCTTCTGTGTAGCGATCTTGAAGGGACACTAAATAACAAGTGCACATACATATGTATGCATACATAGACATGCATTACATAATTCTGGCAGCACAATCAACAGCAACTGCAACAACAACAACAACAACAACAACAACAACAACAACAACAGCAACAGCAACTGCAACAACAACAACCATGGGCGGAGTTTGGTTTCCGTTCTTAGGGGGGGCTAACCCCGAGTCTGGGCCTTATTGGAGGGGCTAACCCCGAAAATGATACCATTTCCATGGTAAAAAAAGTTGAATCTGGGTCTTCTTGGAGCCCTAGCCCCTGATAAACTCTGCCCATGACAACAACGACAACAACAGCAACAACAACGTTATCATTCTCGTTGTGTTCTCCTCTCGATCGCTATACATGTATAAATCCATTTTGAGTATACTGTTGCATGATGATGATGATTATGATGATGACGACGACGACGTTGATCCCAATGCTTCCGTTTGCGTACGATTGATGCGACGCCTGGCGAATGGTAATGCAGTCGAGATTACTTTCCAATCAGAATGGGATTATACGACGGATAGATGGCGATGCTGCATATGATATAAATATATATATATATATATATATATATATATATATACGACGCACACGTGACAATACTGCATAAAAATATACTATATAAATATATATGTACAATAAAACAGTACAAATAAAGCATATATATTAACTTAATGTATGTGTACGTATATATATATATATATATATATATATATATATATATATATATATATGTGGTTATCAGACATCCTTCATGAATGAGAATAATATTGGTTTGACTGACGTATATTCAATGTCATGCTCTCTGGTTCATCGTTATCCATCTCTGTCTGTGTGTATCTCTTTTTTCATCTGCGTCTTTGTCTCTCTTTGTCTGCCTCTCTTTTCTCCATCCCCCTCCCCATTTGCTGTCTCTTTTTTTCTTTCCTTCTCTGTCTGTCTCTGTCTCTCTGTGTCTCTGTGTCTCTTCTCTTTCTCTGTCTCTGTTTCTGTCTCTCTTTGTCTCTCTGTCTCTGTCTGTCTGTCTGCCTGTCTGCCTGTTTCTCTTTCATTCGTTCGTTTGTTCCTTCCTTCATTCATACATTCAATCATTCGTTCGGTCGTTCATTTTTTCATTCTTTTATTGATTCGTTCATTCATTCATTCATTAAGACTTTTATTCATTTTCTCATTAATTCATTCATTCACCAATCTATTAATTCTTCAATTCATTCATATATAAAAAATTATTAAGAGTTTCTCTCTTTTCTTGTTTCCAGGTTTGGTTTAAGAACCGTCGTGCCAAACTACGTAAGACGGAACGCAGTTTCGACTCCATAAGAAGCACCGGTCTCTCCTCTCACAATCCATTCAACGGTTTCGTTCAACCATTCGACTCCTGCAGCTCCCTCTATCCCTCTGTAAACAGCTACGCTCCCGTTCCCCCCTGGGAGGCCAAACTCGCGCCCGTACCTCTCGCCGCCACCAACCATACCCCGTTCCCGTGGGCGTTCAACTCACCCCTGTCCAAAACTGGGGTGCCGACACAGTCCGTCTGTCTACCCGGCGCGGGTATGATCCCCACTGCGGCGTCGAACCCTTACCCCTACGGAACCGGGGCCTCGTACGTCCACTCAGCCAATGCGACCGCCTCGTCGCCCTATCTCTATGCCAACCACAGAGAACAATATTCTCCAAGCGTCGCCTCGTTGAGGTTTCGCGCCAAACAACTGCACTCGAATGCGTCTCAATATGCCTACGCAACGATGACGTCAGCGCGGCAGCCGCTCTTGGCACCGTGCCAGTACGCGCCTTATGACGTCACCGGAAGACCGTGAGTCACGTGATGAGGCGATGTTTGACGGTGTTGGCGCCACCTTTTGTGAGGAATAATAATTATTACAGTCAACAGATTTTTAAAAGCGTTTTTTTGTGATTTTGTAATTATTTTTGTGACGAAGAAAGATTCCAAAACTGCATTTTCAGCAAGTTTTGTAATTAATTACGATGAAACTACCAATTCTCATGTCATTCTTGAAGAAAATTGCCTCTGTTTGTTTGTGGGTGTGTGTGTGTGTTTGTGTGTGTGTGTGTTTGTGTGTCAGTCTGTGTGTCTGGGTTAATCGTTGTGGCCCTTGTGGGACGCGGTGGTGTAGTGGGTATATTCGTTGCTTTGCAGCCGGAAGGTTGCTGGTTCGAATCTACCTCAAGTCGCTGCGCAAGGACCTTGGGCAAGTCCTTCACTCTGAAGTGATGATATATTCGTTTTATTGAGTTATTGCTGACATACCGCAGCCAGTTGCAAGTAAGAAATTATACACAAAATCATAATAATTCAATCAAATGGGTGGAAATGAGAGAGATGGGCAATGGTCGAGTATCTGTAAAAATTGCTCAGCGCTTCGGCGTGAAACTCCAATGCAGTGTCCGCGCTGTAGTCGGGAGCGCCTCTGAGTAGAGAGTTTGGACTTTGGAGGGGCGCTATAACAAGTGCACATACAAAATTTGGTGTCGTTACTGGGACTCTACCAGGATAGTTCCTTACTAAAATTAAAACTGTTCTTTTTGGGCGCGCTGGAGTCGGGAGCGCCTCTGAGTAGTTTTTTTTACCTGAGCAGCGCTATATAGATGTCCGAATGAATAAATGAATAATTAGACGCCAGAGAAAATAATTATAGCCTAGGCTAATCGTAGCGACTAGCGAATCGACCGGGCTAAAATGTTTATAATTTGGGACAGTGGTATTCGCTAGGTGGCGATAAGTCTTCACCGTTTTCTGTGACACAATCGGTCGCTAGAGCGCGGAAATCGCACAATCGGCACAATCGATGATAATTATCGAGGTTTTGCGACTTTAATAAAAAACCAAAATAATTTATTCAGGTGTCTATAAATTCGTCTGTTTCACGAGATTGACAAAAGACTTTCCATAATTGCCTGGTATTTTAATAGCAACCTTGTGATACATGAATATAAATAGGATTATGCTGATATTATTCCAATAAATAAAAAGGCTGACCACGGTAACCAGTTAGTATACGCCTGCAGCCGCCTACTTCTACAACTAAATTATTATCCATTGGGATCACTAAATTTGTTAAATAGACATCAGGTTATGTCTGCGTGTAAAGCCTTCATTTAAACACCATCAAAAAGTGTTTCTTATTGCTATTTAGATTACATATTTCGTTCGAGTAAATATATTTCTATCCACTAAGCCTGTTCAAGTAGCCTAGGCCTAAACACTGTTAAGATTGTGGTTTTCCTTAATTGTATAGATTATACAATTATTGTTTCGCTTAAACATAGCCTATAATGTGCTAAAGCAGTAACCCGAAACTTTGATGTCATGGGCTGTCGTTAAACTCTGGATCCATCCATCCGTAAACAAACTGATGCATGACTTCAATAATTCCCGCAAAACACAGTGTCTTTAACTCACACAGACACACTAGGCTTACTACTAGTATACAGTAGGCTACTATTGATACCTGCTATTGCCACTGCCACTACCGCCACCGCTACCGCACCACCGCCACCCAGAGCCTTCTATTACTCAGTAATAGAAGGCTCTGCCGCCACCGCACCACCGCCACCGCCGCCACCATGGACTTACGCGACCGGCTACCTATCGATTTTGGTTTGATTAAGCGCCTTTGTTTGTTGCCAAAGTTGGTTCCTGCGACTTCGCTTTTGTGGGCGCTGTAGAAGTCTCGAGAATACGATTAGGCATACGATTACTACTAAATTTTTGAGATTACGATTACGATCAATTATTTCCTGAAAAATAAACACAGTCGAGGGATATTCTATCACTTCAGTGGTGCATGTATGCATAACTGTGCATAATTATGGTCATGCATAATTTGCATATGCATAGGCTAATTATGGTCATGCATAATTTGCATATGCATTATTATGGTCATTTAGGCTACACGGCACCTTAAAAATAACCTAACGAAGGCGTCTGATTTCTAAATAGTTCAAAATTAGTCGCCCAATTGTTTTTAACGTTTATCACGATCCAACTTATATTTAATAAAAAATATTCTGTTCAATCCGTCCTTCTTCTAAAGTAATAGATTACCCGGCCGAGGTAACGCGTAGATTACAGTCGCTATATAAGAACGTATATTCCTACATGACATTGTATTATCTGCCTACATGTATAGGCCTATCATGATATAATCGTTATCTAGGCCTTGGTCTACTAACGGCAAAATGACGACTGCTTGATAATTATATAAACTGATCAATGTTTAGATACCTTCGAAACATTGCTCTCGTTTGCTATATCAAATTAATTTAAATTTGGTCTGCTAATAGCATCCAAATTCGCCGACAACTTGCTAATAGTCAATTGCATAAACAATTTTAGGCATAACTGCTATAATAATATTAAAGACAACTGCTATCGAAGCAGGGTGAGAATTGCCGGGAAGTTGGGGGGTTCAACCCCCCCAGTCTTTCTTAGAGCCCCATGTTAAAGTATGTTTTTCATACCCCAATTTCAAGTTTATCATAGGCCAACCCCCCCAGTTATTTTTCCACAATTCTCATACTGTATCGAAGACAACCCAAGTTGATTTCGAAATTATGTAACGGGCCATCCACATAAATATTATGCGCGCAGTGAGAGAAGGAGCTATCGGATTTAAGCGATTTTGCATACGGGTATTGCGAGGGGTTTCCTACTCAAAACTTAAAAACTGTAGACCCTAAGTGTTGTTAGTGTTTTATTTATTTCATAAGAGTGAACAATTTGGCAACCAAATATTTAAAAAAGGAAATTCGGTGATTCATATATATTTGTGTGTGCGTGTGTGTGTGCGTGTGTGTGTGTGTGTGTGTGTGCAGGGGTGAGGTACAAACTTGAGTCTTGCATTTACAACATCAATATCACTAAACTCAGACATCGAATTAAACACTTTTACTGGTCCAGTTCAAAGTTCAACTTCGTTTTGCCAAGTCCTTCTCTCTCAGCATCAACATCTTTACAAGAAGCGTGTAATACTTTTACGAATGCAGCAAAGACCTCATCAAACATCGTATGATTCGTATCGCATACCGCGCTGCTCGCAACACACACAGCATGCTAGATATTGCACTGACGAAGAAAAGAATGCAACAATGATTACACATCAACAAGTCAACAATATTATTTCATAGAGACGATCGATAATAATAATCAGACGTTAAAAATAAGTCAGAGTATTGAAAAACTGACAAAATTAAGTTTGAAATTGAGCTAAAACGCTTTGATTGCAAAAAATCAGTGGGAAAAAACACCAAAATGTGTTGATTAATTAACAACGTCGATTAATAAACGTTGATTTGGAGTTTAAGATTGCGAAAACAACAAACCTCATTGACCAGATTCAGGGCCGCTGAGGAATATCATTGACCCCATACACTGACAACAATGAATTACAAGTCTTTCACATGTTAAGCCCAGAGCAGAAGAACAGTCCACAGACAGACAAATTGTGTTGACTTGAATAAAATACCTTTGATTATAAAATGAATATCAGCGCAGACGAAAAGTACAAGTTCAAACAGAATAGAAAACTAAAGATTCTTCGTGGTACGTTGCCAAAAGAATCAAATCACTTCATCGACACTCGACAAACATAAGATGAGTACTGAGTAGCTGCAAAGTATGGTAAAGCACGGCATAGTAAAGTGTGGCAAAGTATAGTAAAGCATGGTAAAGTAAAGTATACTAAAGCAAAGAATGGTAAAGTAAGGTGAAGTAAAGTATAGTAAAGTGCTTAAAGTAGGTTAAAGTATGCTAAAATAAAATATGGTAATGTAAAGAAAGGTAAAGTACAGTATGCTAAAGCAAATGGAAAAGTAAAGTGAGGTAAAGTATGGTAAAGTGTTTAAAGTAAGATAAGGTGTGCTAAAGTAAAGTATGCTAAAGTAAGAATGTTAAAGTAGGTACACTAAAGTATTTAAGGTAAATTACAATTAGAAACTGTAAAAGCAACTCATTGTAAACTACGATAACCTTAGTTAACCAACTGAAGCGTGGTAAATCAAGGTAAGTAGGCAAAGGTATGGTAAGACTTTGTTTACTTGAGCATCGGTATCTAAGGTTGTCTCAGCAAATCAACTACCTGACAGTAAGTCTCAAGTCTCTTAAATCTTTTTTCTTTGGTCGTGGCTGGGCTGGGAGCGCCTCTGAGTAGTTTCTTGAAGAGGCGCTATATAAATTCTAATAATGAATGAATGAATGAGTAAGACAACCTTCAATGCCTTAATGATTTTATAGCTCAAGAACCCACTGCCACTTTGGCAGGGTACACAACATTCAAGCCCTGTGCTGCAGAGTTAAAATGCAGACAAGATGAAACTATACCAGGGAAAATTGGACAAAAGCAACAAGAAAAACCGTTGGCCACACACAATACAAATGTGACCAAAAGTGAATAAAACGCAATATAATTGAATGCCATCAAACGCACAAATTCAACAGTTTCTCAGATATAATTATTTACATATAATTATCGCAAACATTGGAAGCTTAGACTGCTAGAAATCGTGATACATATGACAACATGTTTGTTTCTTAATTTAGTCTAGGTAACGAATTGACGATAATAAAATTATATCTGAAACAACAATACTGAATCCTTAGCACCAATTACCTACGCACTAAATGAAATTACAAAATGGTTTGTACACGAGAATGCGATAATCACCCCGCTACAACTCTCCCCCATTCAGTTTTATTCTCTCAAGTCTTAACCATCAAACCAAACTATCTGCTTCAAATCTTCATCCCTCATTGCAAACATTTTCGCCTTCACTGCTAACCTTTTCATCCAATTGCTACCATTTTCACCAGTTGCTACCATTTTCACCCAATTGCACCATTTTCACCCCATTGCCTTTTCACTTGCTACCCATTTCACCATTTTGCTACCCATAAAATGCACCTAATCCTGGGGACTGAACTGCCAGTGGATTCAGCGATTCAGTCTTTCTTAGGACCCCACTGTAAAGTCTTTATTGCACACCCTAACTCCACATAAATCAAAGTTTGACCCCAATTATTTTTCTAAAATTCCCATACTGCAGGTTAATCCAGAACAATGTCTTATAAACAACGGCTCATCTCTAGTCTCAAATGGCTAAACATGCTGACTATACAGAGGTCAGAGCTACTAAACAATATGTATATGTAGTCCAAACTCCAAACTGTCAGCTTTGAACTTACTGTCTAACTCCCAGAGCTGCATATATCCAGTAAACTGATTCCCGTCACATCATGAAACGCCGCTGCGTGTACTTTGGCAGTGCCAGTCCCAAGCCTGGAGAAAGGAGGAGGGCAACACTAGCACTAATCATCCTTGATATGACACAGTGTCATTAAATAGCAACAATCATCATGAAACACTCCAAAGAACTGGCAAAACCTCTGCTTAACATGGCAAATACTTTCCCTCACACACGTAAACCTCAGATCTGTGTAATTTACCATCCAAATGAGTCAATGTCACGAAATATGCTACGTAAAAAAGTGCATGGCAGCAAAAGAACTAACATCTCAACAAAACAAATGACTGTTCAGTTTACACATATAAAGGATAGATACAGAAAGGTAACAAAGGTAAGGTAAGACAAGGTAACAAAGGTATGGTTACAGAAGATAACAGTTTTAAAGAAGCCAGGGTGAGACAAGGCGAGTGGACACTAGGTAACCGATGTGAGACAAGATAAGGTAATCAAGGTGAGGTGACAGAAGGTAAAACAGCGAGGTATGGTACATAAGGTCACATATCAATGACTTAGAATGAAGATCTAGAAAATGTTGTCCTGGTATTAAGAAACCCACAAACAAGGTAGCTAACAACAAAACAGACAGATCTATGGAGAGTTCGGTGTCGTAACCTAAGTAGAAATCCTGTAACGCATGCTATCACTAACGAAAAGGCCAAGGTCTCAATGGAAAACACAAATACTACAAGATCAGACACCACGACAAAACAGAGCACATTGCAGCAAAAAACAATGTAACAAATTACATTCAGAATATCTTCGTAAATACAAGTTTACATTGGCGTAAATACAAGCTTACATTGGCGTAAATACAAGCTTATGTTAGCATCAATACAAGCTTACGTTACAGTCTAACGGAAGCCGCAGAGCAGCGATAAAATGTAAGCGACAACAGTGTTATATTAACATAGAGTATATATTGAATTAATTATTTGTAAGAAGAATCTTTAATAAGTAATGATAACAAATAGGAGAACATGATCGATTTCGTTTGAAAATGACAAGACTCTTCTTACAACAGCTGCAGAAATATCACCTTAACAAGATACAGATTCTCAGCATAAAAAACTTAAGTGAATCAGCAACAACCAATCAGAGAAAAAGGTCAAAAAGTGACCTCAATAACACGAAGTCCATTAACCCAAATCCAAGTAGGCCTAGATTAAAAACAAGTTAAAACAGATGAAAACATTTCCACACAAGTTCAACATGAAATCACAACTCCACAAGCTTCCATCGGGGTCGGATGTAAATTGTAAATAGCCAAAATTGAAACTTGAAAGTAAAATTCATGATCTTTGCGAACTTTGTTAAACAGCATTTTGGAGCCATGCAAGAAGAAGAAGCTTGCATGGCTCCAAAATGCCTCACCAGTACCCCTAACTACCTCAGCTGTAATGAGTACACCGACTACACACTGTTAGTGGGAATGTCAGATGGCAGGAGAGGACTGGTTGCCAACCCACATTTTCATTCATTCATTCCCATCGACTTATATAGCATCCCTTCAAGAAATCTACTCAGAAGCGCTCCCAGCTGAGCCATGGCAAAAGAAAACTGGAAAAAGGTTGATTGATAATATGCCAAAGCTAAGAAAAGAAAATTGCCATCAGTTCATGAACATGGTTGCTTAGTCAGGGCCTGCTCTCACTGTTCCCGACTTACATTGAAAAAATCCAAACCCCCAATGAACAAAATATGTAGGTTACGATAGTCACTAAAAACATGTCGAGACTGCAAGCAGTAAACGATAAACAGAGGTGCAGTCGTTTCAGAACCTTGTTTCAACGAAAAATAAGAAGACGCTAAATACAATAAAAACATTTTTTGATAACTCGCTCTTAAGTAGAAAAAAACTGTTTATGAACTAGGATCTCGATTTCGTGTGCCACGAAAAATAACAAAACGAGGCAAGCAACGATTTGACCGTTCTTCTCGCAAGATTTCCAGTTGGTTGGTTGGTCCAATCTTGAAGGTTGTTGTCTATGAAATTCAGAACCGGTTGACAGGTCAACCCTTCACGTTGTCAACTGAATGTTTTCGCTCAGTATGGTGCGAAACGCTGGTAAGCACCTCGGTAAAGTGCAGTCTACAACAAAGCATCACAGGATTTACTTAGTACTCCTATTTATATAAAAATGCAGTGAAAAGTAATGAGCACTGAATCTCAAGGGTAGCCTAGTATTAAAGAAAGTAATATAATTTAATGACTTTTATTATCACATGGCAAAAGCACCAATTGCAGGATGATTCAAGAGCAACTGCAGTCAAGTACGTGATCTAGCAATAACATTAATATATTTCAAATATATACACACACCCACAGTCCCACACACATGCACCTTTGAAAAGTCTATGCTGCAAGAGGTGCTCTAAAATTTTTTTTATACGAAATGATACATATTATACATTATCAGCTGGTTATTGCCCCAGTCCTTAGCATGTATCGTGCATTTGAAGAATAATACAATTAGATATATTACACAATTTAATGTTAATGTTATCATGAGATCACGTCTTTGGCCACAGTTCCTCCAATTATTGATACTCTATGACCTGTGACAATAACAAATAACAAGTGCTCATACATACAGTTTTTATGACACATAATGCATGTAGCAAAAACAGTAAAGAGAGTGAAGATAGTGAAGATACCCCGTAGCCAGTGATTGGTCCAATTGTGTGACCCAGGTAAGGGTCTGTGATGTCACGTCCGTAGCTGGCAGCGACTAAAGTCCCACTGCAGGAAAAAAGTACACACAGAATGCTTAAGAAACAGGTAATGTGGAATCTTACAGAATCTGTGAACAGATATTATGTTTACTTCATAAGCTGGAAGTCTTTCCTTACTTAGCCTTATTATCTGGTCATAAAGACTCGACAGTCTTCCACCAGACATCCGATTGGCCGCCTCAGTGGACTCTCTCAAATCAATGCTTGAATCAATATCTGTTTGCTAAGGTTTATCCCGCAGCTAGCCATTTGTGAAGCGCCCTTGTAGCGATATGGCCGCGTTACGGCGCCATATGTATTGTCGATATTATTATTATTATTATTATTATTATTATTGAAGTTTACATACTGAAATGGAAGATTGTTTACATTAAATAATCCTATGCACAAGGGATCATGAAGCATCAAAACTTCTGTCATCTGCTTTGCTAACGCAGGGATGTCAAAGCCTTTTTTGATCGTGGGCCAGTAACAATATTTTCCAGCAAATGGTGGGCCAGGGTGCCGAAGGCGCCAGAGTAAAATGGGGGGTTTAGGAGGGGTGTGGAGTCTGGATGGAGATTTGGGGAACCTTTTCTCACAAAGTTTTTGCAAAACTACATCTTCAATGGTACAGTGTTAAATTATTTTAATCTTCATTATCAAACACCTTTAGAGCATCACAAGGATTTAGTGCTGGTTTGTTGCTAGCACAGCAATTTAATATTGCTTCAAATGCAGTTATAAAAAAATTGACAAATTTAACTTTTATTATCAATAATTGTGTTGTCTTTAGGCAAGGCTTCGAAGGCCCGCAAAATATTATCATCCTTGTGTTAATAGAATACAGGTCCTTTAGTCCTTTACCGACCATATCGTTATATACAAAACGTTTCTTCCACTCGCCAAGGAAACTAGCCTACTCAACACATGACTTAGGCTGGTGTACTCATCAACAGGTAACTCACCTTGGTGCAGGTGTTCCGACTGTAGGTAGCGCGTACCTGGTGGCAGCCATAGCTGCCGCTGTGGCGTAGGGACTAGCGAATTGCTACAAAATCATCACACTTCAACGTTAGATTTGTGCAAGCCTTCATAAAGATTTTCCACAATTTTTTTTAAAATTTCTATTTAAAATTCAATTTTTCATGTTTTATCTTCAAACATCATTTACATACTCAAGCTTATTTCTTGATCAAAAACATTAGGCTTTAAACTATCTTCTGGCATTTATTTTTAAAAACTTACTTATATCTTCAACGAAATGTTTCTCTACGTAGCAAATTTTCTTAGGGCTACGCAGAATCATCGCAGATGACCTGATCGCCATTCTCCTGGAACATAACCCTCATCCTCAGAACACAGACATAATAACAGGTTTTTCCAGTGTGCAATCGGTTGATATATTCTGAATTGTTGGAATCATTGACTAGACACTGGTGCCATAGAAGTTACTAATCAAATCCAAATACGATTACTAACCGGATATCGATCGGCGTAAGCAGCAGTCAGAAACGGATCTTGATAGACAGCACTGCGGAAAAAACAAACAGAAACTATTCACATTAATTTAGTAATACATCTTCCTTGAATCTCTTCCATCTGTAAGTCTCCACTACAACATACATAATTGCGATCAGTAACTTCATTTGAAATCGAGTAGATGGAGACATTTTATTCCAAAGATAAGGACCAATTGATGTAAAGGACTGGGCAGGGCTTTTTTTAAACGTGCAGTTGTATACAAAATGTGCAGTTCCAAATGGATTTGTGCAGTCGTAGAAGTCCTTATGTGCAGTTAAAAACAGTTTTAAAAGGTCATCTGTCTTTCGATTGGAAGTAATTTATCATGGAGGACGGGAAAGGAAAGAAGGGGTTGTACAGTTCTAAAAATTCCTTAAAAACAGCCCTGGGACTGGGACTGAGCTGTTCAAGTATGTAAGGAACAAAGTCAAATCTGTCGACACTAGTAGAACGGAGCCTCAGAATTATGGGAATTGCAAAATCCAGGTCAATGTAATCGACTCTACAATGCATACATTTTAAAACTTCTATACAGCAGTCTGTACAATCAGAAACGTAACGACTGCGAATTTGAGCTTCCTCAGTAGACTCCAAAATAATGATCCGCAACGTGTTGTTCCTGAGCACCAGCTCAACCCTCGTTTTCTAAGCTTAATAAAGCAAGAAGCAGTAACTCACAAACTATGGGGCTCTCAATAAAGAACAGTAATAATAATAATTATAATAATGATAATTTCTAAAAAAAATTATAATAATAAAAATAAAAGTAGTAACATAGCAATAATAATATTTAAAAGTAAAAACAATAATCATAAATACAACAATTAAAAGCAATAACAACGATAATATACAAAATAAAACAAACAAATAATAATAATATTAATAAAAATAAAAGTAGTAACATAGCAATAATAATATTTAACAGTAAAAACAATAATCATATTCAATATTAATATTCAATTGTAAATTGCATTGATTTGACTATGTTCTGTTATCTCATTTGTTGCTTAAGTTTTACTGTTTAAAAAAAAACAGAACTGTATATGATTGATTTGGGAGCAATAAAGAGAAATAATAAGTAAAAACAATATCAATAATAATAATAATAATAATAATAGTACCAATAATAATAACAACAAATGATAACAATAATATTTAATAATACCAATAATAAAAATATTAATAAGGCGTAAAAAAAAGTGTTGTGTTTCCGGTAACGCGACCGACCCATTTTTAGGGCCGCGACCCAAATATTTTTGTAAAAAATTTTTATTAAAAAAAATTTTTTTCCCCCCCCAAAAAATTTATTTATTTATTTCCAAATTTAAAAAAAACACATTTGTATTGACATAACATAAGAGACGTCAACAAAATGAAATTAATAGGACTGTTTCTAGAGCAGTTTTAGATGCACACAGTCGGGAAATAGGCAGTTTATACTTGCTTAGAACATGTACTTTGTTTCAGCGTGCAAAAAAGACTAGTGGGGTATACTTTTTCGGATAGTCACTGCATAAAAATATTTTACAAAATAAAAATATTTTCCGACCTACCTACCCAATTTTTTTTAGCTCTGTTACCGGAAACACAACATATTTTTTTTGGCCTAACAACAAATAATAACATTAATAATAATAATATTTAATAATACCAACAATACCAATAACACCGTAACAACAAGTGCACATACATAACACCGTAACAACAAATTCCAGCAAACAAATTTTGGCGTCAAAATGATGGTGTACTGACGTGGCGTATGGTAGACCGGTGACGGTGGCAAGAGGATTGGTGTGCCGAAGGGCAGCAGCTGTCGTCAGGTAGGAGGCGTGAAGCCGACCGCGAGTGGCGATCGGAATGGCGCCACCACCAAGTGAAGCGTATGAAATTGCGGGCGTTGCCATCATCATCATCTTGATAGCAGCCTCCGGATCTACAGAAATAATAAATCAACGTTTAAACAAACAGCTACAAAAGGTGAAGAGAACACAACTTCTGGTGAAGAATTTCAGTAGCATGCAGTCTTTGTAGGAATCATGACCAGAATGATACCAAAATTCAAGCACGATAAGTGGCAAGATAAATAGTATGATACTAAAGGTGAGCTAAGGTAAACGAAGTGGTATGTGATAGCAAAGGTGAGTCATGAAAAAAGGTAGATAAGTGGTACGATACCATACGTAAGATAAGAGGTAAGATATGTGGTATGACACATAGGTGAGTCAAGATAAGAGGTAAGATAAGAGACATAATATAAAAGTTAAGGCAAGAGGTAAGATAACTAGTATGATACCAAATGTACGGTAAGGCAATGTAAATGGTTATTCAGTGGAAACCTCAATCATAATCGTAATCACGAATTTATATAGGGTCACTTCCAGAGAAACTCCTAAGAGGCACTTGCTCCCTGCCTAACAGCACCATACCACAATAAAAGCGAATGGTTTTCAAACGCTTGCGGAAAATCATCACTGGAAATACTGAGCCAACTCATCCCAATGCACTTGGTACTACTATACACCTAAACATGTTCGGGCTCTGCTTCAGCTTGAAGACCCTTCATACTATGGAGACATGCTCCTCAGGAGGAGAGGAGAGTCGCTACGGAAGTTTGCACAATAGTGCTTCGAAATTTTAGGAATGCCTACCACTTGCTGCTATTACGGGAACCATTTTCTTTGTCATGACTCTTGCTGTCGCATTGTTTATCTACAATGAGAGAATTCAATTCATTGTTTAATACAGCAAATCATCAATATCTAGAATATTCATCTTATCACATTTAAATTTAAAAGATTGCCCAGACCTCTTACCCAAGTCTGACACCTTGTAGAATTTAAAATTTAGAATATATTATGTTATAAAGAACATAGTTCCTAGAAGTGTTTACATTTATGATTGCAAAAATTAATTTTCTATTAAAAATTACAAATCATGTGCAGAATGTTTATGCAGAAATAGATTCAATAGGCAGTGAAAAACTTAGGTAATCACTAATTAATCATTACCTGTGCAAATAACTAACCGAATATGTTGTAAAAGTAATTACAAGTCACCGTCAGAACATTCACGGTCACCATCATCACCGTAACCATTGTGATTATCATTACCATTGTTATTGCAATCATTTTTAATTACCAACATCATCATGCTATAAAACTCATGATTGAAAAACTGCAGTCACCACGAAGTAATAGTTTACCTGGGTCAACTGTAGTACAATATAAATTCATGTTTACCATCTCATTGCATTCTCCGCCTCCTCCTCCTCAAGATTGAAACTCATACTGATGGAGGTTTTTAAAACGTTTCTAAAAGCTTTCTTTTAGTATGCTGTGGTTATCATTGAAACAAACCGCGAGTCTGAAGAAATGCCTGCTTTCACCTCTCTCTTGATTTTCGAATGTTCAAATTCACGTAATCCAAAGGACATGACGCTAAGTAGAGCTGCAACTCTGTCTATTGCAATATGCAAAGCTATTTCTGTTTACCACGTCATTGCAACGTCATAGTATAAATACAATGCAGGAATGCTGTTGTTTCAAAAGATTTCAAACTTTATTTGTCAGCATGTGTATTTTACAGATCTTTAAAAACCCTACATATTCAGTTTTAAAACATTGAGACATACAGAATAGTGTCAAGTATTGCAGTTAAAACAATTAACTGCTTGCTATCAAACTCTTCTAATGTCAGCCACAGTTTCAGAAAAGTGTCCTTCAATCCACAGAAATCAAGAAATATCTGGTTTGTAGATGAAGCTCCTTAATCTAACCTCAAGAAGCAGCCATAGGTATCAGATGTCAACGACTTCCTTTTCACAGCCTCAGCATCCAAGGGTAAGTGGCAAAGGGGCATATGACATATCCTCCTGGTCAACAGGGATTTCCAAATGAAAATGAAAAAATGCCACAAAAAATTCACAATGTTCAGAGTGAAAGTGCAAATTCACGGGCTCACCATAGAGAAAGAAGGCGTTCATCTGTGTCAACAAGTCTCAGTTGATTTAGTTTTCACAATATCATAAATTAAACACCCGTGAACATTTTCAGTTCAGGCTTAGTAGGTGAATTGAACTCAACGGGCCAATTCAAATACAAAAAACTGGGTCATCATTAACTACTAGCATCCTGTCACTGCATTCATTTTATGGTTGTCTATTTTGTCGAAATACGTAGGACTAATTATAATTATCTATCTAATTAATTAATTACTTAATTTCTCTCTATAAACACATGTTCGTTATGAGTCAGTGCTGAACAGGATCAAACAAGGCGCTGGTGACACTTCATGTCTGGCATAACGGCGTTGAGCTCCTCATTGTCACTTCTTCTTCTCACCAAAACACACTACCACATTCAGCTTACAATCAATTCATGCATAATTGTAAGTCAATGCAAGATTTGTAAGTTAAAGAAACTACACAGATGTCAAGAATCTCGTTACGGGTCAATTTGTCAGATAAATATAATAATTATATGTTCAGGATTTTATTAGTTTCCATCCAGGACAGCATGCTGTGCAGAAAATCACATCCTAAAATATTTATAAGGAGCTACTAAGCGCAGGAACCAGCTTATTCATATTATGAGCGCTACATCAAGACAGAAGAAATGTTCTAGGACACCGAGTAAAGAACAAAATATGGTATCCAGAAGTAGAGTGCTTTGGAGACACACAAGTTGTTATGTTGGATTAATTATTTAGCATAAGAGAAATAGGAAAGCGGCAGAGTGGATACCTTCACAGTGCAAGATCTTCTGAAAAGATGGGATTTAGCTTTGAATGGCAAGTCTGACAAGCTGTAGACATGTTTGAGATGGCGGCCAGTGATGGGCTACGAATTTGTGCAATCACATTCCGTGGTATGAACGACAGTGAGAATGGCATGGTCTGACAGCCAGTCCCACATCACCATAAGGTTCTTGAAAAATCTTGTGAGTCTTTGTAAGGCAACCGAAATGCGCGTTTCATGAATTACTGAATCTTCCATGTGCAATTGTAGGCTATATCTTAGACTCCTAGTGCAATATTTCTTTGAATTCAAAATAAAGGAGTGGCAAAATTCAGTTGCAAAAAGTATCATCCACATTTTCACAATATGTATCATTCCTCGTTGTATACCATTTATTTTTAGAATCGTCTGAAAAGTCATGAAATATTCACCACTCTTTTGGCTTATTACCAACCGGTCAAACCGGCACATAGTCATTTCCCTTGCGCACACACAGGAATAATTTATTAGAGAACGGTCAACACTTTCCAGCTTACAGTCTGCAGGCGGTCTGGTGTGCAATTAGAATGTCGAGCCGGGTCGTGAATAGCCTATGCGATTTGAATATTAGGTCAGTCGGATGGCAGAATAGGCCAACACACCAAGTTTAACACTGATTAGAGTTATGCAATTAGATTGGGTCTTGAGTGCAGTATTGTTGCTGTTACAAACGGACCAATAAAATTCATTGATTTGATTTGATTGTGCTTTAGCTAACGGATTGTGCTTTAGCTAACTGATTGTGCTTTAGCTAACTGATTGGACTACTAGATCACCACAATTAGGTCGGGTCGTGATTCGTTAACAGAAAAAGAGTTTATTTCTGCAAGTAGACGGTGAAAGGACGTCTGGGTGTTTAGCTGGATTGGAAGTACCAGTAATCCAGTACTGAAGCAAATTGAACCACATAACTGTAAAAACTGAAGCTAATGTGTAAACAAAATATATACTGTGTATGAGAAATGTAACCTAGCCGCTGGTATTTGACAACATTGTAAGTCTTTGTTGCTGATTGAAGGAGTTGGTTCAGTAAAAGCAAAAGCAGCAGAAGAAAAGCATTCAAACAAACTGCAAGACACAACAACAACAACTAGGACAATGGATTTGCCAAGGCCAAGAAAATGAAGTCTACAGAAATCTACTCACAGCCAAGCCTCAATTGATAGAAGGAACTCCAACTATTTATCATATCTGCAAATTGATTAAGCAGCTAACGATTCAAAGTAGGTCAGGTTAGTGTAGGTCAGGTCAGTTCTAGTTATAAGAATCAAAGGAAGACCTGCTGTCATATTGGAGCACATGTACTTTTTTCAATTGGTTTAAAGTAGGGTTGAGATATCCTACCCTTGCCACTCGAGCTAACTTTATAGCCATACCCTGGTAGGATGGTATTGTGCTTGAATTCAAGCCTTTATAAAGCGCCTCCAATAGGGTGAAAGCTCCTCCAGATTATTGCCAATGCACAAGGCCATTAGGAAAGAAATGTTTTGAAAAAACAACGGTGGAGTTAAAGTGGAGTTACAAGCTAGAATTTTTGAGCAAGTATAGTCGGAAACAGCACATTCTAAAGATATAGGGACCAATTGAAGTAAGGAACCTCACTGAGCTATAGCTGCTCTAGTATGAGGAACTACACAGTCATGTCTGAATAGTGGACTGCAGAGGTGACAAATGAACCCTGGGAAAACTAATGATAGGGGGGTTATTACAGTAGACAATTCGGGAGCAATGGAGCATATGAAAACGTGAACCAGCGTGGTAAGCAGTAAACACCAGTCCCAAGCCTGGAAAATGGAGGAGAGCAACACTAACCATTTTTGATATGACAGAGTAGGCCTAACTACCGACATTATAGCAAAGATATTAGAGTCGTGATTGGATGACAAAGTAGCCTAAGGTGCGTAAAGCGTCAACCATACACAATGACGTTTCAATGGGTTGAGCAGATGTCTGTGCAATGCACAATCGTCCCTCGGCTGCACAATGGTCCTTTCGTGGTCAATTTTATTACTTTCAGAATATTCAAAATATCAACAAATCTTTATTAAGCCGGAACTAAACATCCAAGCGTGATTTAATAAAGTAAATAAACAACCAGGGTGCAGCGTGTCATAACAGACATCTTTAATTTTATAATCTTTGGTCGGATGTAGTGTACGTTGCTGACGTATGAATAAAATGGTGTCATGGCCGACGGAGACTTTTTAAATTTATATTTTGGTTAAAATAGAAACTTTTGTTGATTTGTTTACAATGCAGTACTATAGATTACGGAATATTATAACTTTGTAATACTTTGCGTAATATTAGTTTGAAGGCCGTTTCCTTTAAGTCATTCTGAGTTCTAGACTAATTAGCGATTGCTTTTTGGAACATGTCGTTACGAAATGGAATTACAGTAGTCAATTCGGGAGCATATGAAAATGGTGTCTTGACATTTGCTTTAGATTTAATTCATAAAAATTAGTAACTTTGGGAATATAATATTCAGTTTATCAAAGAGGCACGGACCCAACTATGACTTTCAGAGCATTTCTTCTTAATTATTAATAGCAGGTCACGTTCGGAGAGTTAGGTCGGTTCATGTAAGAGTACAAAAGGTCAGACCATGTAAACTAGGTCATGCAAAAGAGGTAGCTGCCAAATCAGACCAGGTCAAGGCCGAAGAAGTAGACCCGTTCGTGCAAAGTAAAAAACCAGGCCGTGGTCAAAGAATTAGATCAGTAGGGCCTATAATTATATGTTAAGGAAAGGTGGGTCCAATCTAGCCTGGCTACACTTGAGTATGATCAATGCTACATTCAAAAGTTGCGGTTAGTGTAGGATGATTAAGGGGTTCCTAAGAGGCATCCCCTCAACATCTTCGCGCACGGAAAATACCACCTATCGGTGAACGTGCATTCCACAACAGTCAGTGTTTTAACCATACTAGTAATCTGGTACTAGTGCCATCACCAGCAAAACACTACGCACGATTATAATAACAAACGGGAGACTTCGTGATCAGAACAGAAAACATCCAGTGAATTAACAAAATTCGGCAAAGCAGGCATTTCCTTTAACACCGCAATTACCATACGCACAGTCAATAATAATAGTAATTACACAACTTAGCTCTAGTGATAATTAACAAACTGGTAGAGACAAACATGCACCTCTATCTTGCGTCCCTCAACAACCGCGCCGTTCATTTTCTCCCGAGCTCTTTCGGCATCCGTGCTATTTGCGAAAGTTACAAAACCGAAACCCTGCATGCCATGAGAAAGAAACAAAAGAAGCATGCGTTTAATCATCGATTCGGTGTAAAAATCAACGTACATCACCATAGCACAGCGCTGGCAAATCTCACCATCCGCGATGATACGATACATACATAACAGCAAAATTACGTTCGTCATGCATTTTTACAGAATTACGAATACGTTACACAGCCCGGACGACAACTTATGTAGCTCGAGCAGAGCGTGACTGTGAGTTGAGACGTATAATACACACACGCCGGATGCTCAAACGTAAAAGACACGGTTACGTAATATAATTCAGAAGAAAATCAGTCTAATTTCTGGCGTCTCGACATCAATACAAAAAGAGCCCATTCAAAGCACGAAAGGTACAAAAAAATATATCGTCTTGCAATATTACAAGCATTCCCATTCGATCTGTATACACGTTCTTATCCGGTCAAACATGCAGTGGACAGGATCGAGTTTAGCATTGCAGCCGCATTCCGTGATCCGTTTTTTAGGTTCTACTACCAAGTACGCCAAAAATACTCTGCAGTCTCTATAGTACGCCGCAAACATGCTGCATGACAGACAACTGTGCAAAAACCGAGGGTCTGACACGAGGAGAAAAGAAACTTAGATTCACCTGTCTGTTCTGACCGACGTCACGATTGCGTTTGGCTGAGTGGTTGTAAAGAGAAAAGGACAAGTCAATGGTGACAACAGAAGTTACTCTTTTTTTACAGAATTAACAATAAACACCAATATTTTACCTGACGAGAGTTTACTTAGGCTACATTAACAGATGCCTAAATTGACAGTTCACTGTTGCAAACTTACAGTTCAACACCAGTTGTTTTACCTGAAGAAGGCAATTTTTAAACTCACAGAGCTGTGTGTGTAAAATACCAGTGATTTTCCTACTGATGAAAGTTTATCAAACAACTGCTGTTATGTGTCTGCAGCGCTAGAAAAATGCTATTGGTGGCCGGGAAAACACGTACAACTGATAGGGTAAGCCAGATTGCTATAACATGCAGATTATATACTATGTAGTGTCTAATAGAAAGTCAGCCATCTTGATTTTGCTCATGATGTGTTCTAACACTCAATGCCACACCATATCCAAAGCCAATGATACACTATATCCAACGCCAATGTCACACTATCCAAGGCCAATGTCATACTATCTACATGTAAGGCTAGCTATGCCTTTCTAAAACCACTATTACATTTCATCTAGGGTCATTGACGTATCAGAAGATATCTTTCATGGTAGCTTGCCAGCCACATGAACTGTTTCTTAGAATGTGCACCAACATCTGAAACTTAGCGTCAAAGAAGCACATTTCTCGTTTGGATGCAGACTTTTAAAATGCAATTTCTTAATCCAAGGCTATTTAGAAACATTGACCAGCCATTACCAAATAATTTCAGTCGACATGTACAGCTTCTCTACGCTAACAACAACTTTGCCATAACATGCAAAGCTAACACTAAGCAGGTGCAGTTCATTAAACCAAGTCCTGAACATCCTTTTTTCAGGTCATTGTGCACATGACGTGAATAATTCACTATTTATTACCTCTGGAAACAAACTAACTGAAAATGTAAAAATAAATACAAGTCACCACTAACAAGTCACATAATGAGTTAGTATGAGAGCAGAGATAAAAATACTAACCTGCAACCAAAATGGTACTAACCTCGGAAAGGTACTACGCTCATAAAGTTACTACATATACAGCAATTCTCATGAGCAAAGTAGGACACATTGAACAGGAACTAGATACATGTGTAATTGTGTATATGAGTACTCACATAATTATAAGCAAGCGTGTTGATCATACACAACGGGTCTTCCTACTCAATTACTGTGACCATGTGTGTTCCTCGGTAAAAATTGCTCTAATTGAAGACCATGCTCATAAGTTTGCAACCTTTCCCTTTATTTATTTTCCAGTTATAACTTTGGAAAGCTTGCCACCTATGTCTTTTTTATTTTTACCCTCGAAAGCATGTTGCCATCACCTTGAATGTCTGTTACCATCAACTTTAATCTTTACCTACAGTTGAAAATTGTTTACTTCCACCCTTATATATTTATGTATAATATAAGGTTTAATTTTTTTACCTCTACCTTTATATCTTTAACTAAAATTGAAGATTTTACCTTTGCTTAAATATCCTGACCTCTGAACATTTGTCGTGTTTGCCATTACCAGTATATCTTTACTTTTGAAAATTATATTAATTCCATTATAAAAAAATCGGCAGTTCCCAATACCTCTATAATTAAGCTGCAAATAATATCACATAAATTTACATCAATACTTCAATGTTACTTTTTCTACTTTTCTTCAAGAAAATGGAACAGAAATAAAGAGGAAAACTCTGCCAGAAGAACGTACCTTTGAGCCGCGCTCATTAAATATTATTTCAACATCAGTGACGGTTCCATGTGGCTAAAGAAAAAACAGAAATGCCAAGACCATCGTTACAACAAACACCCGATAAATCAATCCGGCTAATGGGAGAAGAACATTGCATGCGGTCCAATCCTAAGGTACACTCGAAATAAGAATTCTGGCAAGCTCTGTGGTTTATGTGACGTTTTCCTTGGTGCTTATTCCCACATGGATGAGCAGGGATTAGGTCAAAACATTGCTGAGAGGATGCTGGATACTTTTTCTGCAACTAATGACCTTTACAAGCTCCACACAGGGTTAGAAAAATAGGATGCTAAAAAATACGGAAGTACATCTGGAACATACCTTTCGACATGTGTGTGTATGTGTGTGTGTGTGTATATATATATATATATATATATATATATATTATATAAAGCACATGCTGACCTAAATCTGTAACATTAATATAGGCCTATACATCTCCCACTCATATGAAGCACAGCAAGAGCTTTGGGTTATTTGAAGTCCTTGAGCGCTTCTGAGTAGGAATCCTGATGGGAGCTATACAATTATTGGCCTGTATCGAATGTCTATGCATACATATACATTGTGTGTGTATGTGTTCGTGTATGTGCAAGTATGTGCTTGTGTGTTCTGCATGCATATGGCTGTGGTAATAGTAGGATGGACTATTAAGTCAGACGGTGTGGGTGAATTCCCTCCTGGGACAGAGGTGCATCAAGATAACTGTTCCCCAGCGCCCTCTAGCATAATAAAAACGAGTGGGGGGGGGGGGGACTGAAGAGGACTGGCCTCTCCTTTTGCCTTTTATGATTATATATTCACAGGATTTATAATTATAGCGCCCCTTCCAAGCGACTACTCAGACGCGCTCTCGACTCCAGTACAGTCAAAAAGGAGATATGCATAGAAAGAGTCAGAGTGGATCCTGAGGAAAAATCACAATGACATTGGGAGTCCATTCCAAAGCGAAGGATCAACCACCGAGAAGGCGTGATTCTGCTAAGTAGTTGTGCAAGCAGAAGGGACAATGAGAACACCCTGCTCAGTAGGGCAGAGAGAGTGAGGAACCAGTGCACTCATGGTATGAAGTAGGTTTTTAATGCAAATAGCAATTAATTTTAATGTCTTCATTTAGCTGGCCATCTCCCGACTTTTGGGCTACTTTTTGACGTGATCTTGCGTCAAAGCATTTAAGAAATCTGGCAACCCTGGTGACACATGAATTGTGACTAATAAAATGACGAATGTTATAAGATTTCCTGCCTCGAGCAAAGTCCGTAAGTCGTTTTCGCGAAATCTAAACGGAATATTCGATATGTGAAGACGTTTTGGACCACCGTCATCTGATCCCAAATCCGACTTTGATTGCTGTAACATAAAAGTTAACTTAAGGTCATAACACAAAGATAACGATTAAGATAACAATAACGATAACAATTACCACAACAATTAACATCACAATATGACACTCAAAATAGCACCTAACACTGTAATCAACATATGTACCATAATTTTATTATGTCAGAGCTCTAACAAAATAATACACATAAAAAATATCATAAATAATAACAATTAACAAAAGCCATAGCAATAAGCATGAGTTAATGTAGCACTTGATAACATTAGAAATAACAGCTAAGTCTGCTATTGATATAACAGTCAACATGACACTTAACAGATGACACAGGAATCGAAACAGTTAACATGACAACTAACATTTAACATAGCAATTACTGTAGCAGTTAGCCTAATAACTGACACAGATAATATTATTTAGTCAGAGAGGACAGTTTCTAAAGTTACTCCAGGAAGTAGATAAGCCTACGAGCATCATCTACTGTTACTGAGGTTAGTGGTAGGTTATCTCCCCAATCTCCCCACCAACACTGTTTGCTCTCTGGCAGTGCCAGTCCCATGACTGGAAAAAGGAGGAGGGCGACTTCAATCAATCTTGATATGATACAGTGTCCTCAAACATTAACAAAAGTCTTGACATTTTGTAGCCCTGATTGCGACTTGAACTAGAAGTCCAGCATTGTAACTACAATTAAACACCCATGAAAACTGAAACTTGGCTGTGCAGATATAATATCACGTTTTATTGCAAACGGATACGAAATCATAATAACAATGTCAACTACAATTAGTGCAGCATCTGCAATTAGTTGAAACCACGTTTCCTTTTAGAGGGAAAACAAAAGTAAACACATTGGTGGCTCCAGAGTACATGGCGCTCTATATCAAGTGACTTCTACTACTTAGTAAGTGGTAAATACAGTAGCCTCATTTTTGACCACTTGTGGCATGGTAGCTTCATATTCAATCATGTCTCCAGTGGTGTATGAAAATACACACTGCTAGTTTTTTGACAAGCACACTGGTTGTTGTGAATAGTAGGCCAATAGTAGTCAACCACATGTGGCACCATCATCATTATAATCATCACAATCATCATCATCGTTGTCACCACCACCACCACCACCACCACCATCATCATCATCATCATCATCATCATCATCATCATCATCATCATCATCATCCCTTCGTGGGTGTCATCAGTTTGTCAGCAACTCATGAGGATGAATCACCATATCCATCATCCTAATAAATTCTGTCATTTGTCAAGAGCAATGATTTGCAGTAACTTTTGTCTACACTGTCGGTGCTTACAACCTACACAAAAGAAAGAACTCTGGTTCTGCTTCGGATGCGTAATTGTCCTACGATAATTGCAACAGGGTGAGAGACATTGATATACTGTGTATTACAATTCCTTCAGGATTTAAGTACTATTTACCCAATAACTATGGGGTCACTTCAGTTTCCATGGTTTAAGCATAATTCTATGAGGATGAACGTACTTTGAAATTACCCTCACCGTTTGGTCTGCAGAACTGGAGGTAGTTGCAACAGTCATAGTGTCCTTGTACTGATGCTCCGACTGTGACGTGGTGGCAGCCGTTGCTGTGGCAACTGCCAGCATGGGAGACTGGGCCATGACAGTCTGCGCCATCCGAGGGTAGGACTCCAGGCCCCCACCCACACCAGCAGCCTGTGACATTCCAGTGAATGGCGATGCATTCTGACCTTGAACCAGATGCTGAAAGGTTACCACAAAAACGACTGTCATGGAAACATAAAGTGACCATAGCAACGGCAGAAATGACTGAGCTACAAATCAGCAAGGCGATCTGTATCCATGCAAAAAATGACCAAATACCCAAGCAAAAAATAACTGATACACAAACACAAAGTGACTTATACCATAATACAGTAGGTATTGCCTGACACCCAAGCAGGAAATAACTAATAACCAAGCATGAAAAGACTGATACCTAAGCAGAAAATACCCCGTAGATACCAAATCAGAAAATGACCAATAACCATTCAGAAAATGACCGATACCATACCCAAGAGCTCATGAAACGGCGATATCCAAGCAGGATATGACTGATGCCCAAGTCAAACACGAAATACACCAAACGAGAAAATTACTGATACCCAAGCAGGAAATAACCAGAGTAAGTAATTGTATTCATGAATTTACATGGCACCACTTCAAAATTAACTCCTCAAGTAAGTAAGTGTGCAAACGCACTGCATGAGACAAAAGACATCATCATAATACATCGAAGCAATAATAGGTAATAAAAATGAAAATTAAATTCAGAGTTTAGTGAAAAGATTGAGATATTAGCATCATCTATACAACATTCTGATGTTAAAACCTGTGCGAATCAATGAATGATCTATTATAACAGAGCAGAATATGTCCTACACACAAAAATTACCTACATAGAATATGACCTACACAGAATATGACCTACACAGAATATGACCTGTACAGAAAATGACCTGTACAGAAAATGACCTACACAGAAAATGACCTACACAGAATAATTATGATCTACACAGAAATAACCTACAACTCTAGGTGAAATGACCTACAGAGGAAATTACTTACAGAGAAAATGACCTACACAGAAAATGACCTGTAGTCAATTACACAGAACCTGGCTGTGGTATAAAACAGGCAGAAACCAATCCATTACCCAAGAAAATAAACACTAAGGATTCAGTATGTGTACAACATTGCCAGTGTATTATTTATGCAGAAAATGATCATCATCACCAATGCTCCCTGCAGAGCAAAAATACAATATTATACAGAGTGTAGGTTTTTTCAACAATTGCAGTGAGGCAACATTTTTGAGAGTATGTGTGAGTGTGAAGATCTATCACTGTGAAGCTCGAGCGGGTACAGTAATCACCCACGGACTACCAGCATGATCATCATCATCATTAGCCTACCAATACCACATCATTATAGCAATTATGCCACCAGTTCACACGTGTAGGGGAAAAACAGATCACACGCATACCATTGTCTAATGTTGTAGCACAATTTATATAATTTCATATGCTGGGAAAATGTCTACAAGATAGTCTATTGCTATCATCATAATTTATTCCTTATTGAGACACTTTCAAAAAGATAGTTCTGTCTGTCTATTTGGTCTGTCTGTCTATCTGGTCTGTCTGTCTCCCAACTTTGTCTGAATGTCTGTTCAGTCTGTCTGCCTGTATATTATTTGGTCTGTCTACGTCTCTGTCTGTTTGCCTAGATAATTGTCGGTCAATTCGTCTGTCTGTGCGTCTGTTTAGCTGTCTGTCTGTTTATCTGTCTGTCTGCTTATCCGTTTGCCTGTTTATCCGTCTGCATGTTTATCTGTCTGTCTGCCTGCTTATCTGTCTGTCTATCCGTCTGTCTGTTTATCTGTCTGTCTATTTAAACCGTCTAGCTTTTCAGCCAAAAATAAATAAACATTTGTAAATAATTTCAACTTGGTTTATATTTCAGAATTCCAAACTACATTGAAACCGCCCAATAAGGAGGATCCACCTTCCCAAAAGTGGTACACAACCTTGGCCATCGCGATCTCACCAATCTACCCCACCCTTGCATCTTCCATCTGCAATGCCTTCCACGGGTGGAGCCAGTATCAGGGTATGGTGCGTAATTTGATTCACAAGGCCACTCCCCTAAACACAGAGTTCAAAGGTCGGTCGACGCCGCAGCGTGGGGTATGACGGGCGAGTCCATTGTCTTAACGCAGGGGTATTGGCACAGTAGAGTACCACAGCATCGCATTGGACTCAGAAGTAAATCGTCTATAGATCTCTAAAACGACCATATCTTAATGTAAACCAGACGCCGCCAAACTAATGTAAATTTCGACAGAAACCATTAGAGATAAACACTAAACTGAGAAACGCGAATGTCAGCTTCGATTTCAGAAACATTAGCGGAAAGAGGAAAGGAAACGTCCGGCTTTCAGGATAAGATAACGCTATCAAGACGCTTACACAATGGCGGACCAGCATAGGAGCAGAATATAGGTTAGGCCTACTGTTCAGGAAACCGGCTTGTAACACTAAAAAATTAGAAAACGGTGTTCGTAGCCTATTACGAATCCTACAGAAAAAGCTCAGTTCAGATTAAGTGAGGGTTAAGAAATAAAAGTCAGGATTGACGTCAGTGCGATAATTCTGCTGCTTGGATAGATTTGAAGACAGAAAATGAAACCTCTTAGGGTCTTGTTATTCGTACTGTGCTTCAGTTCTACACAAAAAGAATTTATGTTTCTGAAACTACGCACATGGCTGATTGGCCTAATCACAAACCCCCACAGAAAACTTTCGGGTCATTATATCCATGCAGTTCAGTAGGCAGAGAAACACTAGATGAGGAAAAGTATTTTTGTAAGTTTATGTCTATTACTTGAACTCATCCCATAATTAACCGATACAGTGACTATTTTACCCACAGTCACCATGCGTCCGTCCACCCGTCCGTCCACCCGTCCGTCCATCCATCCATACATGTAGCCAGCCAGCCAGCCATCATTTCATCCATTCAGCATGCATCCACAGTACCTCCATCCATTGATCTATCATCTATTCATCCAATTCATCTGTCATCCATGTATCCGTTACTAAGTTCATCCATCCATCCATCCATCCATACATCCTGGATATCTCTTCGGCTCAGAATAAGACAAGCCACACCTGCCTGCATTTCGATATAAATAACAGTTTTCATATCTAAATATCCGAAGTCTCCATCCCCACTCGGTGGATTAAATCATACAATCCACCGTATCAACTAACGCAGCCATAAAAGAAGGATGAGGAACAGGAGGAGAATTAGAAGCATTAGGCAGGACATCATGAGGAGGGACACGAGGTAGAGAAACAGAAGGATGGACAGACTGAGTAGAGCAATGGAGGACTATACAAGATTGGATAGAGTGTGGGAATAACAGGAGAGGCAGGTGAGAAGCAAGAGGAGGAGGAAGGGAGGAAGGGAGGAAGGAAAGGCTGTAGAAATGGGGGGGACTGAGGAAGAGACAGAAAGAACGAGAGGTATGGAACCGGAAGGGGAAAGGGGAAGAAACAGGAGAGGGAGAGTAAGGAGAGGGGAGAGGAAGGAGCAAGAAGAGGTTATGAAGAGCAGAATGAAGAGAAGACAGCCGAGAAACAGGAAGAGAGGAAGGAACAGAAGAAGTGACAGGAGAAGGAAGACGAAGTTGAACAGGAGAAGACCAATGAGAATTTATGAGAGGAGGAAATGGGGAAGGAGAGGGAGGGAAGTATAAGATGAGATGAAAAAAAAGAAAATTAGAGACAGTGATAGAAAAGTGAAACACATGAAACACACAAAGAAAGGAGGAGTGGAAGAGGAGAAGGAGGAGGAGGAGGAGGAGGAGTAGAAGGAGGAGGATGAAGAGAAGGAGAAGGAGGAGAAAAAAGATTATGATGCGAAAAATAAGAGGAGAGCAGAGGCAGCGGATGTGGAGGAGAAGAACGATGAGAAAGAAGAGCAGCAGGGAAGAAGAAGCAAGAGATAGCAAGTGGAAGGAAGGAAATTGGAGAAGTAAAAACGAAAAGTGAGAGGATAGGAGGAGGAGGAAAGAACAAAGAGGAATGGGAGGAGAAATTGAAGATTGAATAGGGGAAGGTACAAGCTGAGTATGTGTGAGAAAGCGGAGAGGGGGAAATAAAGTGTTGGATGATAGAAGGAAGAGAGAGATGATTAGACTGACGAGGAACACAAGGAAGATGAAGATGAAGAGGAGGAGGAGGAGGAGGAGGAGGAGATGGAAAACGAATACTAGGAGAAAGTACAAGGGCACGAGGGTGGGTTACTTTTCCGCTTTCACCCACTGTGAGTGAGAGCGGAAAAATAAATTAGAGGGTGGCTGATATAAGGAGGAGCAAAGGATCACTTTGAAAAGGAGGAGGAGAAGGAAAAGGAGGAGAAGGAGAAGGAAGAGGAGGAGAAGGAGAAGGAAGAGGAGGAAAAGGAGGAGGAAGAGGATGAGAAGGAGAAGAAAGAGGAGGAAAAGGAGAAGGAAGAGGAGGAAAAGGAGGAGGAAGAGGAGGAGAAGGAGAAAGAAGAGGAGGAAAAGGAGAAGGAAGAGGAGGAAAAGGAGGAGGAAGAGGAGGAGAAGGAGAAGAAAGAGGAGGAGGAGGAAAAGGAGGAGGAAGAGGAGGAGAAGGAGAAGGAAGAGGAGGAAAAGAAGAAGGAAGAGGAGGAAAAGGAGGAGGAAGAGGAGGAGAAGAAGAAGGAAGAGGAGGAAAAGGAGAAGGAAGAGGAGGAAAAGGAGGAGGAAGAGGAGAAGAAGGAGAAGGAAGAGGAGGAAAAGGAGAAGGAAGAGGAGGAAAAGGAGGAGGAAGAGGAGGAGGAGAAGGAAGAGGAGGAGAAGGAGAAGGAAGAGGAGGAAAAGGAGAAGGAAGAGGAGGAGAAGGAGAAGGAAGAGGAGGAAAAGGAGAAGGAAGAGGAGGAGAAGGAGAAGGAAGAGGAGGAAAAGGAGAAGGAAGAGGAGGAAAAGGAGGAGGAAGAGGTGGAGAAGGAGAAGGAAGAGGAGGAAAAGGAGAAGGAAGAGGAGGAAAAGGAGGAGGAAGAGGAGGAGAAGAAGAAGGAAGAGGAGGAAAAGGAGGAGGACGGGGAGGAGAAGGAGAATGGAAAGATAAATTTAAAAAAAGAAATAAGAGGAGGAGAATGCAACATTGTTTTCCCACACCACCCAACTTAAACTACATCGTGCTAGAGCAGCTAGACCATGATTATCAGAATTGAAACCAAAGTTATACCCCATGCATCCTACGGATGGCACCCTTCCTCCCCAAACCCCGTCCAACCCCCATCCTCCCCAACCCCATCTTCTCACACCACTCACTCACCATAGGCGTGATCTGCGTCGCTCCACCATATCCGTCCGTCGGACTCAACCACATCATGACGGACATCTTCGGACAGCAGCCAGTTCCTTCTCTCCACTTCCACCGGAAAACAACTCTTCCTTTCGAAACTCACGACAACAACAATGATCTCCAACACAAACTCGGATATAATACTTCGTTAAACTTCTTCTCCTCAAACTTCGCTTCACCATCAACTTCTGACGCTGCAACCTCGAAATGAGGTCACGGGCTGAGGCAGAAGCTGAGGCTGGGCCAGCCGGGCTGTGCATGCCAGCCTCCGCAGCACATTAGACCGAGGCCGCGGCGAGCCCCAGTGTGCTGGAGCGCAGCAGGCGGTTGCATTTGCCATGCGCTCTAATCAAATGATATGCAGCAGCAGCAGCAGCAGACAGCAGCAGCAGCAGCACTCTCGGGTTTCCATAATTTCAAGAGAACGGAGATAGTGGTGCAGAGGCGGAATGAGACGGACGGATAGGCGGACATGTAGAGTGACATCGCTGTGTGTGTGTATGTGTGTGTGTACACGTGTGTGTACGTGTGTGTGTGTGTGTGTGTGTGTGTGTGTGTGTACGTGTGTGTGTACGTGTGTGTGTACGTGTGTGTGTGTGTGTAGAAACTGCAGGGGCAGACATAGTACTGAAAGACAGACCTAGTGGATGGCGGAAAATACGATAAACGCGAATAAGCACGGATGCACGGAGACATACAAAGGATAATCGTCAAACACATGCACACATACATGTACACGAAGCTAGACATTGGGACAGACATAATGTAAATACGCAAATAAAGACAAATTGACAGACATACACACGCACAAACACACACCGACACACGCCGACACACAAACCTGAACATAACACACACGCTACGCACACACACGCCCACACAAACACGCACATACACACACATACACACACACACTGTCACACACTGTCACACACACACACACACACACTGTCACACACGCACTGTCACACACACACTATCACACACACACACACACTGTCACACACAAACACACACACACACACACACTGTCACACACACAAACTGTCACACACACACGCACACACACACACACACACTGTCACACACACACACTGTCACACACACACACACACACACTGTCACACACACACACACACACACACTGTCACACACACACAGATTGTCAAGAAGACTGACTTATCAAGACACATTATTTTATATAGGCCTAAAGACAGACATAGATACATTATATATATATATATATATATATATATAGAAAGACAATTGTATAGACGCAGACAGAGACAGGCATTATAGTTAGGCATACGTAATTGATGGGGTGTGCAAGGATGGGGAGATCGGGGGGGGGGGGGGGACAAAGCGTGACGCACCAAAGGGCATTCGTGCAGGTTTAATTAAGTCGCAAAGGCCGTATACTCATAGGCCTAATGTTAATGACGATAATTTAACATAAGTGATGTTGTTCGATTGGAAAGTAACATGCTACAACGATAACCTTCTCACCTTCCCTCTTTCCAGGACTTAAACTGTGGCTGGGCGCATAGGCGCCGAGTTGACCCGAAGAGTGGGGGTGCCCAAACGAATGTAAAAATATGCGCGCGTCAGCGCGCGAATTTTTTTTGACCCTTTTTTATAAGAGACTTATTGAAATCACCACTGTTCACATAGGCGGAGACTTGGTCCTGGTTTTGAGGGACGAACTCGCGGCCAAAGTATGATCGCCGAGAAGCACAGCGCCGAGCAGGGAAGGAGTTTGGGAACGGGTTGTGCTCCTACCCATTTTCGCCTTTTTTACTGTCACACTGCGATGGTAGAACCTATAGGCCGTCATTTTAACGTCATGACATCCTTGTCAAAATTTCCTATTATCTCATTGCTTAAAAACATGATTTAAAACTTCAATAAAATAATGTTCTTCCCAATTAAATTTTTTTATCATTCTTTGTATTTCATGTAGGTCTAGCCTACTTCTCTTGGAATCCACACAGAAAAAGCACAATCTTCGTTTTCATGGGCGTCTTGGAGCACTCTCCCTCAATTAGGTCAACATACTCAAATTTTGCACAAGAAATCAGACAATTTGCCACTGATTTGTGAGCCAATATTAACACTGTGGAATAGTATTTCAAATAGTATTTCAAGTAGTTTTTAAAGACAAAACAATATCCCGCTTTATGATGCTGGGAGGTGACTCTCGAGCACTGAAGAACACTATTAAGCATGCATAGGCCTACAATATATGCCTAAAGAAACAATGTCATTCAAATCGTCGCCTTCGTCCGTAATAAAAAAAATGACGGAAGTGGATCGAATAAGCAGGATATCGGGGTTTCCTCGCATTCGCTGATCGGCTTAGGAGTTAGGACCAATGGAGTTCAGACTACCAGATGGGATAAAACTGGAGAAAGTGTAAGGTAAACTAACTGAGATTTTAAAAAAGTATACTAAAGATGGAATGATTTTTATAGATAAGCAATCCCAACAGAGAAAAAATATCTTAAAAGCACATCTTGCCGGCTGATTTCAGGTGGTGCCCATGCATAGGCGGGCCTCGCATGGCCAATTTCTGGTGGTGCTGAGCACTCACGGGCCTCGCAGAGTCGGCGCCCATGGCTGGGCGGTTATGAACGGCGTTTCAGGCACTCATTTTCTAATCTGACCACCGTCCTGCTACTTATTCGGTCAGCACAGCCTGGAAAGGAAGGAGCGTCCAGGTACTTCTTTTGTACACTTCAAACACTTCATTGAAGCCTTCTCCTTCTCCTTCTATAGGTCATTAATTGATTTTTAAAATTGATTTTATTTAAGTGATCGATCGATCGATTAATTGACTGATTGAAAAGGTGCCGCTGCATGCTGTGGGATATAGGGAAACATAAGCATTTTTAAGTTTAAATAGTCCAGCAATACAGACACCTTCGAAACAAGGCATACAACTGCTATATATATATACTTCATGTCCAATGCTATTACAATGCTATTGTAACGGCCTGCCCCCGCCTCGAAAGAAGCCCACGTGACCTCGGGTCCCACCCCTGGTAATGCTCTTCAGCCTCCCAAGTGGTAGGAGCCCGCCTTAGGATTTCAATCGAGGCGCCGCACTGTTGAAGGGGTTCTCTGTTGTCAGGTAAGACTACAGGTCCATCTAAGTAGGTAAGATCTACTGAATCCATTAATTTCCCTCCGGTAAAGTCGTAGTTTAGGGTTGGGTCTTCCACCTCAGGACGGGGATGTCTCTCATCGGTACCAGGAATGGCTTCGGTCGAGTGGCGACATATGTCTGCGGTTCCCGGTCTGGGAACGACGGCTTCCTCTAATTGAAGACCGTCTGGGTTCAAATCCCCTTCAACAGGTTGTGTAAATCCCCAATCCTTAGACGTGGTCCACCCTTCCCTTCTCTTTTCCCCCATTACCTCACCTTCTTCTCGGGAAAGACTACCCCGGTGGTGTTGCTCTTGTAAGTGGCTTATCTCTTGACTAAGGCTCTTGAATTGGAACTCCTGTCGTTCCATGAACATCCCCAGGGTTTCTGAAACGGTTA
The DNA here is from genome assembly GCA_945859605.1 of Lumbricus rubellus. Taxonomy (NCBI): domain Eukaryota; kingdom Metazoa; phylum Annelida; class Clitellata; order Crassiclitellata; family Lumbricidae; genus Lumbricus; species Lumbricus rubellus. The sequence continues at coordinate 33,954,435 of OX243820.1, forward strand.
GTAAGAGTTCCCCAACTTGTTTACCCTTTATTTCTAATTGGTCAAGACGGTCTGGGGTTCCTCCCTTCTCCCCTTCAGTTATGCATTCCTCTAATTCCTCATCAGAGTGATCCTCAGACTTATTAGGAGTTTCCATTATTCAGTTATTTATTAACGTCAGATTTAATTTATTTTAATTAAACAATTCAACTGAGTATAATGTACAAGCGTTGCTGACAATTAACATCTGTGATCGGGCCTAGATATTGTTCTTCAATAGCTATGCGATATGTCTTTAAAGTCAGCAGAATCTCCGTAAATAATCAACAGGCGTGCACAACCTTAATTCTAGTAATCGCGTTTTATAATTAACAGTCAGGTATAATGAATCACAATTCAGACTGTAGCTTTCAACCGTTATTCAATATCGAATTAGGTTTCAATTCTTATTATCAGTGAACATTTATTTCTAATTAATTAACTACACTTGGTTTCGGATTCTGTTATGGAGCAATTAGATTAGTTAATACTTTCCTGGAAATTTCCGTGCAATTTGGCCAACACTCGCATTCAAATATGAAAAGAAGATCGGAAGATTTCTTGTCCGAATATTGGAATATATGACAATAAAGATTCACACAGAATCAGCTGCAAACTGTCCCAAAACCAGTCGCTTAGTCAACGGTATATTCATATTCATGAAATCAGGCAATCAGCCACACATTCAGCATTTTTAGACCCAGAATATACAGAATTTCTTGTCTTCACGAGCCGACCTCTCACTCCGATGAAAACTTCCAGTCGACTGCGCATTTCGGCGTTGGAAGCGGTCACGTGATCTGGATCAACCAATCAGCGACTTACACGTCGGCAGAATCTAAAAATAGAGTGTCGCATTGCGACACTTTCTGTTGCAGCGAAGTACTGCACCGAAGGTCAGATCTAAAAGCGGCTAAAACCGAAGGCCGGTCGCAAATTTAGCAAGGCCGCAAATTAATAAGTGAGTACGCCGAGCGGCCTAAAAGGAGGTTAAATTGTAGCGGCCTCATAGGACGTTACACACCCCCCCACTTAATCCAATTTTCCACTTTAATGGAAAATTTCCAGAATAGGATCCGAAACCAAACAATATAAACAAGCAATCCTTAACTAACACCTGATATAACATAAGTTGTACCGACAACCCCGGTATGTTTAGGTAAAAGGGTTCATGCCCAAAATAAATCAAGTTTAGTACCGACAGCCCCGGTACGCTTAGGTGAAAAAGGGTTCATGCCCCCAAAAAAATTACCAAGTCTAAACTTATAACCATCCGAAACTGACATCAGCAATTTAAGGTTATCACAAAGAATCTCTGCGCTGAAAATTATTCTCAGTCTAAATGAATCAAGTTTACGGTTAGCACAATTTAAAATTATCATTCCTAATCCATCAATTGCACGGAGCCACTTACTAGGATAATTAAATGTCTTCCAAACACAATATTCCCCGCTCCGGCACCAAAACTTACTATACGATTATGCTAACAAATCAGCACGTTACAATTCCATTTAACAGGTTACCAATGCTATGAATCAGATGCACATTACACACTAAAAGAAGACTGTATTGCTTTTAATTCTATCCTCACCGATGATCAAAGAGATTTCTGGGAAAACTCTGTTCCTTAGCTCAACATACAATCGCTATCAGCGATGGGCAGTCAATACTTCATTACCCACCTTACACGTTACTAGGGCTGAACTATTAAGCAAAGGCTTTACTGCTTAGCGAAGCATACCCAAGCCACACTAGGACGGATTTCTCCTTGACCTATGTAATAGTCTGTCGACGTCTACCTTACAAGACGGAGCATAACAGAGCAGACCTTCCGGAACTAGCAAACAAAGGATTTACTATTCAGGGAAACATACCCAAGAAGCTAGTACGGATTTCTCCCTGACTTATGCAAAAGACTTTCTACGTCCACCTTACAGGACGGAACATAATAGAATAGACCCGTAACGCTGTCTGGACAATTACAACCCACTATTCTACATCCGAACCCTGCCTTCACTAACCGTATAGAATTCAAAATAGCAAATAATCTCATCGTAGATTATACAATTAATCACGGTTATGCAATCACATCTTCTATACTACATATAAGCACAGCAATCTTGCCCTTCTTCGTGGCAACAAAGAAAACAATGCAAGTAAAACGACAAGTAAACAATCTTAACCTACCCCCATGATCTAACCTAGATCAAGTCTAGAAACAAAAATTCATATGTATTTTCATCCAAAGGAACTCAAACCAGGCTTCTCGCCAAAGCCTAAACCTATCGCCATTACGCGATATTATCTTACACTACATACATGTAACGTTACCTATATCTTACAGGGCGAACAATGTTCCTGCGAGGTCTCGCAACAGACATTAATTCCTCAACTTCAGGATTATTCAATCCATTCAAGGTCTCCAAATCTAAAGGACCTATGGGAAACCTAGCGGGTTTCACTCTCCTATCATACCGGAAATTTCTGTTAGTGACAAGGCGCTGCATAAATCTTCGAGCAATTTCAAAATTATTTTGCACATTCTTAATTTGATTCACAACAAAATCATCGGTACTAGACAAAGCATTTGCAACTGGAACATCTCCTAAAACTAAATCAATCGGCATGCACAGCTCTCTTGACAGGAACAGCCGATTATGAGTGAATCCGGTGCTTTCACTTTCACTTGCTCGATAGGCGGCGAGGACGTAGGGAAGATGCACATCTTCCGAAGAGAAGTCGGCAAGAACAGACGGAAGATGTACACCAACGGAGGGAGGGTTTGCGAAGCCGGGAGAAGGATGCACATCCTCGTTAGAAGGATTCCGGGCTACCACCTTAGGAGGGAGTAGATTCGAAGCGAAGTTCGACGACTCGGAAATTTCCGTCAGGCGGGGAGTTCCGGTTTCTGCACGTTCCGGCTGGCGGGTCCATGGCTTCTCCGAAGTTTTCGAATTCGATTGCACGGCATGGATTTCTTCCTTTATTTCATTTCTCCGAGCGATTTCTATTCTGCGGCACAGTCTCACACGTGGCTTGCAGTGAACGTCGAATCGGTGACTTCCCGCCAGAATCCAGTTGCGACCGACATGCCAAAGTACATTTTCGTCTTTCATCCACGAAAGTCCAAGGATCAGTTCAGATACCTGTTCTGTGACTAAACAGGGAATCCTGAATTCGTGATCGTCGATTTGCAGTTTCAGTATTGTCTCTCCCACAACGCGAATAGCAGACCCGTTAGCAGCTAACAAGGACTGTTCAGAATTCTGCACATCTTTAGGATCTACTAGCGAAGTAGGACATAATGTCATTTCGCAGCCAGAGTCAAGCAAGGCTAGAAGAGATCTGCCATTCAGTTTCACAGAGAGGTAGGCATCATTTCTACCTTGGACGTGTCTGACATTACCTTCTCGATTCCCGGTGGTTTCTTCGAATTCTTCATCGGCTGGCGACCTCTGTGGACGTGCTGGACAACCGCGAGCCAAATGTTCCGGTTGATTGCATTCATAGCAGCGACGATTGTCCCGTTTCACCCGAGGAAAGTTATTGTCTCTGTTTCGGTTCCACTGTTGATTGTTGGTTCCTGTTCCCCAGGGTGGTGACGAACGTTGCGGCTGCCATTGCCGAAACTGACCCTCAGTTGAAGTAGCACTCAACTGGTTCTGGAACATTTCTTTCATCTGTCGGGTCAGCGTCTCTTGCAGCTGGTTGAATCTTTCGTCGAGGGTTGTTTCTACTTCTCTCACCGTTTTGATGCGACCCGGTCGACGGTCGTGGAACCCGGTGGTGTCTTCATCAGCGCGGCGGTAGCGTTCCAACCGGAGAGCGATTTTGTAGGCGCTATCTAACGTGGTTGGTTCCCGCTCTCTTACCTTAAGAGCTAGGTCCTTGTCTGACAGAGCGTCAAGAAAAGCTCGAATAGCGATTGTCTCACTATGCGCGGACGACGGTCCTGGGAAAGCTAAAATCATAAGCTTCCGGATGTCTTGTACCAGCTGGCCGAGATCCTCACCCAATTTCTGACGACGAGTATTCAGTTTGGTTTGGTACAAGGCTGCCTGGTCCGAACTTCCGTATCGTAGTCGTAGACGGTCGACTAGATCGGTGCAGGTGGTGATGGCTTCCGAGTCGAATTCATGCAGAAGTTGGTCTACCGGTTCAATTAGCGCGCACGTCAGTTGGGCCAGTTTCTCCTCTTCAGTCCAACGGTTACTTTTCGAGCATACTTCGAACTTCTTAAGGAACACTTCTACCGAGGTCTTACCGTTGTATCGGTCCAGCTTCATTTGCGATGGCATTCTTCTATCTGGAAAATTTGAATGTTCAGTTAGTAGTTTTCCAGCAGGTTCTTTCCTTTCACGAGCAATTGGTTCAGATCGAGACGGTTCGGCAGTGTCCTTTTTCGGCGACAACTCTCGAGCATAAGAGCTGACAATTGTGGGCGGTTTTTCAGAGGCAACACCGCTCCCGAGTATGAACGGATTAGGCAGTTCATCGTTGAGACCACCCGCGACAATCGGTTTCATTGTTGGCCACTGCATTAATTGTTTCGCCAGGGCAACCTGTTCATTGTACGAGACTGGACCGTAGTAGGGCACGAAGATGGGCTGTACTTTCTCAGGAGGTAAGTATTCGTAGCTCTGGGTAACCTGGGTTTTTACCGACGAAGACATCGTTGACATTATCGGCCGACTCGAAGATGTCGTCAGGGTGGGCATACGAGGAATCGAAGCAGAAGCGAACGCGATCTTTTCTGATTCAGGTTTCATTTCACGTACCTGGACGTCGTGCATACCCACATTCTTCGAAGAGATGATTCGTGGAGGGAATTCATTCGATCGTCGAAGGTCTCCAGTTTCAGTGTTCATGAATTGGTACGACGAGTATGGGAAGGTGGCAGCCCGTGGAGTTGCAGATGACATGAGACGAGGATGTGCATCTCGTGGACCCCAGTCGTACTCTCGTATGGACGACAAATCCCCATTTGATTTATCTACAACTAACATTCCAGAGTTAGTACATGTTTTCAAACAGTCTTGCCCTATAGCTATTGCATTTGGGTCGAGCACAAATCGATGTAAAGGCCGCATATCAGTTACTTCTGAGTCTTCACTGTTGCATTTCAATTGTTCGGTTAGATCTCTATTTAACCGGTTTTGTTTCATGCGCATATACGACTCATAATCAAAACTTCCATAAATCGTGTTTAAATCTCTATTCAATCGGACCTGAACGTCAGCTGCATTTGAGCTTAATTGTTCCCCACTAATTCTAGTGTCAATCGTATTTGCACTAGGTTGGACCTGAACCTCTGTATCTGACCTTAACTTTAAAACCTCACTTAGTCTAGGACCAAATGTACCTGAGCTTGCTTTTACCCCACTTCTGGTACCAAGTGTAACGGCCTGCCCCCGCCTCGAAAGAAGCCCACGTGACCTCGGGTCCCACCCCTGGTAATGCTCTTCAGCCTCCCAAGTGGTAGGAGCCCGCCTTAGGATTTCAATCGAGGCGCCGCACTGTTGAAGGGGTTCTCTGTTGTCAGGTAAGACTACAGGTCCATCTAAGTAGGTAAGATCTACTGAATCCATTAATTTCCCTCCGGTAAAGTCGTAGTTTAGGGTTGGGTCTTCCACCTCAGGACGGGGATGTCTCTCATCGGTACCAGGAATGGCTTCGGTCGAGTGGCGACATATGTCTGCGGTTCCCGGTCTGGGAACGACGGCTTCCTCTAATTGAAGACCGTCTGGGTTCAAATCCCCTTCAACAGGTTGTGTAAATCCCCAATCCTTAGACGTGGTCCACCCTTCCCTTCTCTTTTCCCCCATTACCTCACCTTCTTCTCGGGAAAGACTACCCCGGTGGTGTTGCTCTTGTAAGTGGCTTATCTCTTGACTAAGGCTCTTGAATTGGAACTCCTGTCGTTCCATGAACATCCCCAGGGTTTCTGAAACGGTTAGTAAGAGTTCCCCAACTTGTTTACCCTTTATTTCTAATTGGTCAAGACGGTCTGGGGTTCCTCCCTTCTCCCCTTCAGTTATGCATTCCTCTAATTCCTCATCAGAGTGATCCTCAGACTTATTAGGAGTTTCCATTATTCAGTTATTTATTAACGTCAGATTTAATTTATTTTAATTAAACAATTCAACTGAGTATAATGTACAAGCGTTGCTGACAATTAACATCTGTGATCGGGCCTAGATATTGTTCTTCAATAGCTATGCGATATGTCTTTAAAGTCAGCAGAATCTCCGTAAATAATCAACAGGCGTGCACAACCTTAATTCTAGTAATCGCGTTTTATAATTAACAGTCAGGTATAATGAATCACAATTCAGACTGTAGCTTTCAACCGTTATTCAATATCGAATTAGGTTTCAATTCTTATTATCAGTGAACATTTATTTCTAATTAATTAACTACACTTGGTTTCGGATTCTGTTATGGAGCAATTAGATTAGTTAATACTTTCCTGGAAATTTCCGTGCAATTTGGCCAACACTCGCATTCAAATATGAAAAGAAGATCGGAAGATTTCTTGTCCGAATATTGGAATATATGACAATAAAGATTCACACAGAATCAGCTGCAAACTGTCCCAAAACCAGTCGCTTAGTCAACGGTATATTCATATTCATGAAATCAGGCAATCAGCCACACATTCAGCATTTTTAGACCCAGAATATACAGAATTTCTTGTCTTCACGAGCCGACCTCTCACTCCGATGAAAACTTCCAGTCGACTGCGCATTTCGGCGTTGGAAGCGGTCACGTGATCTGGATCAACCAATCAGCGACTTACACGTCGGCAGAATCTAAAAATAGAGTGTCGCATTGCGACACTTTCTGTTGCAGCGAAGTACTGCACCGAAGGTCAGATCTAAAAGCGGCTAAAACCGAAGGCCGGTCGCAAATTTAGCAAGGCCGCAAATTAATAAGTGAGTACGCCGAGCGGCCTAAAAGGAGGTTAAATTGTAGCGGCCTCATAGGACGTTACACTATTACATACAGATGGATAGCAAACTTTTTATCCAATAGAACATTCCAGGTCAAAGTGGGTGCATCTCTTTCGGACAATTATACTTTAGAAAATGGTACACCTCAAGGGTCCATTATATCACCCTTAATATTTCTGATTATGATAAATGACATTCCTCATGGGTTAGATGGGGTAGAAATGACATTGTTTGCTGACGATAGTTCTATTTATGCAAGTCATCGAGATCGTAGTAAATTACAGAAAAGAATTCAGTTATCCTTGAATGCAATTGATATTTGGTGCAAAAAGAACGGTTTTAAAATTTCTATAAGTAAAACTATAGGAGTTATGTTTACTAAGAAAAACAAGAGTTCAAACATTGAAATAAAAGTTGGGAGTGAACCCATAAAAATTGAAAAGACAGCTAAATTCCTTGGGGTAATTTTTGATCATAGGTTATCATGGAAACCACATATAGAATATGTTATTGCTAAATGTAAAAATCGTATGAATCTGATGAGAGCAGTGTCTGGAAATCATTGGGGAGCTTCGAAAAAAGCTCTAATTCATATTTACCGGGCTCTTATTAGATCAGTAATTGATTACGGCGATGTAGTTTTTTCCTCAGCACCTAAATCATATCTAGATAAATTATCATCTATACAGACTGAGGCGCTAAGATTGTGCTGCGGAGCTGCCAAAGGAACTGCAGCCTTAGCTCTTCAAAATGAATGTGGTGAAATGCCTTTGCATATGAGAAGATTGCAAAATTCCATAAAATTGGGTGCTAAAATATTGGGTGGTCCAAATCATCCACTCGGATCTGCTTATCAACTGCATTGGACGGATGAGTTCAGAACATATGGTCATAAAAATCAATCCACTTACATTAGGACACATAGTTTTTTCTCCTCTCTTAATGTCCCTTTTCAATCCCCTACCTTTCCAACGAATCCCCCTTGGCTAAATAAAGACATTGATGTTGATATAACTCTTCACAAAGAAATGAGTAAGAAATACGACAGTCCTGAACTTTTACGTAATATGTCATTAGAACATATAAACAATTATCCTACTTACACGCACATATATACAGATGGTTCAAAAGCTGATAATTTAGTTGCTGCTGCTTATACAATCCCTGCCCTAAATTTAGATAAACAAATTCGTATTTGTGACTATTCTAGCATATTTGCTGCGGAACTAACTGCTATTAAAGAAGTATTCTCCTGGATATCGGAAAATGAAAAGCAAGACCTTAAAGATTTTGCTATTTTTTCGGACTCTTTAAGTGTTCTTACTGCTATTAAGAATTCCTTTACAAAGTCCCGATCACACTTATTGCAAGAAACAATAAGAGCCTTTAATGAAATTAAAATAAGTAAAGTGCATTTGATCTGGATCCCGAGTCATGTAAATATATCTGGTAACGAAAGAGCAGATGCTTTAGCAAAACAATCACTGAGTATGCCAATTGTTAACTCAACAAATTATCTGGAACTGCAAGAAGTGTTTTCAATTATAAAATTGTATGTAATTGACAGTTGGCAGAGATACTATGACAGTGATCATAGGGGTCATCACTATAAATTTATATGTCCAGTAGTGAACACAAACATGAAGTTCACTGACCTTAATAGGAAAAAAGAGGTTCAAATTTCAAGATTAAGATTAGGAAAAGTTAATCTAAATGAAAGACTTTATCTTATGAAGAAGCATGACAGTGGCCTTTGTAATGTATGTAAAGTCCCAGATAACATAGATCATTTATTATTAACTTGTAAAAAAGAAAATATATCTGACATACTCAGAAATGCATGTGTTTCTTTTAAAGTAGACTTCAATACTAAGAATTTACTTGATGACGGTTACATGCAAAGTGTTGTTTATAGGCTCATAAACAAAATAACCAAAGGAAAAATTGTGTAATTACTGTCGTTTATAAGACTGTGTAGGAAGTTTATACATTGTATATGAATCAACTTGCTAAAAATGTTCACAAAATCCTCTATGTGTGTCTTGCTGTTGTTATGTCATGCCATTGGAATATTGTTTGTCGTCTTTACTCTTTTATGAGGAAAAAATCATATCTCATATTAGCATGTTTAAAACTTTCTGTATGTATCAGTTACGAATCAAATGTGTAATAAGAATAGTAATCAAGAAAAGTTTGTGACATTTCATGCACCGTGATGCACGTGACAATATTACTGCAAAATATTATTGAATTTGCCAAAGCAAAAGATTTAACATAACTTGTATTGTTGATGTTATTAACTGTTAACCATTTGCTGTTAAGCCATGGTCACAAAAGACATTGAACAATAACATTATATCATGGCTAAGTTTGCTGTTAAACAACGAACAATAATATTGTTATGACAATGTTATATAGTAGGCTATATCTCGGACGTTATGAATTCATTGTTACTGTACTGTATAAGATGTAAATTTGTCGTCAACGGCCTTTGACGCCAAACGACGACGTTAAACTTTGGTGAAAGAAAGAAATGCTATTACAAAGTCGGACCAGTCTCTTTTCTGTAAAGTTGTTTCATTGATCATCGGGCCTTTACTAATTTGATCTTGGGATTATAATTATTTATGAGGTTTGGTTTCAGCGTTGCCACTCCTTGGGTTTCTTCACAAGATCTTGGGTTTTTCGATTCGAACTTGGGAAATGGATTTTTTTCGGAAAGAACTTGGGTTTTTTCCCTGGGTTTTTCACACTTTATTTTTGACACATTTTCGACATTTATGCATATTTTGTCGTTAAAAACTCATGGTTTGTGACGAGCAAATTACTAAAAAAAGTCGTCAGAATTTTTCAGCTGGAAATTGTGGACATTTTCTAAAGAAATTTACCGTGCCCTACAGCTGAACTTGGGTTTTCAGCCCCTCCAACTTGTTTTTTCTCTCTATTTTTTAGAGCGGCAACGCTGTTGGTTTTATGTCAGGGCAAGACCGACGTTCAGACCATTGCCAGAAGCGTATTGTTGGCAAGCGTTTCACATGGGCGGATAAAGGACGAGGGGTAGCCTACGGTAATCAAAGGACGATGGGTACGGTAATCATAATAGTTGACATTTTGACATAGTGTCGTTAAACAGCGCCTATCAAACCTAAATCTGCTATCATGGAGGTCAGAATTTGAAAAGAGGTATGTCAATTTTTTTTTAAACTTTAAGGCCTATAATATAGTTTTATATCTTAGTTAAAAGTGTAAAATATTAATTAAATCAGTATTTTCAGTGGCACATTTTTGTATTTTTTTAAAATGAATCACAACGAGCCTTTAGTCGGAACAATGCCTAATCAAAATGACTCATATTAGGCCACGCGACATGCCCATATCTGGTTCTCTGTCCACTTCTATGCATCCTCTCGCACTTTCACAACATTTCTTTCACCCGGGGCTTCTGTGCTGAAAGCGCCTGTGAATAGTCTATGTTTGGAGAGGCGCTGTATAAATTTTGAAATACCATAATTATGATACAATTGGATTCCGCGAAACATTAACATAAGCTCGTAAAATTCTGCAATTAAGACACCTTTAAAATGCAATATACCATTGTTATATATATTCAGTTTCAACGTCATTTTTTTATTCGTAAATTAAGTGATGTGTAACAAGCTTAGCTGGTTTGCTTCATTTTAGTAGTGAGCAAAGATAAACTTTATGCTTAATAAGACTTACAATAATTATCCTTGGGTTTTCTCTATGTTTTAAAAAAATCAATATTTGCTTTTATTCTTTTTTATGTGTGTGGAATTGATGATAAAAATATTCTGCAATAGATGAAACAGGTGTTGAATAATTTGCTGTTGGCAGGCGCGGATTTAGAGGGGGCGGAGCCGGCGTACGCCCCCCCTAAACCTCAACAAATGTTCTCAAACTAAACTGACCTAAAACTAATATAACTGCAATTTGGGAATAGGATGTTTGAAGTAGCTGGACCGGCAGAATGGAGCAGGGCTTAAAGTGTGCCAGGACAGTCATGGACGGCGTCCAGGCACTTATTTTCGAGGCTGGACGCCATCCTGCCACTTATTTGGCCAGCAATGCCTAGACGGTCGTCCATGACTGCATGGATGGCGTCCATGCAGTTACGGACGACCGGCCATGACTGCCAAAAAATGGCTCCATTTGAGGTCGACACAGCCAAAAATGCGCTGGTCGCTGGGGCTCCGTCCCAGACCCCGCTGCGGGAGCTTACGGTAAAGACAAAAACCTTTGTCTTTTACAATAACTTTTTTTGTTATCCTTGTAGCTTGCGACACTAAAAACACTTATTTTTGAAGTTTTTGCGACTTTATCGTTCACAAATAGCTGGCAAAAAGAGCCTAAAAATGGCTCCATTTGAGGTCGACACAGCCACAAATGCGCTGGTCGCTGGGGGGAGCTTGCGACGGTCCCCCAGACCCCCTAGTCGGGACGGGCTTCGTGCCGGCACTCGCAACTTCGCGCCTTCGGCGCCGCCACTGACGACCAATTACAATACAGCGTCCAGGCACTACTTTTTTTACACTTTAAGCACTGCTTACCGGAGGACTCTTACCTACTTACCTGAATTGCTAGCAGACGTTGCCCACGTGACCAATGACTTTTGCCGTTACGTCATTCACAAAGTTCATGTACAGACAAATAATTAGGCCTAAACCCCTTCACAATCACCACTGCGCCAAACAAATGTATGTATGTGTGTGGGCTTATATGCCTATGTATTTATGTTATGTATAATTTATGTATGTATGTATGTATGTATGTATGTATGTATGTATGATTGTATGATTGTATGTATGTATGTATGTATGTATGTATGTATGTATGTATGTATGTATGTATGTATGTATGTATGTATGTATGTATGTATGTATGTATGTATGTATGATTGTATGATTGTATGTATGTATGTATGTATGTATGTATGTATGTATGTATGTATGTATGTATGTATGTATGTATGCATGCATGTATGTATGTATGTATGTATGTATGTATGTATGTATGTATGTATGTATGTATGTATGTATGTATGTATGTATGTATGTATGTATGTATGTATGTATGTATGTATGTATGTATGTATGTATGTATGTATGTATGTATGTATGTATGTATGTATGTATGTATGTATGTATGTATGTATGTAATATTATGTATGTATGTATGTAGTATTTACGCCCCCCTAACCAGAAATCCTGGATCCGCCCCTGGTTGCTATGGTTTATGGCTCTAAACGTTGGGTGAATAGTGAACAATTTGATTTACATTTTAATGTTGATTATCTACTGCCTATAATTTTATTGTTTGACTATGAATGTTTAAAATTGTTTGTAAACATGATATAAATAGTTTGATGTTAATCTAAATAGGTAGATGTTGTATTATGTGAACATCATGAAATGTGCAAATGAATAATAATATTAGCGTATACCATCAAATTCCGGAAAAATGAGAAAAAAGGAAAGAAAAATATTAAAAAAGACCGAAACTGTTGAACAATTAGCTATAAACAAAAACTGAACGGAAATACGTTGAAAACTTTAAAGACGTCAACAGCCTTTGTAGCTATAAGATGTCGTTAAATTGCTGAACATTAAAAAAGGTTTTTTAATTCTAGGAGTCTCAATAGATTAAACTTACATAATTTTATTGCAAACAAAATTATAGAACCCCATCAAACCCTTAAAACTGTAACACCCTGTGCTATATAAGCTACCCTAAAACGCCTTAACTCTAGAGTTCCAACAAGATAACGAATTATAGTCCACCATTATCATAATCGTATGACAAGTAACCTAAGCAGGGTAATAATTATTGTTTAGTTGCCAATGGTTATTATTGAGGGACCCGATGGTGAAGTGATATGGTCTATGCTTTGCAACCGGAGGGTCGCCAGTCCGAATCTATACCTCAAGCCACTGCGTAGCGACCTTGGACAAGTTGCTACCCACAATTGTCTGTGAGGAAGGCAATGGGAAAAACCACCTCAGTCATCTTATTCCGGGTGTAAGGGAAATGGTCACACACAGTGGCATAAAACGAACGAAAGCGACGTAAAAAATCATCGTCATCGTCGTCGTTATCATCATTGTCGTCGTCATCATCATCATCGTCCCCCACACCAACACCCCCCCCCACCACCACCACCACTACCACCACCACCACCACGACCACGACGACCACCACCACCACCACCCACCACCACCACCACCACCACCAGAAGGATGATGATGATAGGGATGATGATGACACTGCTGACGACGACTACAGTGATTATGGCGACGACGACGTTGATAACGAAGGGTTCTCTCTCGGTCGTTTCCTGCTCCATCCATATCTCCAGCCATCCCTCTGCCAACAGGGCTTATCATCAGCCCATAGCCCCCATTCTGCGACCAAAGCCATGGCCGCCATGTGTGTGTGTTGGGGGGAGGCAAAGGGAGGGGCATGAACCGGCGACTGAGTGGCAGCAGAGCCAGGAACTGATGAACAGAAGGATCGATAGCGGTAGAGGACAAAGCCAGCTGCGGCGGCTGAGCATGCCAGCATCATGGTCCAGCAGCAGCAGAGAGGATGCGGTGCCAAAGAGACGCCCGCATCAGTATACAGCCAGACTAATGCCGCGTTCCATTGGCGCGTCTGTATTATGCGATTCCAGGAATTAAATAATACACGTGAAATCAATTTATTGGAATGTACTGGATCGAATAAGATTATGAGCAGTGGTTAACAATTTGCTCAGTCGCATCTCGCACTACTTGCACCACTGTCATAAATCGCAATCACTATGAAGATTAAGAATCTATAAATTACCTAAATTATATAAACGTATACCGGCAACATAATGACGAATTCCAGAACTTGTATAGCGCTATTATCCAACGTGCACATCATTTGGATTAATTTTGTTCATGCCGTTACGTATAGCGTCAGCGGCTTTGCAAAAATTGTAAAGTAGCAACAATTCTTTTATCAGCGTATACGAGAAAGTCAATGATGTTTCCATAATCTGGACACGTCGTATAGTTTATTCAGCATGGCTGCAGCATGACAGTATTGTTCTTCTATCTAGATATCAGCTACACAGCAATAATATGCGACAGCTGGCATGTCTTTGACACAACATGCATTGCAGACAATGATGGGAATTCCAGGTGCCGTGGTGCCTGTCTACATAGCAGACATATTTTCTAATAATTATAGCCATATCCACAGCAGCAACAGGGCCCCAGAACATAGCCTAGATACTTATAACGCATCAGAGGACTGATTCAAGTCTTAAAAGCGCCCGCTTCTGACGCCCCTCTGACTGGATGTAGCGCGTCAAGGCATCAATGCAAATCCTTTAACTCAAGGCTTTTTTTAGCGTGCAGTTGTGCACACAATGTGCAGTTCTTAATGGATTTGTGCAGTTGTAGAAGCACTTCTGTACAGTTAAAACTTGCAAAAAAGTCATTGTCATCCGATTGGAAGTAGGCTAGGCCTAATATACCATGGAGGAAGTGAAAGGAAGGAAGGGGTTGTGCAGTTCTAAAAATTCCTTTAAAACAGCCCTGCTCTTTTGATGAAAGTGCCCTGCTTGTGCAAGAATCAAAGGCATCAAAGCACCAAGACACCTAGGCTTCAAAGCATCAATGCATCTATGGACATGGGCGCCCGCACCATAGGTCAAGGGGGGTCGCGTGACCCCCCCTGGAAATCATGACAAAATATTAGCAAGAGCACTTTCTGGGCAAATGTTAGTGGTTACACGGGACAGCTTGCCCAACAGTCATTGTGTTCTTTTACTTCACCAACTTTTGGGGTATATCTTGTTGTTATCTCTACACATTGGTTACTACTTTAACCCGTTACTCAGTCACATATGTATATTCATTCATTCATTCATTTCGTGAATTTATATAGCGCTTCTTCAAGAAACCTACTCAGAGGCGCTCCCAGCCCAGCCACAGCTAAAATAATAGGTTTTGAGCGACTTATAAAAAGCAGATGAATTTAGTCTAGGCATAAGTCGCAAGTTTAGTGGGAGGCCATTCCAGATAGCGGGACCCACAGTAGAAAAGGCTTGGCGCTGTCTTGTAGAAGTGCGAGCTCGAGGAACCAAAAGCTCCCCCGTAGTCGAAGAGCGAAGAGCTCGACGGGCGGCAAGGTCAGATACAGGTCGACAAAGAATAGACAGGTATGATGGAGCACAATCAGTAAGGCAAAGCCAGACAAGTGCAGCAACTCGGTAGGAGATGCGCTGTGAAACAGGGAGCCAGTGAAGAACATCACGCATTTAAGCAGAGACGGGGGAATATTTATTTATATTATATATTTATATATATTATATTTATATATATTTATATATATTATATTTATATATATTTATTTATATTATATATTTATATATATTATAATTATATTTATTATTTATATTTATATTTATTTATATTATTGTATAATAGGCCTGCATAGAGTCAGACGTAAGAGGAACAGTCTTTCAACCACTCAGGTCATCAGGACCGGTATACGGTAATCGGATATGCCGACTATAGCTAGCCATAGACTCGTAGAGGTTGCCGTCAAACCCCATTTAAAGCCCATTGATGGCACCCTAATTGTCTTCCTGTGGTGCAGGTCAATCTGCCAGTCTAATGCAGCCTGGCCTCTTGTACCAATATGCTCTCCTTTCTAAGAATGCACAATGTCTCTCATCAAACTGCTCTACATTCTCATAGGACACACGAGTTTAGAGTATATCAAATTTCAGCTGTGGACTTGTGGTAGGATATACATTTATAGGGCTGTCCAGCCTCTTTTGAATAATTATTGGTGATTCGGCTTGTGGATAAAGCTGTCACGACATTATACCGGTAGCCTATATGTATAGTTTTGATGTTATTATCAAAAATACAGTGACCCTAAGCTTGTGAAAGTAAGCTCATTCACTGTTCATAAATCTTGCTCTACTGCAGTCAAAGTTTTAGTTTTTTTATACTTTATTTACCTGGTCAAACTCTGGCTGAAAGGTTTGATTTCTTCTGGAAATGTCTAAGCACGCCTGCAGGTGATTTGGCAGGAAAAGCTTTAGCTTTGTCAAAGCAAAATCGAGCAGACCTTAATGGTCAGGATCTCATAACAGAAATGGAAGAATTGCCCTCTGTACATAAGGTAAATTATGGATGTGCCCATTGAATCTGCATAACTTTTTAACAGTAAAAATTAAATCCGAGTAATTTATAAATGTTTGCCAGCTTACAATAGGCCAACTGTACCTGTAGACAATTCAATCAGAAATAACCTCTGCAATAAGATTATTTAGCAAGCTGAAGAGCCTGATTTATGCCTGAAGATGACAGAATTAATTTTTAAAGGCATATAGGCTAATGTCTCATTACAACTTCACAAGATCTTCTAGATCTGATCAGGTTGAGCTTTGAGACTAGTCTTGTTTTTAAAACTGCCATTAGAAATTTTGCAGAAAAATGACAAGGAATGCTCTTTTATTAGGCCTACAGTCATTCTATTGTGCTATAAATGCAAGCACAAAATACTTTGCTAGTATTTAAAATTGTATCTCAAATACTATAGCATTTAAAATAATTACCATAGCCTAACTGAATCAAACATATGGTAAGAAATATAATTATAAGAACAAGAAGAAAACATAATATTTGATCAATAAACTACAGGTTCTTGCTCATGTAGACTAAATACAAAATTACAAGCTGACGAAGTTTTGCCCCTGAAAATTTCTGCACCCTGGAAATAAAGAAATGACGTCCCTGCATGGTACTGTTAGTCTATTATAGTTAGTACTGCAGACTGTACAGTTAGTTAGTGTTATTGGTTTTTTTCTATGAACAGGTCTAATATACATGAATAATATATGCCATAGCCTATATCAAAGTCGGAAACTGTTTAAAGACTTTTTCGTTTTGTTGTAAAAGGCTCATAAATATTATATTGCGTTACATTGAGATAACATACACCGTGATTCAAAAAAAGTAAGCCAAATTGTTTTTCATATATCTCTAATGCCTGATAACATATCATGCTAAAATTTTCCAAATATTTAGAGAATTGGACCAAGAATATGATTCCAAAATTTCAAGACATAAAATTGAACGGATAAAAAGATGTGTATCTTTGAACTTTATATATCGAAATTTCAGTTTACAAGCAATTTTCTGTTAGATTCAATAAAATGTAAGTCAAACGTTTTTCATTATCTTTATGACCTGATAATTAATCATCCTAAAATTTTGAACATATGTAGAGAATAGAACTATCATGCACGCTCCCCAATTTATAGTCGACAGGATTCAAATCTGGGCTGTTCGGAGGCCATATATAATGTGGGATATATGAAGTCTGGCGTCTCTCTTGTCAGAATTTCCATGGTTTCCTTGGCTCTGCATGTGGGCTGGCGCTGTTCTGTTGAAAAAGAAAACAGCCTTCTGGGGCTATAGATTTCTGATAACAGGTGAAAGATGCTGTCACAGCAGAACGTTGCGATAATATATTCCGTAAAATGTTACTCCAGGATCACTGAAGACCAAAATTGGGAACTATCAGGCATCGAAGCCGCAGCGAACACCATAACAGATTTGCTGAAAACTGAACTTTCTGGAGATGAAGTTTAAATCTTCATATTTCTATCCGTTCAAATTTATGACTTGATATTTTGGAATTCTATTTTAGGTTCAATTCTCTAAATATCTAGAAACTTTTAGTATGATTAATTATCAGGCATTGGAGATATAATAAAAACAGTTCAGCTTGCTTTTTTACTCAATCTGACAAAAAAATTGCTTGTAAACGGCAATTTCGGCAAATGAAGTTTAAAGATTCATATCTTTTTATCCGTTCAACTTTATCTCATGAAATTTTGGAATCATATTTTTGGTCCACTTGTCTAAATATTTGGAAAATTTTAGCATGATATGTCATCAGGCATTAGAGATATTTGAAAAACAATTTGGCTTACTTTTTTTGAATCACGGTGTAGTTGTGTGAGTTGCTTGGTTTTAATGGCATTATTTTGTATCTTAACTCCTCTGGCCACGACCGAGTCGACTGACCCCCCCCCCCTGCAAAAAATCCTGCGGGCGCCCATGTCTATGGATCAATGCATCAAAGCATCAAGGCATCTAGGGATCAATGCATCAAAGCATCAAGACATCTAGGCATCAAGGCATTGCCGATTGTCACTGTTATGCAAAAATCAGAGTGCCAAACATCGTCTGCGATGCAGCCTACTGTCGCAAGATGTTGCTAATGAATAAAATTAAAATTAGCTGATCGATCGGTTCTCAACCGGGGGTGGGGAGGGGTCCGCGAACCACGGTGGGAGGGGGACCGCGCCCATCTACATGGTGGTAAGCGGGAAAGTCCTGAAATTTCTGTTTCTTAATTAAAAACATAAAAACTGATCTGTTTTGTCAATTTTTCAATATTTCTTCATTGCAGTGGCTACAGGAAACCAATAACACCATGATCGATGCCAAATTTATAAATTTATACAATCTAAGTGTGCACAATTATTATGTAGGCCTATATCGTTATCTAGGGTCTCACAGTGGCGACAGTGAGCCAGCGATACAAAATTTCTGGGGTGATCCGTAACCGAGACTCAAAATTAATTTGTAAGTGGTCCGCGAGCTTTAAAAGGTTAAGAACCGCAGGGTTAATCAACGCACGCTCGAAGATTTTAAACACCTCTGAAACGTTTTCAAATTTTGTTATATATAACCTTATTTAACTAATGCTTGTAATTTAACTTTGTTGGCTTGAGCGAAAGAAGCAATGATAGTGAACAGGAGAATATTCGAGTTTCCAGCAAATAAGCTTGTTCAACAAAATAATCGTATTCATAATCCCAAGTTCAAAATTTCTGAGGCATTAGGTAGGGCATTAGCTTATTCACGAGCGATGCGTCGAGAAAGAGTGGTCTCCAGCCATGTTTTCCAATGGAAAGATATGGAGAGACAGAGGCAGACACACGCAGAGAGAGATGAAAACAGACAGACAGAGACAGAGACGAAAACAGACATACAGACAGATAGGCAGACAAACAGAAACTGAGAGACAGTGAGAAACAAGCAGCGACAGACCAACGGAAACAGACAGACAGACAGACAGACAGACAGACAGAGATAGAGACGAGACAGAAACCAGCCGCTACATATAAGGCAGGCATCGATTAATAAGTCCAAGCAAACAAGCGCTATAATTATAATCCTACAAACAAGACCGCCATCTGTTGCTGTCCATCTTCCTGTTCGCAAGATGTCACTAACAGAGACGACGAATACAAAAGAAAACAAAATAATAACCTTGGCCCAGAAAACAATCGAAACCAATAACCCATTGTTATTCACGACCATAGAAAC